>JALJEV010000058.1:3600000-4200000 GCA_026586105.1 Hylodesmum podocarpum | reverse complement strand
GGAAAATTCTTATGTTGGTTCTTTAACATAGACGCAAGTTGCAACGAGAGAGAAGAGACAATGAAGCAGGGTCCAAAGAGAGAGAGAGAGATGGGGTGTGAAGAAGAACAAGTGAAGAAGATTGGGCAAGTGAGTGGGGATACAATGAATGAATTGATAGGCAAACCGCAACCACACCTTTTTTATGTCACGTAGATTTTCGTATTTCTATTATCTATCTTAAGGCAACAAAACAAAACACATCTACGTCTCTAGTTTCTTCTATTTCTATCCAACTGACATGACGCGGAATCACAGAAATATTGATCTATTCTCATAAATTACATATACACTGCCTCATGCCTCTCTAATCAAATTATTATTACAATCGTTTCTTTCAGCGTACGTGTTACTTTAGTAACATATATTTTCTTATTCATGGTACAACCCAACTCATAAACACACCTGGGCATGCCACACTATTTTCCTGATCCAACACTGTCAAAACAATTTTTTCTTTTTCTGGGGTCGTGCAATTTTTTGAAATTTTAAATACAGTTACCTGGCATTGGTCACATAAAAATACAGAAGATTAAATGGTAATATTTATACACCTAAAATATAAAAATCGCATTAATATCTATTATTTATCTGTATATCTCTTTTATTATCAAATCATATCATTAATTATATTTATATTTTATTATTTTTTCTTACTCTCCGAATATTTTATAACATTTGGGTATCTATAAATAACTTCTCATAGAAGATTCATCGGTATTCCCAATATCTCATGTAAGATACAATCTCTGGATTTCATTCTTGAATTTTTTTTTAAAAAAAAATCTTGAATATTTTTTTTACTAATAGTTGTAAATCAAGCACAAAAGAAAAAGGAAGATTTTAAAAGAGTTGTAAATATCTACCAACATATAAGTAGATTTTCTTTTTTCGTAAAGTTAGTTGTCATATGTTCCCTTGTCTTACGTAACGATTTCGTTGGTTACTTAGATATTATAATCAATTGTAATTAATAATGTATGTGTATAACCCCATGAATGTATTAGTTACTTGTAAATGGATTTTAAAGTTACTTAGTTGAAACTTTCTTTGAGATATAACCCACATCTATTTAGTAGAGTGCTATATTAATGCATTGTATAAATTGATGAGGTAACGTATTTAATTTGTAAAAAGTAAAAACAGATAAACAATTCATTCGATCTATTGCAATGAATGTGAGGGTAAACCAGTTAAACGAAATCTGTCTAGAGAAAAAAATTCAATAAGAAACTTAAAAATAAAATAAAATATTTTTTTCCACAACACTTATGCTTTTCAGTTTCTAGAAAAGTAAAATAAAAGAATTTATGTAAAAATTGAAGTGTCCAAATTTACATTAATTTATAATAATACTCATATATTTTATTTTTATTTTCTTTTTACGAGTAATTATTATAAAAATTATCCAAATATATTGAGTCTCTTTCAAAAGTAACTAAATACATTGAGTCAATAGTAAAGTTTCAAAGCCAAACCAATCGTCAAACTAGTAAAAATACTCGTTTACTGTTAAAAAAAAAAAAAAAAACTTGCTTATGAATTAAATTAGGGGAGTAAATAAGTGAATTTCAATTCGTAAATCTGTCTAACCCAATCTAATATAATCACAAATAGATTGGTCATATACCCATGAGACTTCAACACCGTAAACTCAAAGCAATCCAACTTATTTTAACAACAAAAGTAATGTTATATTTCTTTTATTTTACTAAGTCAGTATGCAATATGATTTCATATTTGATGCTTTGATTGTCACAAATTGAACTTTACTTTAATTTATTAGATAGTTCCAAGTAATTTTTTGGATTTGAATAATTGCATTTTATAACATGTAATTCATCTTTGATAGTTTTCGACGTGGTATAACACTCTGAGATTTTGAATTTCATGATTTGATTTCGATAATTCAGTTTTAGTAATTTAGTTGATTCATCTTTATTTTGAAATTATCCAAGCAATTTTTAATGTTAAATTTATGGATTTGAACAATTGGATTTTGAGACATATAATATATTTTGAGATTTTTTTAATGTGGTTTAATTTGATTTTGAGACTCTTTTAGTTTTTTTTCTTAAAATTTATTAAAAATATATTAGATTTTTAAGTAATTAATTAATCCAATAACCTAACTGAACCTAATTAAAGTCAGATTAAATTAGATTGGGTTTACCTCAATCCATCTTAAACTGAAAAAGCAAATTATGGTGGAAACAAAATAGAATCGATAATAATTAAATATATTTTTAATTTTTAATTAATATTATATTACATTTTAACTGATATATGGCTTTTTAGCATTTAAGAAAATGATGTATAAATATAAAAAAAAATGTTAGCTATTAATTTTAGTGACATTTTGTATATGAGTTATTTTATAAAATATTATTAATAATATTTTTATGCAGCTAGTAGTATTTTTTTTATTAAATAATTAGTTCTTACTAAAGATAATATATAGTCACATTTTACCCAATATTAATAAATAAATGTTACTAAAAATTAATGATCTAATAATGATAATATAGTACTATAAAAATATAAATTTAAGTGTAAGTAAAATTTTAAATTAGTCTCATGTTCAGCGGTAACAAAAGATAGATATAATAAAAAGAAGGTTTAAATCAACTTTTAGCATTTATAATTTTGTAAATATGTAATTTAATTTGGTTGTTTAAATTTTTTTTACTGTATATTTGATTTTCCTTATTTTTAAAACTAAGCAATTTTAGTCCTCTTTTAAATTATGTTATCCAAAAATTAACGGAATTTGATGACGTGTTCATCTTTTATAACATTATAATCTATCCCCAAAAAAATAATTACAATCGCCATATAATGTTATTTCTAATCATGATTACATATGATTTATACCTAATATAGACCTTTATACCTTTTTGGAGGGTAACCAATTTGATCTTCTAAACACTGTACACAAGTGTCTCATTGGACATCTCTTTGCACTTAAGTGAGTTCCATTCATAGGCTAGGTCCCTCATAATTGAAACATCACTCAAGCCCATTCACACCACTTATAGGCTAGGATTTCAGTCATCACAATGATAGTCACAACATTCAATTCCATATTAGTCATGTTATATATTTTTGAATTAAAATGCTTAATTATTTTGATAATAACAAATGATACTATCAAATGAGTATGGTAAAATATATTATTTTTTATTTTTTCATTGTAGAAAAATAAGTTTACCCTTACTTAACTTTATTTCGACCTAGATTTAGTTATAGCTCAACTTTAAGAGTGTTGAAAAAAAAAATAAAAGAACAATGTAAAAGTTAAAGGAAAAATACAGGGGAATAAATAAATAAAGAAAATAAAGGAAAAAATATAGAACATAAACTGTTTTGAAATATTTATTTTAAGCACTCAAAAGCGGCATACTAAGATATTAGTATACAATCAAAGTTTCAAAGTGAATATCTAATAAAGACTTCTATGGTAGAGGAAAAGCAATTTCATAAATTTCTAAGATTCCACGGAAATCCTAAAAGGTTTATAAATTTGTTCTTTTTCTGACTCTAGAAGCCTTTTTTTGAAGTGTTTTCTTTTTATTGGTTTTCTTGTTGTTGTTTTTTTTTTCTTTGTATTTTTCTTTTACTATTTTTAGGTTTCTTCAAAAACTCTAGTTTTCACTCACTCAAAGACCTTTAAAGATTAATGAAGTTCTAATATCATGTTAAGAAAAATAGAGGAAAAAACTAAATAAAAAATGCAATGGAATAAATAAACCATTAAAATAAATGGAGAAAAATGGAGTACAAATTTTTCTTATATATTTTCCCTAAGCATGCCAAGGTGGCGTATTAAGGCTTACATAAACATTTTCTTAAGCATTCAAAAAAGCGGCGTACTAAAGCTCACAAAATGCATCCATAATGCATATACAAAACCAAATAGTTTTGTGTACTATGACATGTCACAACAAGTCATTTAAATAGTAAAACTAAATAGCCTTTAATCGAGGAGAAGTAGTCCAAATAACTAACCTAAAAGTAGTCTAAATATGTAATTAGCCTTTTCTTGACATAAACAACCTAAAACTAAACCTATAAGCAAAATAAAAAAAAAATGTAGAGACTTTAAATATTTATTTTAATAGTAGAAAAATGTCATTGCCAACAAAAAGGAGCATTAATTGATATAGGATTTCCAACATCCTCCGTGTGCAAAGGTTAGATTAGATATCATGAATAGGGAATTTGCAAAATTAAACACCATGGTGTTATTGATAACAATTTAATAGACCCCAACAATCATTAGGATAAACTTTTGTACATAATATCTAATATCTAGGTTTAAATCTAACTTAAACCCAAAAATATGATTCAACGGATGGAAATTATTTCCTTATATGAACACTATTTTGATTATCTTGATAACAGGTAAGGTGACGAAACAATTCATTTACCTGTCATTCATCCAATTCATTAGCAAAGAAATCCATTCAATAAAAAAAAACTTAGATCAATGGATTGATATGTTCGTCCATTTAATTTTGTGGATGATATTATTTTTTCAATATATAACATATCGTCAATTGAATATTTATTAGATCAAAATCAATTCAAGATGTTTTTTATATTTAAAATTTTTGTAAATTTATTAAATTGAAAATTTAATTAGTAATAATTAAAAGTGAAAATAAGTCAAGCCATTTATGAGTAACTTATAATCTGACCTATATAAGATCTGTTGTGATCTCACTTGTATGTTTAAAATATTAGACTAAATTTTTCAAAAGATTTTTCTAGTAGGGTAAAACTTTAGGCTTTAATTTTTTTTTCAAGTTTGATAGGTCAATATGTTTATATACATGACTAAACAAGAAAGAATGAGGAAAAAGAAGATAAATAAATAACTTAAAATTAAAATACAGTTAATTTTTAATAAATTTATTTTTGTAGACGGATGAATATCTATCCGTGAAAAAATGTTTAATGATGAGATTAAATAAATTTTTATCAAATGGATCCGGATGGATCAAATTTTTCTAATTGGCTTTTTAATAGATAAAATAGATGAATGAATCATTGTGATCTGATCTGTTATAATCTTGAAACAAAATTAATCCAATTCATACATTTTGCCACTCAACAGGACGGAGCAGTTGAGCAAGTTTTGCATGTCATGTTCCCATTCATGTTAAAAAAAAAACAATAAATAAATAAAAATTCTTAATCCTAACCTTGATCCATGTAAAGGATAAAAAATGAGTGCTAATCCCTATACTTCTACGGGATCAAGTTTCCTTGCTTCTACCCTTGTCTTGGCTCTAGGGATTGTAGCTCTCCTTCTTTATTCCCAAATGAGAAAAAAGGAGTGGACATTGGCAGTGAAGATCATTACTTGGGTAATTGTTTTGTACAAGAATCAAAAACTCTTCTACAGTGATGTTTTTGCAATATAGCCCAGCATTGACTTTGAAAACTAAAAAAGAAAAAAAAAAAAAAAACTCACAACACTACAACATGTTAGAACTATTGCAATATATAAAACTAGTTGTACATTATTAAAAAAAAAAAAATCGTTGTTAAAAACCATGGTCATAGATATAAAAAAGAGGTAGGTTCTTGAGACATTTATAATAATAACTTTGCACCATAGCAATCAAATGCAAAAAAAAAAAAATGTTATATTTTTTTTATTAAATTCTCTAAACTTCTTTCGCTACATTTCGATTGGGACATAGAACCAATCGCGGTCTCGGCTGTGCTACCAGAGGCTCTGGGAAGTCAGAATAGGAGTGTACTCATTTTAAGGTAGATTTATTACTTAGATACTTTCAGCAGTTATCCGTACTACACTTGGCTACCGGTGTTTACTGTAGGCACGATAACTGATACACTAGAGATCCCGATCCTCTTGTATTAGGGAAAGGTCTTCTTAATGCTCTAACATTCATACCAGATATAGACTGAACTGTCTTACGACATTCTAAACCCAACTTACATATCACTTTAATGAGCGAACAACCCAACCCTTAAATTATACTATGGTCTCGTGATTAAGAGTTTAAATCAATTTAAATCCACAATCTTATCGTATCACATCCTCCTTTACCATCTTATCATCACTATTATTTATTAATAATTAACAAGAGGGTACCAGCTCCTTCTCCTATTTTTCTTTAAATCTTTATTTACTATTAAACTACTTTATAATCCATTTGTATTTATATTTATTTATTATTATTAACTTTTTTTATTCAATAACGATTTTAACATAGATGAATATAAAACATTATTTTATAAAATAATAATTTTAAATTATAATTTTATTTTTAAAATTAAGAACAATATGCCTCAATAATTTAATTATATATATTGAAAAAATTATTTATTTAATTAAATTTAAATGAACTAATTAATTAATATTTATTATAAAAATAAATAATAAAAAATTAAAGAAACTGATCCCAGAAGATAACGAGATATGATTGAATAATTTAAATCATAACGGGTATAAATCGATGAAAGAAATGAGTAGAATGAAAAATAATAAAATAATTATTATATAAAAATAAAAAAGTAAATAATTATTATTTATAAATTTTAAACCATAATTTTCACATTATTTCGTATTAAATTATAAAAATAATTAAGCTATATCGATAATATATAAAATCATTATCTTACGTCATCTGTTACGATAATTTTGCTATAATCAAGACGAACATTAAACTAAGTCTCGTGCAATTAATAAGCCTTAACGCAACCTCGTCAGTAATGCTCACCATTAGACAAAGCTTAGGAAATGTTCGAAAGCAATATCTGTCACGCAACAATAACCCTTCTAGTTCACGTTCTAAGTATGGAATTTTCTTCTATGCTCCTTTTTTCCTTGAGTGGAATTGAAAGGACTGCATATTCATTCAATCAAGACTTACTTCAATTTTATATAAAGTTATTTTATAATTTTATTAATAACAAGACACGTATCAGCATTCCCATCCCTACCTTCATTTCCAACTTAATTTACAATTTAGGAAAAACTTGACCCTGAACCAAATCAAAGCATTGAAAATTCATCATTTCATGATGAACACATGTATGTACCCGTGAGTATGGTTAATCGATTTGGTCATTACATATTAAATCATTTGAGAAATACCTTTACATAAAATATATATATATAAAATAAATGAATATATTATTGAGAATTTAATATTAGACGAAATCTAAAGTTACACATTACCAGACAGACAGAATATGTTATTTATATATAAGTGGAGAGAAACTCCATCTTCTACACTAATCAATTTTATAAGATTGAATTAAACTCAACCAATAATTTTAAATTATATTATATAAAAATGTCTCATAAAGATACATGTATTTACTTTGTAATCAATCATTATAGTCGAATCTGATTCTGGAGTCATTTTCCAGTGTGCTAGTTGATCTCTTCACTGTTTTCTCCTCTCTTTTAGGTGAACAAAAAGATCATGGAATTTTCTTTATGCTATGATATTATCTCAAGTGCAATTAGTTAGCATGGGAAGTAAGAAAATATCAACAGACACACACGAGACATGGAATATGAAATACATCAGATCCGGTATGGGCAACCCACAAGGAACCACATAGCTTGGGCCCTCTTAAGGTGGGCCTGTGCTCCTTTAAGGCTCTTCACGAATCTTAGATTCCATACATGGGTCATTGTCAAGTGTCAAACATGTAAGCCATTTATGTTACAAAGTGGTGGCCACTACAATTCATTGTCGGATTAAAGCAGCGAAAATTAGAGTATGATGAACAAAATTAGAATGAAAATTTCATTTGCAATTATATAATTTTATCAACAAACTATGGATTTGTTTGATAAAATTAGACAGAACAACTGATAAGCATAGTTATTCTCTCCGTTCAAACAATGCTGCCCCACTATTATACAGAACACAGAAAGAAAGTTATCGAATTGTTCATTGTTTAAAAACAAACTGTCACAATAAAGAAATGGTCACTGTTTAATTATTTTAAAAAAAGTTAGGGAATATATAAACATTGAATGGAGGTTTACTCATTTAATTTTTTTATTTTTTTTTTAAAAATATTATAGAATTGCTTCTCTAAATGCACTATTTTGATTAATATTGTTTAAAAGCAATTATGGTATTTTAAAAAATCACGACGATTATAAATTTCGGAGTAAATTGGTTTTACTTTTTTTAGACTAAAATTGACATCTCAAACTTTTTTAAAAATAAAAATAAATAAAGCAAAGGCATCTCAAACGTTTCGGATCCTCTCCAACACGTCAAGAATCTATCGAAAAAGTAAAAAATAAGTATTAATTACGGAGAAACATTAACAAAACCCATAATGAACAAAAGCTAGACAAACTGTAACGATTACTAAATTATTGATATTAACTTATTCAGTAACATTTATTTATTAATATTAAATTTTTTATTATATAGTATTTTAGTAATATTTATTTAATAAAAATATTAATAAAAATATACAAATGTTATAAATAAAATTTTGCCGTATGATTCAAATATGATATTTATTAACATGTTACTAAACTTAATAAATAGCATTTTTTAAATGTTGTTGATAGTTATATATATCTAATCATAAAGAAGAAAGAGCATATCTATTCCTGTTAAACTCATATAAGAGAATGAAGAATTATATCCCAGCGAAGAGTATTTTACACACAAAAATATATGCAATACAAGTCTTTCCATACAAATATTAGTTCGTGAAATGTCTAACATTAAAATTCATATATTATTTCATAAGCTAGCAATTAGCCCATATATTTCTCAAACACCAAGACACAAGTACAATCTCATTACTTTTTTAAAAGAATTATAAATTTTCAGGAAATTGAAATACTTAAAATTTAAATTACTATAATTCAATTTACTATATTTTAAAAATATTTTATTTGAATAAAAAAATTCATTTTTTTATATTTTCAATTTTTTAGACATAAATTTAATTTCCGACAAATGAAAATTTTTGTTCTTGAATATTTATTTAAAAAAAAAATAAATTTAAGTATTAAATTTTAACTAAAATAAATATTGGTAAATATTTAAATATTAAATAATTTAAAATTAAACGATTTTATTTATTTATTAAATAAGATAACTAAGTATACGTTTATCTTATAAATAGTTTATTTCAACATAATTTATAATTATTAAAATATAAATATTAATAAAAGTTACATAAAATTTGACTATTTTAACGTTGATTAAAATATAAAAATTATTTATTTCTAATTCAATATATATATATATATATATATATATAATTTATTAATTGGCCCTTGCTAACAACAATTAAATTATTGTAGTCTAAAAGTAATATGACCAGTTGCGGGGAAAAAATTTAAAATTTTCTATTTTAGGCAATATATAATAATAATAATAATAATAATAATAATAATAATAATAATAATAATAATAATATAAAGTTAGGACATATAATAGTGAATGTTTATTTCTATATAATTAATGTAATTAATAAATAACTAATGTTTAATATGTAATTATATTATAATTAAAATTTATAATAACTAATACATTTAAATATATTATTAAAATTTAAGACGAATTAAAATTCTTAATTCTAATTATTACATAATGAAAAATTTTGTTTATGTCATATAATACAAACATAGCTATGTTATGTTTCAAAGGAAACCAATACTTGTTTGTTTGTGTTAGTAATGTGAGTTTAAGTCTATATGGAAAGAAGTATTTTGTCTCAAAAGGCATGCCAAGAACGAAAAAAAAAAAAATCATTCGTTGATAGCCGTGGGTAAAATTTGTAATGAATAAAAAATATAATGTTTTTTTTTTTTATTTTTTAACTCGATTGTTTGCGGGGCGGGTGTGAGTACCAATGTACCATGCTACCCATATCCAGATTTGTAATGAATAAAATATATAATGGGTTCGGGTTTTTTTAAAACTCATTGTTTGGGCGGGTATAAGTATCATGCTACTCATATCCATATGTATCCACTAGTTATAAATATCATAAATACTCTTTCCTTCAAATAAAACTAGCTGACCCAGAAGAATACATTAACAATGGAATAATTGTGATTTTATTAATTTTTTGTTTGTTGGTTAAACTTATGAATTTGAAGTAATTTTAAAGAGATAAATTTATTTGTATATATTTTTTAAGAGAAATTAATTTTAATTGTATTTGTGATTTAAAGTGTATGGATTTATACTTTCTGAATGTGACTTGAACTTATACTTGAGTAATTAGTAGATAATTTTGTTTAGAGTTAAGAAAATAATTTTATTTGGTGATCATAAATAAGTTTATCATTTTTTTAAGATTTTAATTATTATTTTTTTTTTTTTGCAAATTATAGGTATATGTTGATATAAAAAATACATCGGTACATTCTAAATGAATATCAAATGAATTATAGATTAAGTAAACGGAGCATATTTCCATAGCATGACAGCTAATAAGTAGCAACTACTCATAGCTACCTCAACCCATTGTTATCTCTGGCCACTACAAGTTAGAAGTACAAAAGGAAGGATAACAAAATATTTTTACTAACACAAAGTGGTTCATATTTCTTGAAACACAAAATCTGTGCAAGAAAAAGATAAAAGCAATATTTTATCAACGGGAAGGGACATCCCATGGAACATTTAAAGCTCAAAAGAATATTTTGCCTCCAAGAAACAAAAAAACTCATACTAGATAAAGGAACTTAAAGTTATTCTCACAGCGATTAGATCAAACAAAAGTCTACATAAGAGTTACGTGCTAACGTTTTTGAAATTAAGAGAAATTATTGCTTTCATCACTTTGAGAATTCTCTTTCAAAACCTTTGTATTTTTTCTAAGTGTTACGTTAACTCTTCGTAGTAAATTTCTTTATATTTAGAAATAGAACTTGTTAGTTTACCCAAAACTTTTAATTCTCTTGTTGAGTGTTTGGTAAAGCTCGAAGATGTTTATTATATAAATAATACTTGTATATTGTTTGTACTAACAATTGAAAACTACTAAGTTGAGTCATAAGTGACTAGAAGAAAAGTATATTTATAATTTGTGAAGTTACCGTGAGAATTTGTTGAGTACAAAAGAACTAAATAAAGTTTTAATGATGAAAACAAACTAGTATATATATCTAATGTTTTTTTTATTTGTTTCTATCTAACTAACAATTATGCCTTTTGCTTTTCTCATGAGTCTGTAAAAGAAGTTTGTTAAATTATTTAAAATCACAATTTAATTCTATTTCTTCTCATTTTTATCTCTAAATTATTAGGTTTTGGGGTTCCTTCCTGTTTAGAGAAAAACAACTAAAAGATGTGTTAGTCCATTTTGTCTCACTTATCTAAGTGGAGAGAGGTCAAATTAGGGTGTGTTAAGTCAAAATGACTTATCATCTTAATTTTGATAATTACAGAAGAATGATCAGACTGAAGAGCATATTGAATGAGCTGACTGAAGAATGATCAGATTGAAAAGGAATCAGATGCAAAAAGAAAAATGATCAGACGAATCATTAATGAGCATAGACAAGATGCACCCTCAAGCACAGACGCACAAGATGAAGTGTTCAAGTCATCAAGCCTCAAAGCAACTACATCAGACGAAGAACCTTCATTGTTCAAGATAGAGAACTCATCTCAACTTCAAATTAAGTGCTCAAGAAGGAAGACTTTGAAAACTGAAGTTGAAGACGAAGGAAGAAGACAAACAAATGAATTCAACACACAACTCATTTATTTGTTCATCCGTCTACCTCGTTTAATGAAGTTCAGATGGAGTAACTCGTGCCCCAATTCAAATCTAGTCGTTACTTGTAGAAGCTTCCAAAGACAAAATAGAGATCTGTGCAAAACCTCTACAACATGAAGAGCAACCATGCTTTTTGTTGATGTCTCTGATCAAGTCAGAAAAAACTTGTGCAAACATTAATTATTCGATTGATCTTCTGTCACACGTTTGAAGACCCCAAGACAAAGGGCTAACGTTCAAATCTTCAGTCTAACTGATACTTCATATAGCTCTCTATAAAAGGATTTTATCACAGCGAGTTGAAGTTGGCGAACTGCACAACAAAGAAATTATATTTAACTCTCGCTCAAGCTCTCAAGCAAAAGTTCGCTCGCCACGAACTTAAAATAGAACTCATTGTAAAATCCCTCTCTGCGTAGAGGATAATCTTTCTTTAGAACATCTTACAAAATCCACTATTGTGGTGCTCTTAGCCTGAGGAGGCAGTGTTTCAAAGAATACATTTGTATTAGCCTGAGGAGGCTGTGTTTCAAAGAATACCTTTGTATTAGCCTGTGAAGGCTGTGTTCAACGAATACCTTGTTTAGCTTGTAGAGGCTGGGTCCAAAGAATACTGATTTAGCCTGAGATGTTGTGTCCAAATAATTTCTGTATTTAGCCAGGAGTGGCTGAATTTAAATAATACTCTTAGTGGAACCTCAGTGTGTTGCTGGGGAACTGGAGGTAGTCTTGATCAGACGAACCAGTATAAAAATATTGTTGTTTTCTCTATTGTTTAATCTGTTAACTAACTGGGGGATAATAACTTGAACAATCTAATAATAAAATCAATCTTAAGAAGAAAACAATCTTGCGTTTGATCAAGCTTTGAAAATAACAGATACAAACGCATCATCTTAGAGAAAAAGATTTTAAACAGTCTACACAATTCCACCCCCCTTCTTGTGTTTTTGTATTTTACAGTTTGGTATCAGAGCTCAACCTCTAAGGGTTGAACGCTTAACAGCTGCTAGAGGAAAAGATCCAGGATAACAAATTCCTAGACGATGCTCATTGTAGAAGGCTCCTCCATGAATATTCCTCTAGCTTTCTCTGGAAATGATTACCTTTACTGGGCAGACCGGATGGAAATGTACATCAAGTCTACAAAATATAGACTTTGGAAGATCATAATAGAAGGAGAAATTCCCCTGACCAAGCCTGAATTAGAGTGGGGAAATGAAGAATATACAATCGCGGAACTCAACAACAAGACGCGTTATGCCATAACGTGTGCTTTTTCTAGGACAGAATATAATAGATTCTGTGCCTACAAAACAGTCAAAGAGCTTTGGGATGCGTTGAAGATCTCTTATGAAGGAACTGAAGATGTCAGACTTAGGAAATCTGCCACCCTTCAAAGAGAGTACGAAATATTCTCCATGGAGAAAGAAATCTATAGACGGAATGTTTGAAAGATTCCAAACTATTCTGAATGGGCTAGCTGCATTGGAAATTATTTTTCCAAGAGCCCAAAACAACATGAAGATTTTGGACAACTTACCTGCATCATGGGAAGCTATGTCCACTGCTATATCTTTTGGGAGAAATATGAAGACCCTTACACTGGATGAACTCATTGGTGCGCTGAGAGTGCATGAAGTTCATTTGTGTAAAAGGGGGAAGCTGAAAATTCAAGAGTTTATTGCTCTATCTGTAACACCCTCCTCTTATTTACTTATTTTATTTATATTTTGTAATTTAAAGTGGTTAATGATATAGTAAATAAAAGAGAGATTTAGAAAACAACGCTTTTATTACATAGGTTTTAAAGTTCATTACAACCAGATTACATAACTTTGTCCTATTATTATATTACATTTACTTCTACATGCAAAACATAGTAAGCATCTTCATCAAGATAGTAGTAACAACCATTGCGAAACAGTGACAACTTCTCAATCCTGCAAATCTGTAAAAATAGAATTGCAAGGGTGAGCTTTCCTTAATCCTCAAATAATTTTAATTATAGTAAAACTTTTGAAAATAAGGAAAAATATTCATAAAACCAATATTCTTTAATATTCTTCAATTTCTTTAAAAATAGTAATTTATTGATATAAAACCTGTGTCCAAACCATTAATTCAATTCACAAGGTAAAACCATCAATCAACCATAAAACGAATCGCAATTTTATCACAATAATCATGTATTCAATCAAAACACATAATCACTATTGCATGCTCTTATTCCTATATGATGCATGTATCCTCACGATGTACTTTCCCTATTTACTCAACATGCAATGTGGCGCCATCCACCTCGAAAATAGCCTGGGGCATCCGGGTCCTCACATCCTCCGGACCCACCAAGGGGTAGACACTCCGTAATTGTCGAGTTCCCTCGGTGTCCCAGACCTCCCCCGCAACATGTGATCATCATGAGCGGGGCAATTTCCCCACCAAGAGAACCCCTCTAGTCCACGGTATTCCACTCACACGACGGAATCCGTAACTTACGGACTTGGTCTACTACTATCCAATCATCATGCAACATGCTCTAGGACCTTGAATTGTATAATGACCTTCATCATATCTCAAATATCGACCTTTCCACCAGGTCATCTTTATCTCACCTCATTCTAAGCATTGCCCATTCACCAAGCAATCTTAGAATGTTGCCTCTCCACTAGGCATTTCAAATCGGTCATTAAGCAATTCAAGTCCATATGCAACCATGCATGTCACCACTTATTCATATCCAACTCAAAACTGCATATTTTGATATGAAATCAACACCAAGAAACACCAATAAACACCAATAAATCGAGAACCAAGAAACAAGAAACACCAAGAATTATCAAGGAAACATCGAGAACCAATAAGCGGTACCACACTTTTCCTCGTAACAAGAATAATTCTCGTTTCGATGTGGAAGATCGGACAAAACCGCAACCACGAGCATACTAAGAATTATCTTCACACCTTAGTATCCGAAAAACTAAAGAAATATAATGAAAGTAACAACAAAACAAAGAATAGAAGAGTAGGATAAGGACAGCTCCCCCCTTACAGGTTTCTCCCAGCTTCCTATACTCTTCCTCTACTTACTTGCTCCTTTCTTAGAGATATTTCTTCCTAAGAGAGAGCTTGAGAGAATATAGAAATGTTCTTTGGTTTGTTTTCTCATCTGAAACCCCTAGGCCCTATTTATAGAATTTCCAAAGCACTATTTGCTACGATGATTTGATAATTTTACCCCCGCTACAGTGATTTGACCATTTTACCCCTCGCTACGATTGATTTGACCATTTTACCCCTCAAGCTACAAGAACAATATTTCTACAAAGATTTTGCTACGGTAACACTTATTTCTACGGTAATTTGACACTTCTAGCCTTGCTACAGTGTGTCGGTACTACTATTTAGCTACGGTGATTTGACACTTCTACCCTTGCTACATGTGTCGGTATTACTATTTCTCTAAAGATTTGACCCTTCTACCCTTGCTACGATGTGTCGGTATTACTATTTCTACGGTGATTTGACCCTTCTACCCTTGCTACGGTGTTATACAAGATAGCTACAAGACATCTACGTATATTGCTACGATATCTCTACGTATATCTACGATATTGCTACGAATTTTTGGATTTTTCAAAAAATTTATAATTTTAAACTTCTTCAAATCATATTTAAATTTCTTGAATGTTACAATACTCCCACCCTTTTAAAAAATTTCGTCTCGAAATTTACCTTTATCGAATAATTCAGATAGCCGCTTTTCACTTGATCTTCCAATTCCCATGTAACTTCCTCACTTGTTCCGTTTTTCCAAATAACCTTGACCAAGGGAATTTCTCTTCCTCTCAGATCTTGATCCTCTTATCCTCGATCCTTACAGTAGTGTTTCAAACGCGAGGTTTTCCTTTACTTGAACATCGTCAAGTTCCACCACATGTGAAGGATCATGGATATACTTTTTCAATTGGGATACATGAAAGACATTATGAAGATTTGACAGAGTAGGTGGTAATGCAATTTGATAGGCTACGGTCCAACCTTTTGAGAATTTGGAAAGGTCCTATGAAACGAGGTGTGAGTTTGCGGGATTTGAGAGCCCTGCCAACTCCAGTCCAAGGTGTTACTTTTAAGAATACATGATCCCCTTCCTCGAACTCAAGGTCCTTTCTTCGATTATCATAGTAGCATTTTTGCCTATTTTGTGCTGCTCTCATCTTCTCTTTGAATTAGTTTAATCTTTTCGGTAGTTTGTTGTATTATTTCAGTCCTAAGGTTATGTGATCTTCCTCGCTCTACCCAAAGATAGAGGTGTCCTACATCTTCTTCCATATAATGCCTCATATGGGGCCATTCCAATTGAAGAGTGGTAACTATTATTATATGTGAATTCTATTAAGGGTAGATGGTTATCCCAATTTCCTTTATATTCCAAAATACATGCTCTTAATAAATCTTCTAGGGATTGAATAGTTCTTTCAGTTTGTCCATCTGTTTGAGGGTGATAGGCAGAACTTAGTTTTAGCCTTGTTCCTAATGCTTCCTGCAAACTTTCCCAAAATCTAGAAGTGAATCTAGGATCTCTATCCAAACTATGCTTGTGGGTACACCATGTAATCGTACTATTTCACTTATATATAAATTGGCTAGTTTTTCTAATGAATACCTTACATTAATTGGGATAAAATGAGCGATTTGGTTAACCTATCTATTATTACCCAAATAGAATCTGTTCCTTTTGAAGTTCTTGGTAATCCTACTACAAAAAATCCATAGAGATACTATCCCACTTTCATTGCGGTATTTCTAAGGGTTGCAGCATTCCTGAAGGTTTTTGGTGTTCGATTTTAGCCTTTTGACATACCAAGCATGCATATACAAATTCGTTCACTTCTTTCTTCATTTTAGGCCACCAAAACAGGGTCTTCAGGTCCTTATACATCTTGGTGGCACCAGGGTGAATACTAAGCTTACTTTTATGTCCTTCCTCTAAGATTACCTTCTTAAGTTCCAATATATTAGGTATGCATATTCTATTTTGAAATCTTAAAATTCCATCAACTCCAATATTGAAGTTACTATTTTCTCCTTTTCTTATGGCTTCAATCTGATTATTAAGAAAAGGATCCATTTCTTGTTTCTCCTTATTTCATTCATAAATTCATTAGTTATTCTTAAGGCTCCTAACTTAATACTAACAGGAGTAAACTCACATGCAAGGTTGAAGTTCCTAAATTGATCTATTAAATCCATCTCTTTGACCATTAAACTTGATATTGCTATGGTCTTTCTACTTAATGCATCAAACTACATTTGCTTTGCCTGGATGGTACTTAAGATCAAAATCATAATCTTTTAAAAATTCCATCCACCTTCTTTGTCTCATGTTTAACTCCTTTTGGCTAAATAAATACTTAAGGCTTTTGTGATCACTAAATACCTCAAATCTTGTTCCAAAAAGATAGTGTCGCCATATTTTAAGCGTAAATACTCATCAGCTAGTTCTAGGTCATGGGTTGGGTAGTTCCTTTCATGGTTTTTCAATTGTCTTGATGCATAGGCTACCACTTTTCCTCCTTGCATTAGCACTCCTCCTAAACCTAGTTTAGAGGCATCACAATATACTTCAAACGATTCGATTGGGTTTGGTAGGGTCAAAACAGAGCATAGTTAGTTTTTTTCTTAAGGGTTTGGAAACTTTGTTCACAATCATTATTCCATACAAAAGCTTGGCCTTTTCTAGTTAAGGTTGTGAGAGGCAAAGCTATCTTGGAGAAATCTTTTATAAATCTTCTATAATATCCAGCAAATAATCCTAGAAAACTCTTTATTTTCGTCACATTTTTTGGTCTTTCCCATTTTAGAACTGCGTCTACTTTATGTGGATCTACCGCAATTCCTCCTTGTGATATTACATGTCCTAGGAAACTAACTTCTTCTAACCAAAATTCACATTTGGACCATTTTGCGTATAACTCGTTGATCTTTCAAGATTTGTAATACCACTCTAAGATGTTTAGCATGTTCCTCTTTGGTTCTTGAGTATACCAAAATGTCATCTATAAATACTACCACAAATTTATCCAAATATAGTTGAAAAATCCTATTCATGTAATCCATAAATATGCTGGGTGCATTAGTTACACCAAAGGGCATAACCATGTACTCATAGTGTCCATATCGGTACTAAAGGCGTTTTTAGGGATATCTTCAGCTTTTACCCTTATTTGGTGGTATCCAGACCTTAGATCAATCTTACTAAATACACAAGCTCCTACTAGTTGGTCCATAAGATCATCTATCCTTGGTAAGGGGTACTTATTCTTAATGGTTACCTTATTTAGTTGTCTATAATCTACACATAGTCTCATAGTTCCGTCCTTCTTCTTTACTAGAAGTACGGGTGCTCCCCAAGGTGATACACTAGGTCTAATAAACTGTTTCTTCAATAGTTCTTCTATTTGTTTCTTTAGCTCCACTAATTCTAAGGGTGACATCCTATAGGGTGCAATAGAAATTGGTCCATCCGGTATCGTGTCTATAGAAAATTCAACTTCCTTTCGGTGGTAGTTGGTTTACTTCTTCAGAAAATACCTCAGAGAAATTCTGTACTACCGGTATATTATCGAATGTGACCTTTCGTTCCACTTCTAGGTTAGAAAGGATCATATATACCTAATTGGGTTTCTTCATGTCCTATTTCACTTGGTTGGTAGAAATTATCTCAATATCCTTTCTTGCTCCAGATTAGAAAAATTAAGGTTTTATTAAAACAGTCTATCAGGACATAGTTGGATGATAACTAGTCCATTCCAAGGATAATATTAATTTGGTTTAAAGGTAGGCAAACTAGGTTAACTATGAAGGTTTTGTTACTTAGTTTTATAGGACAATCTAAACAGATATGGTTGGTTGTAACAAACTCATGGGTAGAGGTAGTTATTATTAAATCAATGTCTAGAAAAATAGTGGAAGTTGTAACCTTTTAGCACAATCAAACGATATAAAGGAATGAGTGGCACCAGAGTCAGATAGTACAAGTAAAGAAATTCCACATACGTACCTTGTACTAGATCATTGATATTTGAGACCTTAACTCCATCAAGGATGAATATTCTTCCTACAACCTTTGATTTCCCTAGTTGATATTGTTGGTGCCTTTTTAAAACTATTGGTCATGCTATACAAAACTTAGTCTTCTCAAGTCAAGGTGGTTAATCCTTTAACATTAGGTAATCTTCCTAAGCGTATCAATTTTAATTCCTCCTTGGGTTAGTACTTATTCCTCCTTTAACTAAACTCTTTCTTCCTTAAAAATACTAGTTCCTTTCTCGGATTTTGAATCCTTCTAGCTTCTCTAAGGTTTCTTTAACTATCAAAATGCATCAACCATTATTGTATCATCCTAGTATATCTTCTAAATGAATCTTAGTGTTGTCAAAAGGTTTGTATTAGGATAAGAGCTAGGTAGTTACTAATCATTTCCAATAAAGTTATCTTAAGGACTTTTAACTTTTGGTGATATTCTTAGGTTTTTCTAATCCTTAGTACGACTTCTCCTTTGAAGGGATCATTTCCTAAAATTGGCTTCCTTTAGGATTCACTTTCGATCCTCTTTATTTGATTTGCTACTTTTTAAGGAGAACTTCATATATTAATCTTAGTCCTAAAAATTTCTATCTTTTTCTCTTGTAAGGGAGTTCTCTTTTATGGAAAATACCCTTAAAAGGGTAATTTTCTCCTTAAATCTTTAGTCTTAGTTGGTAGGAACATCCTTTATAAGTTCAACAACAACTCCCTTTCCTAAACTCTTCGTTTTTTCTTCTTAGCCTACTCGCTTATCTTAGGTAAGAACTTATAGGGCTTTAACTACAATTCTATAACTTCTTTCAACCACTACTTTCTATTCCTAATAGATTAAACTACATCTAATCCTAGGCAGTGTCACTATCCCTAAAACTAATTTTTCATTGATTGAACCAATAAGCAATCAAGTAAACACTAACTAATCAATTCACTCATTAAAAGCACACCAAATAATCAAACAAGCACACAAAGCACACAAGCAAACAATCATTCACACAACAAAAACATAGCAGACACATAACTCACAAGTCGAACTGGTTCGACCTGCTCTGATACCACTAATGTAACACCCTCCTCTTATTTACTTATTTTATTTATATTTTGTAATTTAAAGTGGTTAATGATATAGTAAATAAAAGAGAGATTTAGAAAACAACGCTTTTATTACATAGGTTTTAAAGTTCATTACAACCAGATTACATAACTTTGTCCTATTATTATATTACATTTACTTCTACATGCAAAACATAGTAAGCATCTTCATCAAGATAGTAGTAACAACCATTGCGAAACAAGTGACAACTTCTCAATCCCGCAAATCAGAAAAATAGAATTGCAAGGGTGAGCTTTCCTTAATCCTCAAATAATTTTAATTATAGTAAAACTTTTGAAAATAAGGAAAAATATTCATAAAACCAATATTCTTTAATATTCTTCAATTTCTTTAAAAATAGTAATTTATTGATATAAAACCTGTGTCCAAACCATTAATTCAATTCACAAGGTAAAACCATCAATCAACCATAAAACGAATCAGTAATTTATCACAATAATCATGTATTCAATCAAAACACATAATCACTATTGCATGCTCTTATTCCTATATGATGCATGTATCCTCACGATGTACTTTCCCTATTTACTCAACATGCAATGTGGCGCCATCCACTGAAAATAGCCTGGGGCATCTGGTCCTCACATCCTCCAGACCCACCAGTGGTAGACACTCCGTAATTGTCGAGTTCCCTCGGTGTCCCGCAGACCTCCCCGCAACATGTGATCATCATGAGCGGGCAATTTCCCCACCAAGAGAACCCCCTCTAGTCCACGGTATTCCACTCACACGGACGGAATCCGTAACTTACGGACTTGGTCTACTACTATCCAATCATCATGCAACATGCTCTAGGACCTTGAATTGTATAATGACCTTCATCATATCTCAAATATCGACCTTTCCACCAGGTCATCTTTATCTCACCTCATTCTAAGCATTGCCCATTCACCAAGCAATCTTAGAATGTTGCCTCTCCACTAGGCATTTCAAATCGGTCATTAAGCAATTCAAGTCCATATGCAACCATGCATGTCACCACTTATTCATATCCAACTCAAAACTGACATATTTTGATATGAAATCAACACCAAGAAACACCAATAAACACCAATAAATCGAGAACCAAGAAACAAGAAACACCAAGAATTATCAAGGAAACATCGAGAACCAATAAGCGTACCACACTTTTCCTCGTAACAAGAATAATTCTGTTACGATGTGGAAGATCGGACAAAACCGCAACCACGAGCATATTAAGAATTATCTTCACACCTTAGTATCCGAAAAACTAAAGAAATATAATGAAAGTAACAACAAAACAAAGAATAGAAGAGTAGGATAAGGACAGCTCCCCTTACAGGTTTCTCCCAGCTTCCTATACTCTTCCTCTACTTACTTGCTCCTTTCTTAGAGATATTTCTTCCTAAGAGAGAGCTTGAGAGAATATAGAAATGTTCTTTGGTTTGTTTTCTCATCCAAACCCCTAGGCCCTATTTATAGAATTTCCAAAGCACTATTTGCTACGGTGATTTGATAATTTTACCCCCGCTACTGATGATTTGACCATTTTACCCCCGCTACGTGATTTGACCATTTTACCCTCTGCTACTGAGAACAATATTTCTACGATTTTGCTACGGTAACACTATTTCTACAGTAATTTGACACTTCTAGCCTTGCTACAGTGTGTCGGTACTACTATTTAGCTACAGTGATTTGACACTTCTACCCTTGCTACAGTGTGTCGGTATTACTATTTCTACAGTGATTTGACCATTCTACCCTTGCTACAGTGTGTCGGTATTACTATTTCTACAGTGATTTGACCCTTCTACCCTTGCTACAGTGTTATACAAGATAGCTACAAAGACATCTACAAGATATATTGCTACAAAGATCTCTACGTATATCTACGATATTGCTATACGAGAATTTTTGGATTTTTCAAAAAAATTTATAATTTTAAACTTCTTCAAATCATATTTAAATTTCTTGAATGTTACACTATCCAACATTGACGAGCTTGATGGAGAGTCAGAAGATTTAGAAGATCCTTCTGAAGAAGAAATCTCCTTGATGGCAAGAAGATTCAAAAGATTGATGAAGAAAGGGCGTGGCCAAAAACTCTTCAAAAGAAGAGACAGACGGTTACCTGAGGAATCGTTTGAAAAAGGAGAACCAAAGATCATCTGCTATGAGTGTAGGAGATCTAGGCATACAAAGTTTGAATGTCCAAAGCTAAGGAAGAAGTGAAACTCCAAAAAGAGTAGAGGAAGGAAGAAGCCAACCACTTGGGATGATCTCGATGATGAAAGCTCAGACGAATTCTCTGAAGAAAAGGCTGCAAATATTTGTCTCATGGCAAGAGACACACAAACATCAGAGATGTTATAAACAGAAAAAGAGAATGCTTCAAGATGGTACAACCTGGACAATGGATGCTTGCAACACATGATCGTAAATATGTTTATGTGCCAAAATCTCATACCAAAGAATGAGTATGCTTTCAGACGTCGAAACAACGAGCAAGTTGATAAACAGACGCAAAAGTCAACTCAGACGGAAGAAACTATCCCCAAGAAGTGCAAACCAAGTCGAATTTTAAAGACCTTTCTGGATGTGCTTTGGTGACAAAGATTTGAACCCAAAGACATTGAGGAAGCACTCAAAAGGAAGAAAGTTGAAGAAGCAGAGAAAAAAGGACCAGCGCTAGACGCAAGACTCTTGGGAAAGAAATTGGCAAAAGGAAGAAGCCCGCTATTCTTGAAGTTACACATCCTGAAACGGAAGAAGATGATGGGAAGTTAAAGAAGGCCATAGAAGCCTCCCTAGTAGAAATTCTTGAAAAGGAAACGTCTTTTCCTTAAAATAAATGGAGAAGGTGCATCCGGAACAACACCAGCACCTGAGCAAGTTAATGATGTTGAATCTGCTCAAATTTAGAGATACATTGAAGTTCTGTCTGAACAACTCATTCACGTATCTTTGAAGACTTTTTTTTATGATTGCAGCCTAAGGGGGAGAAGTTAAAAGAAAAAAAGGAGAGGGCAAAAGATCAAGGAGAAAAGAAAAGAAAATATGTGCACAGCCCAAAGGGAAGAAGAAAAAGAAAGATGCAAAAGTTGAGGGGGAGCAAAATAAATAAAAAAATAAAATAAAAAAAATGAAAGAAGATCAGATTGAGTGGGAGTCAGATGCAAAAGAAGAGAAGAAAAAGAAGAACAAGTTGAGGGGAGCTTAGAATAGCTCTTTCATATATTATTCTCTTCTGAAGTTCAGTTTGATGAAGATCAAGTCTCCAAACATGTCTACATCTCTTAAGCTCTAATACATCCTTTTGCTCTGTTTCAAGATGAAAATCAAGGATATGCTAGGATGGTCTGTAATCATCAAAAAGGGGGAGATTGTTAAGTCAAAATGACTTAACGTTTTAATTCTGATAATTACAGAAGAATGATCAGACTGAAGATCAGACTAAATGATCAGACTGAATTATTAGACTGAAGAGTAGAATGAATGATCAGACTGAAGAGTAGACTGAATGATCAGACTAAAGAGCAGACTGAATGAGTAGAGTGAAGAACAAACTGAAGAATGATCAGACTGAAAAAGAATCAGATGCAAAAAGAAGAATGATCAGATGAATCATTAATGAGCATAGACAAGATGCACCCTCAAGCACAGACGTACAAGATGAAGTGTTCAAGTCACCAAGCCTCGAAGCAACTACATCAGACGAAGAACCTTCATTGTTCAAGACAGAGAGTTCATCTCAACTTCAAGTCAAGTGCTCAAGAAGGAAGATTTTGAAGACTGAAGTTGAAGACGAAGGAAGAAGACAGACGAATGAATTCAACACACAACTCATCTATTTGTTCATTCATCTACCTCGTTTAATGAAGTTCAGACGGAGTAACTCGCGCCCCAATTTAAATCTAGTTGTTACACGTAGAAGCTTCCAAAGACAAAATGAAGATCTGTGCAAAACCTCTACAACACGAAAAGCAACCATGCTTTTTGTTGATGTCTCTGATCAAGTCAGAAAAAGCCTGTGCAAACATTGATTACTTTGATTGATCTCTGTCACACGTTTAAAGACCCTAAGACAAAGGGATAAAGTACAAATCTTCAGTCTAATAGATACTTCACAGAGCTCTCTATAAAAGGATTTCATCACAACGAATTGAAGTTGGTGAACTACACAACAAAGAAATTATATTCAACTCTCGCTCAAGCTCTCAAGCAAAAGTTCGCTCGCCACGAACTTAGAATAGAACTCATTGTAAAATTCCTCTCAGCGTAGAGGTTAATCTTTCTTTAGAACATCTTACAAAATCCACTATTGTGATGCTCTTAGCCTGAGGAGGCTGTGTTTCACTTTGTATTAGCCTGAGGAGGCTGTGTTTCAAAGAATACCTTTGTATTAGCCTGTGGAGGCTGTGTTCAAAGAATACCTTGTTTAGCTTATAGAGGCTGGGTCCAAAGAATATTGATTTAGCCTAAGAAGGCTGTGTCCAAATAATATATGTATTTAGCTAGGAGTGGCTGGGTTCAAAGAATATTCTTAGTGGAACCTCAGTGTGTTGTTAGGGAACTGGATGTAGTCTTGATCAGACGAACCAGTATAAAAATATTGTTGTCTTCTCTATTGTTTTATTTGTTAACTAACTGGGGGATAATAACTTGAACAGTATGATAATAAAATCAATCTTAAGAAGAAAACAATCTTGCGTCTGATCAAGCTTTGGAAACAATAGACGCAAACACATCGTCTTAGAAAAAAAGTTTTTAAACAGAGTACACAATTCAACGCCCCCGTTTTTTGTGTTTTTGTATTTTACAGGGTGAAGAAGGAGAATCTCGTTGTGTGTGTGACACGATGTCGTACTCGTGCAAATTAATACAATTAAATGCAGTATACTAGGAAGTGACTCCTAGGTCGTCTCCCAAGGACCATCAATTTATTTCTGTCAAAGACATGACACGAAGTGGGGGTGATTTCGGGCTTAGGACGAATTAATAACAGCAATTGCAAGAGAATTAAAAATGCAGTTTAATATATGAATAAAAGGTACCAATCCGATCTCATGTTGGATCCAAACTTCCCTCATTGGTTCAACAAGTTAAAGCACACATCTATGCAGTGTATTAGAACCGAGATCTCTGCATTCCAATACTGAACTATCACTCTAAGATCTTAGAGTATTTTCATCGAACTCTCGGTGGCCTTTAAACTCACACAATCGCATGAGAGCACACAACTTGGTTTCGAATCCTAAAATCAGTTCACTGCATTCGTTGTTTATCAACAACGCCAGAAATCAACAATCTCAATTCAAAACATCGATCGACATATTGAAATTGAAATTATGGAATCCAAGATGAGTACTAATTCAATTAGAAACCAAGAACCTAAGGAAATTTGGGATCCTTTTGAGATCGAATTGGTTTATAAAATTAGTTACACATGATTGAATTTAAACTTAACACAAATCGGAATTGCATGATAGAAATCAAAACAAAACAGAAAAGAACAACAACAAAATTAAGATGCTAAACTTAATGAAGAACAATTATATTGCTGGAAATTAAAGGTGCTGGAATTTAAATTGCTGGAAATTAAGTTATGGATCTTTATAACATTAAGGTGAAGGTGGCATAGCCATCCATATTTATCTTTATAACATTAAGGTGAAGGTGGCATAGCCATCCATATAGATCTTTATAATGCAAGAATTGAAAGAAAATAAAAAGGGGCCAATGGCAAACCCTAGCAGAGCAAGAAGAGATGAATGGAGCAAGAACTAGAAAATGCAGAAATTTCACTACAAATCAAGAATGAAATTCAAATTGAAAGTATAGAAGAATGAAAGTGCATTAATGGACGAATTCAAACACAACAATAGCTAGAAAAACTGAAATGGAAATGGCTAAAACGAAACCCTAGCAGAGAAGGGAAGAAGAAAAGAAAATGGAGCCAAAAGGAAATGGAAATGCTGTAATGTGTGTAATGTGTGAAGTGCAGAATGTAGTGTGTCCAGAGAGCTCCCCCAACATCTGAATTTATAGCCAATACATCAAGAGAAGTGGGGAGAAAAAGTCAAAGAAAGTGGGGAGAAAAATCATCAAAATCTGTCCAAAATTTCTCCCAAATCTGGTATGTCCCCTACTAAATCCAATGTGCATGTGATTGGGAATCCATTTTTACCCATTTTTTCTTCACTTGACAGTCCCCTTGCACATGTCAAATTGGGTGAGAGGTCCAGGGCTCAATTCCTAAGCAAAACATTACAAAGTGGATCAATTAAATGCAACTAAAAATTGGTCCAACTCGCATAGAATTCTGTCACTGGAACATGGTCTACTTTCAAGGCTAAATTCACCCCCGATTCAATCCGAATTGGATCTTAATGTCTTCATGACTTTTGTAGCTCTATCTCTCTTGTTTAAGAAGAATTTAATCGCTCATCAATTGGACATCTGTGGAGGGAGTTATGCCTATTTTACTGAGACATGTCACATCGTTAAATGCTGGAATTTCCAGAACAGTTCGTGTGCTGCATTCAAAGACATTTTCACACTAGATGCACTCCGACTGGGAATTTTATGTCTTCATAGAAGTTGTAGATCTTTGAGTCCTCTTTAATTTGACATAAAATTCAGCTCAATCAGAGGTCTGTAGTGAAAGTTATGCTCAGTTTTGTAAACCTTGTCAAATCTGGATAAAAATAACGAATTAGACCAAATTTATTATTTAAAGCCAAAATAAGTCTAAACTCATAAATACATTAAATCATACTAATTGACCACTAATAATGCTATTTTAGGATACAAATGATGCAGAGAAAGTAATCAAAATATTGACTTATCAAATTCCCCCACACTTATTCTTTTGCACTCCTGGGCAAAACTAAGTCCTAAGAAAACATGAACTTGGATAAAAGATCATTTGGTCTAAGCTATTTCATATTTTTCAAAACAGGTATGAACACAACAATCAGAGCATAATTAATCTTGAGATTACATATCACAGTGTTGAACAATTCCTATTTCAGATAGGATTAATCAGATATTGAATTAATCATGCATGTCAATCATAAGCATTGGTCTCACCAGAAGTGTGTGTATCTCTCAAACTCTCAAGTGTATCAGGCAAGTGTTTACTCTCAGACCATTAAAATGAACATCATTTTACCATAGGCTTGCAATTATTCTAATTCTCTACCACTAACAATCACAGTCATGCATGATTCAAGAGGACTTGCAAAGGTTGTAGTGGGGCTAAGGATGAAGTTTTGATAAGTATAGTTCAGTGACTACTATTTCACAGATATTGAACAGAGCATCAACAGATTGCAAAAGATATAAGAACTACACAATAAACCTGTAAATTTTCCAATTCAACTACTGCTAAAGTATTCAACTTATTTTCACACTTATTCAGAATTTTTTTTTTTTTTTTTTTTTTTTTTTGAAATACATTTATACAAGTGTGATGATTAAAATTTCACCAAATTGTATCATCTCCACAACTCTGGACCCAAATCGTATAAATCATTAATCAAGTATTCTACCCCCCCACACTTAATTTTCTGCACGTCCCGAGCAGAGACCCCCACACTTATCTGCTTACTATACCAAAAGATAAACAATTCAATTAATATCTCAGAAAATCGGGATAACATTGTTTTACTCTTAAGGCTTGTAATACAGGTAATGAAAGAAAATGTTTCAGGCTCAAAGGGGCTAGCAAGGGATACAAATGCAAGGTAGGCTATCTGGTCAAGTGGGGAAAATAGAAATGAATGCCTCAATCATAATCATGCATTATGTGATAAAATGCAGCTTTGAAAAGAACAAAAGCAAGTTCTGAAAAACAACATTCACCAATGGCATATATCACACTGAAAGAAAGAGAATGGCATAAAGATGAATCCATTCAAAACAGCTCAAATAACTCACAAAGTTCAAATCGCCAAGTACTTATCGAGATAATACAAAACCAATCCATACGAATAATCCACAATCTATCGAGGAATATATCAACACCACAAAATAATCTAAAAATTAACTCACTTCTCCGATTTCGCCGATTCATATAATGCAGATATACTAATAGTTAGACCAATCACAAAATATCCAAGTAAATAAAGCATGGAAATCCTAATTACTTTTATTTCTTCCTAATTACGTAAGGTGGATAGATAAGAAATGGATAAATAAAATGGAAAAGAGTGAAGGGAGAAAAGAAAACTTCTCTCGCCGCTTAAAGCGGCAGTGCGTCTGCAAGAGTAACTATCTCCTGCTCTGTGGGCTGCTCCATGGAGCTCTCATGATAGTGCTTTAAGCGCTGCCCGTTCACCATGAATGTATTCCCTGTTCGATCATCTTTCAATTCAATCGCACCATAGGGAAAAACATTAGCAATCTCAAAGGGACCATCCCACCTAGATTTAAGTTTACTGTGCATAAGTTTAAGGCGGGAATTAAAAAGAAGAACTTTCATTCAAACGAAAACTCCTCGTGAAGAATCTGCGATCATGGAAGGCTTTGGTCTTCTCTTTATAAATGCGTGAATTTTCATAAGCCTCCAATCTCAGCTCCTCTAGCTCTTGGAGTTGCAGCTTTCCTTTCGCTCCGTTTGTCCAGTCCATGTTACATCGCTTGATCGCCCAGAAGAAGCACGGTGCTCAAGTTCCACAGAAGGTGGCATGCTTTACCATACACCCGCTTAAACGGGTCATCCCAATCGAGTCTTATAAGCAGTCCGGTAAGCCCATAAAGCGTCATCTAACCGCTTGCTCCAATCCTTCTTGTTGGAACTGACAGTCTTTTGTAGAATTAGCTTGATTTCCCTATTAGAAATCTCAGCTTGCCCATTAGTCTGGGGATGGTAAGCGGTGGCAACCTTATGGAGCACTCCAAATTTTCTTAATAAAAGGTTCATGCTCCGGTTACAAAAATGTGTGCCCCGGTTACGATGATGGCCCCGGGAATACCAAACCTCGCAAAATATATGGGAGCGAACAAAATCTACTACAACAACAGAATCCGTCACCCTAGTGGCTTTCGCCTCAACCCATTTAGAAACATAGTCAACAAAGAAGGATATAAGTAAACCCAAATGAAACAGAAACGGTCCCATAAAATCAATGCCCCAAACATCAAAAACATCACAGAATAAAATGGGTTGCTGAGGCATCTCATACCTACGAGAAATATTTCCTATTTTCTGACACTTATCACAGGATTTGCAATAATCATAAGCATCATGAAATAAAGAAGGCCAAAATAATCCAGAGTCTAATACTTTCCTAGCAGCTTCTTCTAGGTCCAAAATGACCACCACAAGCAAAAACATGACAAAATGCAAGAACAGATGCAAACTCATGCTCGTGCACACATCTCCTAATAATCTGTCACTACAAAATTTCCACAGATAGGGGTCATCCCATACATAATGCTTAGAATCACTTTTAAGTTTCAATGCATGAGCCCTAGTGAAATCTTCAGAATTAAACCAAAGAACCGATAATTTACAATGTCAAGATACCAAGGGGGGATGAGAATTTACCTTGCGGCCGTAAAAAGTCGCTCATCCGGAAAGTCATCCGCAACGGGGAGAGTGTGGCAGGTAGACGGATGCGACTGAGGTGATCAGCCACCAAGTTCTGAGCTCCACTTCTATCCTTGATTTCAATATCAAACTCTTGGAGCAGAAGCATCCATCTGATGAGTCTGGGTTTAGCATCTGCCTTCTTTCAGAAGGAACTTCAAAGCTGCATGATCAGTGAAAACAACAATCTTTGCATTTAACAAATAAGACCGAAATTTATCCAATGCAAATACAATAGCTAAAAGCTCCTTTTCTCAGTGGTATAGTTGGACCGTGCTGAGTCCAAGGTCTTAGAGGCATAGGAAATAACATGGGACGCCTCGTCTCGCCTCCGAGCTAGGATCGCACCAACCGCATAATTGGATGCGTCACACATCAATTCAAAGGGAAGGGTCCAATCCGGTGGTTGGATGATTGAGCAAGAGTCAAGCACTTCTTCAATTGATCAAAAGTCGCCTTGCAAGAGTCATCAAATCAAACTCCACATCATGCTGGAGTAGGTTGGTGAGTGGTTGGGCAATGCGATCAAATCTTGAATGAATCGTCGATAGAAACCCGCATGACCAAGAAAAGAGCGAACTTCCCGCACAGGCGGGTAAGGCAAAGCAGAAATAACCTCTATCTTAGCAGGTCTACCTCAATTCCTTTCTTAGATATCACATGCCCAAGTACAATGCCGACTCAACCATAAAATGACATTTTTCATAATTTAAAACAAGGTTGTTTTCAATACATCTGTTTAAGACCTTTGCTAAACTACTCAGGCAATCATCAAAACAAGAGCCATAAACAGAGAAATCATCCATAAAAACTTCCATGCATTCCTCTAAAAAGTCAGAAAAGATGCTTACCATGCACCTCTGAAAGGTGCCAGGTGCGTTGCAGAGTCCAAATGGCATCCTTCGTATGCATATGTTCCGGGGGCATGTGAAGGTGGTCTTCTCTTGATCCTCGTGTGATATATGTATCCGGAAGTAACCTGAAAAACCATCAAGAAAACAAGAATGGGATTTACCAGCCTAACCGCTCAAGCATTTGATCAATAAAAGGTAAAGGATAGTGATCCTTGCGGTAGCTTCGTTGAGTCTCCCGTAATCAATACTGATCTCCAACCTGCTCGGATTCTCGTGGGTATCAGCTCATTCTTCTCATTTTCTACCACGGTTACTCCATTTCTTTCTGGAACAACTTGAACCGACTTACCCACCGGCCGTCGAGATCGGATATATAATACCACTTGAAGAAGCTTTGTGACCTCTTTCTTCACAACATCCAAAATGAGTGGGTTAAGTCTCCTCTGAGGTTACCTCACCGGTTTGGCCCCATCTTCTAATAATATCCGATGCATGCAAGTGGTGGGACTAATACCAGGGATGTCTGCAAGTGTCCATCCAATAGCTTTCTTATGATTTCGCAGAACATCGAGCAACTTGGCTTCCTGATCAGATGAGAGGTTTTGGGCTATGATTACTGGTAGTTTATTATCGTCTTCTAAGTATGCGTATCTGAGATGCTCAGGGAGTGTTTTGAGCTCTAGCTCGGGTGGTTGCTCAATAGAAGGTCTAGCGTGGCGGAGTTGAGCAACTCAAGTGAGGCCGTGGTACCTACAAAATGATTAGGTATGTGAGAAACAGGTTCGATCTTTTTGTAATCACTAACAAGATCGACTTCACTACTCCCATCAACCGACTTTCGATATACGTGGTTTTCAAGATTTAAGAACTCAATGCAGATGCAAAGATCAATGGCATACTCATGCATGGGCATATCGTGATAATCAAGACAAACATAGCACCAAGAATGAGTATCACAATACAACTCACAACTCATGCATCGATAATTTGAAATCAATTCCAGAAGATGAATCATCAACCTTACATGTATTATGCATGCATTCTAGAAACTCATCTATCATGTCATCAATGACATCTATCTTCAAAACAGAATGCTCCTCTCTAGGTTGTCTCATGGCATCAAAGATATTAAATTTCACAATGCTATCACCAAACTCCATGGACATGGTACTAGAATGCACATCAATTTTAGTCCTAGCTGTTTTCAGAAAGGTCTACCAAGAATAATAGGTGAACTATCATCAGAACCGAAGTTCACTCTCCATTTCAAGAATGTAGAAATCAAGAGAAAAATCAATTCATTCACCCTAACTAAAACATCTTCAATTAAACCAAAGTGAGGTGTGCATTACTCCTATTAGCTAACCAGTATCACAACACCAAGAGCTTTCAAAGGTCCTAAACCTAGAGAATTAAAAACATGTAGACATGACATTGATAGAAGCTCCTAAATCTAACATGCAATCATCAAATTTACAATCTCCAATAATACAAGGAATAGAAAACGCCCCGGATCCTTGCACTTTGGTGGCATGGGTTGAATGAGTGCAGATACATTTTTGCTGAGACTAACTCTCTCATGGCCCACTAGTCTCCTCTTATTGGTACATAGTTCCTTCCGAAACTTGGCATATTTTGGGATTTGGCGATGGCGTCTAAAAGCGGAATGTTGACCTCGACTTTGCGGAAGGTATCAAGGATCTCCTTCTCCAAAGCTAATTCGGCCAATTTCTTTTGAATGCGAAAGTCTCGAGGGAAAGGAATTGTAGGGGAGGAATGGGTTCGATGCATTTTTAGGTGAAGTACCCCATCTACGTGGTGGTGCTTCAATGGCTAGTCTTTGTGGTGGGTCAACTTCCTTCCTGATCTTAAGGTAATTGCACTCACATTCTTCCCTTGTGAGTTTGGATTTGGCACGACCGAGAAGGCAAGGCAGGATGAAGGAGGCAGGTTCTGGTTAATAGCATTAGCTAGTTGGCCAATCCGTGTCCGCAGCTCGAATGGTAGCCTCGGTCCTCTCGCTGAAACCGCAATTGGTTAGTGGTCATCTCGCTTCATCAATTCCTCCAAGGAAGAACCACCGGTTTGTCGTGGTGGCTCCCTTTGTCGCCGAAAGGAAGGTCCGTGTTGATTATTAGAGGATTGCCAATTATGCCGAGGTTGCCGTTTCGTGATGCCGCCAATGTTGTTGGTGGTTACTTGGGGCATGAAATTGTTGGTTTTGATTCTGGTTTCCCCATCTTAGATTAGGTGATCCTTCCACCAGGGTTGTATTTATTGGAGTATGGGTTGTTCTCATGCTTCTTCCAGGGAATACTCAGCAGCAGCCTACAAGATGATCCTGTTGGTTCCCCTCCCGCAATGTTGGACAATTATCGTGGAATGAGAAGGGTCAGAACATATACCACAATTTATATGTTGAGATGTTGCGGTTGCTGCTACATTGGCTGTTTGTGTCACTGCCAATTGTCTAACCAATGAAGTAAGCTCATCCAATCTGTTGGTCGAATCCGCCGGTCCGCAATGGGAAATTTGATACCGCTTGCAGTGTGGAAGTAGGTCTACTGGATGATGTGGACTGCACATGATACACACTATTAGTCCTGGTGCCAAACTGGCCGAGCATTTGCAGCCATGTTAGAAATAAGATCTCTCGCTGCATCCGAGTCTTATCAACTAATGCACCACCGCTTAGCAATGCCTACCATATCATGGTCCATGGGTAGCAGGCCTCATAGAAATATACAATGAGAAGCTGATCGAGATTTGATGTTGAGGGCACTGGATACGAGTCTCTTGAACCTCTCCCAAGATTCATGCAGGTTTTCTCCATTGGCTTGTCCGATGCAAAATTTCTTTTCTCGATAGATGCACTCAGAGGCCGGAAAATATTTTTCCAAGAACATCCGTTTCATGTCATTCCAACTTCTAATTGCTGCTGGTTGCAAGTAATATAACCAATCCTTGGCATTTCCGTCTAAGGAGAATGGGAACGCCCTCAATTTGATGTGATCTTCATCAATGCCGTGCGGTTTCATGGTGCTGCAGACCACATGGAACTCCTTAAGATGCTTGTGGGGATCCTCACCTGTAAGGCCATGAAACTTAGGCAACAAATGTATTAATCCAGATTTCGCTTCAAAATCAAGATCAAGTTCGGGTATTCAATGCACAAGGGTTGATAATTCACATCGAGAGATAATTGTTTAAGAGTCCCGTTATCCCTACATGCCATATTATCGGTATGCTCAATATGCTCAATATGTTGATGCTCTTTAGGACTAGGACTAAGACTAGGATGCCTAGAATGTGTACTTTCGATGATCACTATCGAATTACTATCAAGATGCACGAGAGAATGTATCGACTGTGTAGGTGAATGCTCAAGATGATTATTATGTGCACGCCTACTATATTGTGAATGAGTCTCTCTCGTTCAGGGTTTAATTCGGTCAAATCAGCACTAGTGCTTCTAGTGTTAGGCATATACCAAATGACAATATCACAACATGTACCAAATGACCAAATCGCTATTAGTCAATTGCTGTCAGCATGCAACAAATGACCCAAATTAGTTGTGAAACAGTATCAAATGATTTTTTTTTTTTTTTTTTTAAAAAAAAAAAATTATGGGACTGCCACAGGTCAATTGTAAACCATCCCGGGACCCCAAAAATGCAATGTAAAAAAAAATTGAAAAGTGGGTCTAGGAAATTAATACAATTAAATGCAGTATACTAGGAAGTGACTCCTAGGTCGTCTCCCAAGGACCATCAATTTATTTCTGTCAAAGACATGACACGAAGTGGGGGTGTTTTCAAAGCTTAGGACGAATTAATAACAAAGAATTGCAAGAGAATTAAAAATGCAGTTTAATATATGAATAAAAGGTACCAATCCGATCTCATGTTGGATCCAAACTTCCCTCATTGGTTCAACAAGTTAAAGCACACATCTATGCAAAGGTATTGGAACCGAGATCTCGCATTCCAATATCGAACTATCACTCTAAGATCTTAGAGTATTTTCATCGAACTCTCGGTGGCCTTTAAACTCACACAATCGCATGAGAGCACACAACTTGGTTTCAATCCTAAAATCAGTTCATCGCATTCGTTGTTTATCAACAACGCCAAATCAACAATCTCAATTCAAAACATCGATCGACATATTGAAATTGAAATTATGGAATCCAAGATGAGTACTAATTCAATTAGAAACCAAGAACCTAAGGAAATTTGGGATCCTTTTGAGATCGAATTGGTTTATAAAATTAGTTACACATGATTGAATTTAAACTTAACACAAATCGGAATTGCATGATAGAAATCAAAACAAAACAAAAAGAACAACAACAAAATTAAGATGCTAAACTTAATGAAGAACAATTATATTGCTGGAAATTAAAGGTGCTGGAATTTAAATTGCTGGAAATTAAGTTATGGATCTTTATAACATTAAGGTGAAGGTGGCATAGCCATCCATATTTATCTTTATAACATTAAGGTGAAGGTGGCATAGCCATCCATATAGATCTTTATAATGCAAGAATTGAAAGAAAATAAAAAGGGGCCAATGGCAAACCCTAGCAGAGCAAGAAGAGATGAATGGAGCAAGAACTAGAAAATGCAGAAATTTCACTACAAATCAAGAATGAAATTCAAATTGAAAGTATAGAAGAATGAAAGTGCATTAATGGACGAATTCAAACACAACAATAGCTAGAAAAACTGAAATGGAAATGGCTAAAACGAAACCCTAGCAGAGAAGGGAAGAAGAAAAGAAAATGGAGCCAAAAGGAAATGGAAATGCTGTAATGTGTGTAATGTGTGAAGTGCAGAATGTAGTGTGTCCAGAGAGCTCCCCCAACATCTGAATTTATAGCCAATACATCAAGAGAAGTGGGGAGAAAAAGTCAAAGAAAGTGGGGAGAAAAATCATCAAAATCTGTCCAAAATTTCTCCCAAATCTGGTATGTCCCCTACTAAATCCAATGTGCATGTGATTGGGAATCCATTTTTACCCATTTTTTCTTCACTTGACAGTCCCCTTGCACATGTCAAATTGGGTGAGAGGTCCAGGGCTCAATTCCTAAGCAAAACATTACAAAGTGGATCAATTAAATGCAACTAAAAATTGGTCCAACTCGCATAGAATTCTGTCACTGGAACATGGTCTACTTTCAAGGCTAAATTCACCCCCGATTCAATCCGAATTGGATCTTCATGTCTTCATGACTTTTGTAGCTCTATCTCTCTTGTTTAAGAAGAATTTAATCGCTCATCAATTGGACATCTGTGGAGGGAGTTATGCCTATTTTACTGAGACATGTCAAATCGTTAAATGCTGCATTCAAAGACATTTTCACACTAGATGCACTCCGACTGGGAATTTTATGTCTTCATAGAAGTTGTAGATCTTTGAGTCCTCTTTAATTTGACATAAAATTCAGCTCAATCAGAGGTCTATAGTGAAAGTTATGCTCAGTTTTGTAAACCTTGTCAAATCTGGATAAAAATAACGAATTAGACCAAATTTATTATTTAAAGCCAAAATGAGTCTAAACTCATAAATACATTAAATCATACTAATTGACCACTAATAATGCTATTTTAGGATACAAATGATGCAGAGAAAGTAATCAAAATATTGACTTATCAGTGTGTGAGAGAGAATAGTAACAAAGAGTGAGATAGAATAGATGAAAAATTAATGCCATTTTGCGCGAATTTTTGTATTGCAACTATGGACTGTTCACTGTTAGATTAAGCTGATTTTAGGGTAGCATGTTCAGTACCCACAATAAGTGTCTCGTAGTTTTCTGCTCTATGTTGAGGTTTTTCTTCTCTTTGTTTCTCTATTGTAAGCATTGGTGTTTAATTGTGTTTGGTTGTTTGTAGCACGTTTATCTGCACTTGTTGCAAACTCTCTTATCCCCTTATTAATCATAATGAAGTTATTTCTTTACTCTAGACGACTTGTGGTGTTTATCCTCTCATTGAGGATTTTTTATGCAAAAATTCTTATGTCTTTTGTGTGCTTTGTGATTTCTATTTTTCTCCATTTCATTGGTGCTCTTCATAAATTCTTGCAAGTTGAAGAAATTATTTTTCACTACATATTACTCTGTTATTCAGTTTCTATTACTGTGTTTATATATTTCCCCATTAGAATGGCATCAGAGTTCTTGGTTAAGGGGTTGTTTGTTACTTGAATGATGGACGCACATATCAAGATGGTATCTCTGAATTAACTTATGAGTGGTTTTATTAGGCACTTAATAAAGGAACTTGTTTACAATTTCATTAATTATGAGACATATGCGAGAACTATGTGACAAACGTTTGAGACCCTACATTATCTTAAAAGGGTGAGCAAAATATTGTACTTGCTAAAGAGTTTTGTAGAAATGAATTACAAGGATGGAACTCCCATTTTAAAGTATTTGAGTGAATTTCAAGGGAATTATATTCAGTTGTCAACTACAGGTATCACATTTGATGATGATGTGTTAGGATTATCCTATTGATAAATCTACGTGATTCTTGGGAGATATTTCAAGTTTCCATGGTTAGTGTTGCCCTGAATGGTATTGTTCCTTTGCAAATGGAAAAGAATAGTGCTTTTAATGAAGAAATGAGAAGGAAGATCCAAGGTACTTCTCAGTTAAAGGTATTTGTTACCCAAAAACAAGGGAGAAGTCAGAAAAAGGAATCAAAGGTCGGCAAAGACAAGAATAGGAGTAAGTCCATGCCTCGATACATAATTGTGGAATGTCATTAATGTCATAGAACAAGACACTTACAAAGGAATTTTTTTTTGTGGAAGAAAAAAGAATAAAAACAAGAAGGGTAGACAAAAAAGGAATGATCATGATGATGGTGATCTATTGCTATAAGTGATGATCTTGTTATTCTTTATAACATTGATTCAATTAATCTTATATTTGATGAGAGCATGTGAATAATTAGTTATGGTACTACACTATATATTATAGTTAGGAAGAAGTCCTTTATGTACTCCAAGTGATTTTGTAGCCTTAAAGATGGGTAACAATAGTGTGTCCGAAGTGATTGGTGATGAAGGCCTCCTTGAAGAATTCTCCAATGAATCTTTCGGATTGCCCATGTCTAGTCTTCAACCATGATACACCGAAGGATTAGACCAAGGAAGCTCTCGGTCATGGAGGTTTTGGGTGTTTAGAAAGGTAGAAGAAAAGGGTATGAAGCGGAAGGAGGAAGAAGATGGTGGTGCCAAGGTTAGGAACCTATAAGCCTAGGAGGAACCGCCACAATGGAAGAGAACTCCATTGATAAGATTCAAGAAACTTCCCTAAGAGAACAAGAGAAAATCTCTTAACAAGCTAAAAGCTCTTTTCATTCAAAAATGTCAAAAGTCCCTACATCATATTCGGCCAAGGTTTTTATAGGAAACCTTGCTTGGCCATCAAGTTTCCTAACCATGGTTTAGGGTTACTTAAGCCTAGTTAAGGCTAGCCAATCCGTGGGCTTACCTTAATCCCCAAGTAACCATGTTAGTTACTTGGTGGTTAAGGAAGCACACAGCTTCACATGGGTGCACATGGGTTTGTCTCCCATTGGCACCTATGTGATTAGCCAAGTCATCAATCCTAATCACTTGGGATTAAAGGTTGAGATCCCTTGATTAAGTAAGGCACGGATCCTAGCTTAAACAAGGTTTCTCCCTTAATTCCAAGTGATTTCCAAGGTCCTTCACAAGTGTTTTTCCGAAAAGTGGTGCATTTGAAAATCCTTGTGTGAACCTTGTTTCCTTTGGATTTATGGCTTGCCTAACACTAGGTTTAACCGAGGGCTTCAAACCCTTTAAAAGGAAGCACCGAAACCATTTACATAGGACTAGTATCCTTAGGTTCATACAAGTTTACAAGAAGATTACATTCTCCTAGTCCTACACTAATAGCCTCTTGGTCTTGGAGTCTCTTAGCTTCCTCTTCTAGTCTCCTTTGCATGCCTCTAGTGATCCTCCTTGATGTTCCATCATCAGTTGGTGTTAGTGATATTTGCTAACAACCAATATAGGGATGCAATTGCTTCTTAAAGGAGTCAAACATCTTCAAGATGTTGATTTCAATTTGATTTTTATGCAAGTGTTTGTTCATGGAGATTATGATTACCACTTTGGTTTTGGAAAGTGGAAACTCATCAGAAGTAACTCGGTTTTGGCTAAGGAGGAGAATATTTCCAAGTTGCACTGAGCAAAAACTTTGGTTACTAAAGACAATGTGAATGTTATGGATGTAGCGACATCCTTGTGGCAGGAAAAGCTTAGCCATATAATTAAAACAGGGACTGTATTGTATAGCTAAGAAGGATATGCTCTAGGAATGAAGAATGTAGACTTGGAGAAATGTTATCATTGTATGGCTAGTAAGCATATTAGAGTATCCTTCAAAGAAACATACTCCATCTAAAAAAACTGAGTTGCTTGAATTGGTGCATTCAAATAATTTTGGACCTTTGTAGGTAAAATCTTTTAGTGGTGTATTTTATTTTGCTACTTTTATTGATGATTATTCTAAGAAACTATGGATCTATGCTATGAAGAGAAAAAGATCAAGTGCTAGAGAAGTTCAAGGAGTTTCATGACTTAGTTGAGAGATAGTCAAGCAAAAAACTGAAATGGATTCATATTCACAACGCTAGTGAGTATTGTGACCATTTGATGTCTACTACAAACAACATGGTATTGCACATGAGAAGACTCCTAAAACTCCTTAACGGAATGGTTTAGTGAAGAGGATGAACATGACATTGATTGGAGAGTAAGATATATGCCCTCTACAGCTAAGTTGCCCAAGCACTTCTAAGGCAAGGCACTATATATGGCGATGCATGTTGTTAATCTTACTGGTGCTATTGCCTTGAATATTGAGGTGCTTAACAAAATATGGTTTGGCAAGAATGTCAAGTACGACTAACTATAAATTTTTGGTTGTAAGACATTTGAATGCACCACTATGACCAACATATGTATATATTCCAAAGGATGAAAGATGATAATCGGATGCAAAGTTAAGGTAGTTCATCTTCACTGGTTATGGTTTATGGTCAGGATGAATTTTCGGCTGTAGGTTCTATGATTCCTTTGAGAAGAAGCTTGTTAGAAGTTTTGATGTGAAGTTCATGGAAAACCAAACCATTGAAGATTTTGATAAAGTGGATAAGCTTACACTTAAAGAAGATAGTGACATGGTTAAGGTTGATCCACTTCAGACACCTATATAGAATTTAAATAGTGGTATTTTAAATGTTTGCAATATGATCACGTTGGTGACCAAAAACTTGAAAATGAGATAGATGTTTCTATTGATAATAATGATGAAGAGGAACACATTATGTCATATAATGTGAATCTCTAAACCACCTCAAATTCAACTAAGAAGGTCCAATAGGGAGATACAACTGTGATGAGTATGTGATTCTGACATATGAGAGAGAACTAGAGTGCTTAAGTGAGGCCATGTAGAGTGAAGAAAAGCAGAGGTGGCTAGACGCAATGAAGGATGTGATGAAATCCTTGGATGATAATCACGTTTTTTATTTTGTAAAGTTGCCTAAGGGTAAGAGGCCTTGGATAAGTGGATTTATAGGGTGAAAATGAGATTAACTCTATGCCATCGAGGTTTAAAGCTAGATTAATGGTGAAAGATGTTAATTTTAATGAGATCTTCTAACATGTGGTGAAAATGTCATCCATTATAGCCGTGTTGCATTCAGACATTACTCTTGATATGGAGGAAGAACAAATGAATGTGAAGACTACTTTCTTTCATGGTGGTGTGGCTTGGTGAGAATTCAACTTTTCATTCAAGGTCTAAACATATTGATGTGAGGTATCATTGGATATGTGATACCTTTGAAGCTAAGTTGTTAGAGCTAACCAAAATTCATATCGATGATAATGGTGTTGATATAATAACCAAAGCTTTACTAAGAGGGAGGTTTAAAGTTTTTTATGAGATCATTGGTTTGTCATTTATCTCCACATAGTTTTGAATGAATGATTTGTTGAGTGTTAGACTCCCTTCATATTTGACAAAAAATATTTAGGCATACTTTGTATCTTTTATTTAAGTAAAGAGGGATAAAGTTACAGTGAAAAAGGAGAAGTTCATTGTGAGAAAGAGAATAGTAGCAAATAATGAGAGAGAATAGAAAATAAGTGTCTTTGCTATGTATTGAAGTTTGTCATATATTTGTTTCTCTATTGCTTTACTAAGAGGGAGGTTTAAAGTTTTTTATGAGATCATTGGTTTGTCATTTATCTCCACATAGTTTTGAATGAATGATTTGTTGAGTGTTAGACTCCCTTCATATGCGAAAAATATTTAGGCATACTTTGTATCTTTTATTTAAGTAAAGAAGGGTAAAGTTACATTGAAAAAGGAGAAGTTCATTGTGAGAAAGAGAATAGTAGCAAATAATGAGAGAGAATAGAAAATAAGTGTCTTTTCTATGTATTGAAGTTTGTCATATATTTGTTTCTCTATTGGAAGCATTGATTTTGTTTTTCATTGTGTGGCTATTTATATCACATTTGTCTAAAGACTCTTTTTTACCTTTATTAATAGTAGTGGAGCTATTTCTTTGGTCTAAACTACTCATGATGTTTATCCTTTTGTTGAAGATTTCTCATGTAAAAATTTATGTGTCTTTTGTGTGGTGTGTGGTTTATGTTATCCTCTATTTCATTGTTGTTCCATATAGATTCTTGCAAGTAGGAAATTCAGCTACATACTCCTTTGTTATTTATTTAGTTTGTGTTGGTATGTTTCTTTGTTACACACATATAATAAATACTTTCAAATTACATATAAAAATATTTTAAGCATTGATAATTTCTTTAAGAAACTATTAAAATTCAATTTAGAGATATATATAACACGGTAAAAAATTTCCTCTCATTTTATAGCGTGTTTACGTGATTTAAATTGATTAATTGCAATTATATGTGTTAAAATTCTTTGATTAATTGTTTTAAAATGGTTTTAAGTTTAAAAAATTATTAATTTAATTTTTGTTTTGAATTTTATAATTTTAAGAATTTTAGAATTAAAACTAGTTTAATTGTAGTTATATTTCACTTTAATTAAATTAGTATGTTTCTATCATAATTAATATAAGTTTAGTATGTTAGACTTGGCTGTTAAGTAAACAATCTATATTTTTTAATTCAAATTAAAATTCTAAGCAAGAAAGTGATTTCCAAAATTTTATTTTGGAATCGATGAAAATATACTAAGTGCTCATTATTTTCCCTTTTTCCTCTTTTGCTTTTATTGGCTTGTAACCTTAGGACCATTCTCATGATCTATTGTTTAACGTTCCTTCTTTTAATATTCTTTTTTGTTTTTTGTGCACTCAACTGTCACGCTTCTCTTTATCTTTTCATCTCTCGTTTTTCTTCCATTGCATTCTTCACCTACCTCATCCAAAAGGCAATAGCTTTTTTATGCATTTAAGCTTTTTAGTTTTTTTTTTTTTTTGCTATTATATGTTCCACCAAGAAGAGTAAGGGACACAATTCTCTTTCTTCCTTCTCTTTCAAGTTTTCTTATGAATAGCCACTATAAATGTTTTTCTTCTTTCTTCTTTAACATTTATGTTATAAGCCCCTCTCATTTTAACGGTGGTTGATTCTGAAATGTCCTTTGAAAAGCTAAAAATCTCTTTCACTTGTTCTTCCACCCAACCTTTTTTTGCAAGCTTTGGCTTTTAAGTGAGGTTTTAGCACCTCATTCTTTGCATACTCTTAAAGTCTCATTCCTTTAACAAGCTTCTTCTTCGTAATTAGGTAATTGTATTTCATTTTATATTCAATAATGATGATGTTACATGTGTGCTATATTTTGTTCATAGATATTATTGGGTTATGATTTTAATGTTGTTCATCATGTGTATAAGCATTCTTGATGTTCCTTGGTTGAGTTTATTTATGTTACATGTGACAAATATCTGCATTGATGGTGTTGCGTTGACTTTGGTTCATATGCTTTATTTTGATATGATGAGTGGCATGGAGAATGTTTTAAATGCTTGGTTGAGGTGGGTGTGGTGTCTAGGAAATCATGGAGTATAAGTATAATAGCTTAAATTCTTAGGTCTTTAAGCTTTCAATAGTTAACTTTTGGTTCTAGGTATAAATCAACCTAAATAATCACTTGGATAACTAAGTTATAGTATTTTAGATTTAGTAGTACCTTTATTTGAGTCTTAAATGCCTTAAATTTAGTTTTGGCATTTTAGAACCCCATAGCTTAGCATATTAGTGAATTTTGAGGTTTAGAGAGTCATACTTTGAATTAGGAAATTTGGATTGGTTGTGAACCTTCAAAACTCTTAGAATGGGTCTGTGGTGGGATTGGGAAGTTTGGAAGTGGAATCCAAACTTGCAACAATGCAAAAAACCTCTACATTTTTATTGTCATCTCACGGTAAGTATGAGCTTTGGTTGATGCTCAATGTGAGGACGTCAAGAGTCCCGAGAAGTGTCATTTACTCACCAAGTCTAAGATTAGGTTGATTTTAGTGTGAGAGCCTAAAGCATGCCATATAGGCCACACCGGCATAAGCAGTTAGAGGAGGGGGAGGGGGGAGAGGAGTAGTCTCTAGAGGTTCACGCTGAGCGTCACCCTTTGTGACGCTGATCGTGAAGCCATAAAGACTCAAGATGGATCTCTAAAGCTTTACATTGAGCTTGGGATGTTGTTCATGCTCAGTGTGAGTCTATTGTTTCCTGGCCTATCCTTTATGATTTTGATGTGCTATTTCATGAGTTCTATCATTTGTTTTTCTTATATTATGTAATGTTATATGACTATGCTCATGAATGAATGATGGGGAATGTTATGGGACATATATGCATAATGAGATACTGGAAGATTGTGGTGATTTAATGTTGGTCCCTATATGAATCTAGAGGGGGGTTTGAATAGATTCAAGTTCCCTTGTTCAATTTTACTTTTTCTCACTTTTTCCCGATTCAATCTTATCTTGAATTACAAGAACGTATCAGAGATATAATCAGCGGAAAACAAGGGAAAATTGTAAAGCAAGAAAACAATGAATTAAAAGAGATAAGATAGAGAAGAGAGTTTAGACAGAGATTTATACTGGTTCGGCTTTCGGCCTACATCCAGTCCCAACCCAACAATCTGTTGCGATCGGTTTTCCACTATAAAGATTCTGTGTTCAATACAACCACACTGCATAAACACAAAAACAAATCAAATACTCAAAACTATATGTTCTTCACCTAAGAACATATCTTGATCCTTGATCCCTTCAAGAATCAACCTTTGAGAGTACCTCTCTCAAAAACTCATCAACTCTTCCAAGAGAATACCTTTCTCTTTAGAGTTTAAACCAAAAAGATTACAAAAGATAAAGATCAGATAAAATTACATCTGTTGTGTATGCACTGATCAATGATATCATCCAAACAATTCAACCATTCACATAGCCTTCATCTCAAGAGAAATCTTTGAAACTTTGAAGAGAATTCTTATAAAAACTAGTGTTTAGCTCTTCCTTTCTTTCTTGGAAAACTCAAAAAGATCTCTCTTCTGAAAATAATTCAAAGAGGTTTCACTTTAAAGCAGTTTCAAAATCATTTGAGATGAATTCTGGTGTGGTAATCGATTACTGGATTGTGGTAATCGATTACTCCAGAGAAATTTGCCTTCCCCTGTTTCTTCAAGCACGAAGTAATCGATTACTATGGAGTGGTAATCGATTACTCCAGAAAGCGATTTAGGTTCCCTATTTTCTCGATCTGTTGGTAATCGATTACAACTATATGGTAATCGATTACTTCAGCTTAAAACCTTTTTAAACCAAAGTTTTTGATTCCTTTCAAATAAAATGGGGTTCCAAAACTTCTATAGCTCAAATCACAAGAGTAAAATCAAATTTTCTATGAAACGATTGAATAAAAACCACACTCAAAGCCTAAACTAAAACAATCAATACATTTTAAACTCCTATATACAATCTATCACAAAGATCAAAAGTACAAGTATATCAAAACTAAAACTAGGGATGGCTTCTTCAGCTTCAAGTCCAACAATCTCCCCCTTTTTGGTTTTGATGTACCAAATTGTTGTGTAGTTGATCTTTAATGTAGATGATGGCTTTGATGTGTCCTGCAATGTTAGTGTTTTTCCTTTTCTATTCTTTCAATTTTCATCAATTTCATACAGCTATTTACATACAGCTTTATGAATCATCCAAAACATATCACTATATCAAATCACAAACATATAAAGACAATCATTTGCAAAGCAAATTAAGTCTAACTATTACAGTCATCCAATAAAATGTTCAATTGTGTTAATCTGCTCCCCCTAAGTAGAATACTTAAGTAAAACAGATTCAAAAACTCCCAAAAATAGAACAAATAATAGTTAAAAAAAAAACAAATAATAGTTCAAAAAACAAAGCAATTACAGAGCAATCCAAATACTATGAAGCTATGAAGACTAATGACAATTAATAACTACACTACTGCTCCCCCTATTTGGTATATCAAATCAGAAAGTGAGAGGTAGAGATGGAGTTACTAATCTGAGTCGTCATCCTAGTTGAGTCTTTCCATGATAGTTTCCATCAAGTCCTTTGTTGGTCCCTATATGAATAAGAGGGGGGGGGGGTAAATAGATTCAAGTTCCCTAATACAACAATCTTTTTCTCGCTTTTTCCCGATTCAATTTTATCTATATTATAAGCAATGTACCAGAGATATAACAGCAGAAAGATACAGGAAAATATAATGCAAGAAATCAATGGAAAGTAAAGTTAAGGTATAGAGAAGAGAGTAGACAGAGATTTATACTGGTTCGGCTTTCGGCCTACATCCAGTCCCAACCCAACAATCTGTTGCAATTGGTATTCCACTACAATCTTGTGTTCAATACAATCACTTCTGCACAAACACAAAATAAATCAAATACTCAAAACTCTCTATGTTCTTCACCTAAGAACATATCTCTCCAATTCTTAAATCCTTCAAGAATCTCCTTTGAGAGTCCCTCTCTCAAAACCTTTAACTCTTCTTCTAGAGAACACCTTCTCTTAAGAGTTTTCAAACCAAAACAAAAATATCAAACAAAAGATAAAGATCAGTAAAGATTACACCTGTGTGTATGCTCTGATCACGATGATAACCAAATGTATCCAATCCTTCCTTCACACACTATTCATCTCTTTGAGAAAATCTTTTTGAAATCTTTGAAGAGGGTTTCCAGAACTTGTAAACCAGTGTTTTATTTCTCTTCCTTTTTTTTCTTCTAAAACATTAAAAGATCTCTCTCTTGAAAACAAAATGAAGAAGTTTTATTTAAAGAAGTTTCAAAACCATTTTGAGATGAATTCTGGTGTGGTAATCGATTACAGATGTTAATCGATTACTCTAGAGAAATTTTGTCTTCCCCTGTATTTCAAACACGAAGTAATCGATTACTATGGAGTGATAATCGATTACTCCAGAGCAAGTTGAGTTCCCCTGTTTTCTAATTCTGTTGGTAATCGATTACAGCCTCAGGGTAATCGATTACTTCAGCTTAAAACTTTAAAACCAAAGTTTTTTGAGTTCTTTTCAAAATAAAATGGGGTTCAAAACTACTCTAGTTCATCTTACAAGAGTTAAAACAAATTCTCTATGAAAAGATTGAATAAAAACCACACTCAAAGCCTAAACTATAACAATCAATACATTTAAACTCCTATATAGAATCTATCATAAAGATCAAAATTACAAGTATATCAAAACTAAAACTAGGAAAGACTTCTTTCAATATTCTTCAAGTCCAACAATCTCCCCCTTTTTGGTTTTGATGTACCAAATCTTGTGTAGTTGATCCCTTATGTAGATGATGGCTTTGATGTGTCCTGCAATGTTAGTGTGTTTTTTTTTTCTTTTTTTTTTTTTCTTTTTTCATCAATTCTATTCAGCAATTCACATACAGTTATATGTATCATCCAACTCATGTCAAAAATATCAATTTTCAGAGATATATAAAGACAATCATTTGCAGAAATTTAAATCTATCTATTACAGTCATCCATTAATAGTTTCAAATGTGTTAACCTGCTCCCCCTAAGTCAGGTGCCTAGGTATAAACAGATTTAAAAACTTTTCAAAACAAAACAGTTCAAAACAGAGTAAAAGCAGAGCAATCAAATACTAAAAAGCTAAAGACTAAACAACTAAAATCACTAACTACATATACTACTACTACTCCCCCTATTTGGTATATCAAATCAAAAGAGAGAAGTAGAGATGAAGTTACTAATCTGAGTCGTCATCATCCTGGTTGAGTCGTTCCATGATAGTTTCCATCAAGTCCTTCATTTCTAGGAAATGCAGATCCTGTCGCTTTCCTAGATCATCAATGCGCTTGTTGACGGTTGCTTCCAATTCATCCATTCGGTCTATCATAATGGATTCGAAGCAAGATCGTGGAATGTACTCTCCATAATTGTCTTCATCCATATCTTCATGATGTGCTTCCTCTTGCTCTTGTTGTGCTTCTTCATGCTCTTGTTGTGCTTCTTCTCTTGTGATCCATCCAGCATCGGTTTTGATGAGTCTCATCTTCTTCAGTGCTCCATCACCGATGACATGAACATCCTTGACTAATTCTCTTGCTTCATCAGTAGTGTCTATCTGAAAAATTTCAATTAGTCTAGAAATAAAAAGAGAGTAAGGACACTTATTGTCAAGTAGTCTCCTTGTTTTCAGCATGTTGTCCATGATAACGTGAGTCCAATCCACTTGAATGTTGTTCTTCAAGGCAGCAATGAGGATCATGTCATCCTCAGTCAACTGGGCATGGTTTGCTCCTCTTGCAGCCAAGATCCAGCAAACAGTGTAGTGAAGTAGCCAGTCATCTGCTGTGAGGCCACCAATGTTATAGGTAACTTTCTTGCCCAATGCCCTTTTAGAATTTATTTCCTCTTCCCAGTGTTGAGGATTCCTCAGAAGGCTCATAAAGAAGGAATCTTTTTGCAAATCAAACCCTTTCTCTCTGAGTTTGTCTGCATGTGCTATAACCCCTTCTTTTTGAATCCCAGCAATATCCATAAAGTGTGCAGGGGTCAGGGAAATTTTGATACCTTTGATTTCAGAGGTCACAGTCATCCTCTCCATATTCGGTTTGAGGTTGGAGTAGAAAACTCGAACCAAATCTGGATAGATGAATCCTTTCATCCCTACAAACCTCTCCAAATGTTGTTACCTCAGGAGAGTCTGGAATGTGAAACTCTGAGTGTCAAGCCATCCAAGGTCAAGTATCTTCGAAGGAACTAGACCTTTGTTCACAAAGTCCAAATTGAACCGAGTCTCTTGTCCCTTTGAAGTGAACCACCGGTTGACTTCTGATACTTGTGGTTGTGGAGGAGGAGGAATTTCCGGTTGCTGCTCCTAGGGGGTAGGTTTCTTCCTCTTGGAGGATTCTCCCACCTTTTTCTTTCCTTTAATCTCTTCTTGAGTGTAGCGACTTGCCCTCATTTTGATTCTCTTACCTTTACCTTGTTCTTCCATTGTTAAGAGAGAATGAAAACCTAGGGTTTGGAGGAAGAAAATGAAGGGTTTTTCGGAGTAAGAAGTTGAGTGGTGAATTGAAGAGTCACGCCTGCACTTCTTATAAGAGAGAACAAAGCCCAAAAGATTAGCCCAAGAACGAGGTAATTGATTACCAGCAGTTGGAAATCGATTATCTCAGTTTCTTATATAGAGGGAAGAAAGAAAAAACGAGAAAACAGTCGTGGTAATCGATTACTGTAAATTGGTAATCGATTACTCCAGTGGATTCCTCTAAACCATTAAAAAAGCATGTTCTGTGGTAATCGATTACTGCTCGTGGTAATCGATTACTGCTCGTGGTAATCGATTACTCCAGGGGTTTTTCACAAAATATTGAAAACTGGTGCTTTGGTAATCGATTACAGGTCGTGGAAATCGATTATCTCAGTCCCAAAAATCCTTCCCAGAGTGAATTTCACACGAAGTAATCGATTATCCTCCCTTGGTAATCGATTATTTCTATCAGAAGAAAGTTTTTCTTGAAAAATTTTTCACAAAAACAGAGTTATGGATAAGTGTAATCAAGTAAGAAGGTTTAGTTTAGATGTTCCTCACTCAATATGCCGAGTTTGATCTAAGTTTGTAAAACCTTTCCTTTGGTATTGCTTTTGTAAATATATCCGCTAATTGATTCTCCGTGTCTATGAATTCGATGTTACAATCTCCTTTCTCGATGTTATCTCTAATAAAGTGATGTCTGACTTCAATGTGTTTTGTCCTTGAGTGTAGTACAGGATTTCTTGTGATACTTATGGCGCTTGTGTTGTCGCATTTCAAGGGAATGTGATCTATCTTTAGCCCAAAGTCCTCAAGTTGGTGTTTCAACCAAATTGCTTGAGCACAGCAACTTCCCGCAGCTACATATTCTGCTTCTGCAGTTGATAGTGCTACACAAGCTTGCTTTCTGCTATTCCAAGATATCAAGCATTCTCTAATGATGTGACATGTGCCACTAGTGTTTTTCCTATCCGGTTTGCTACCTGCAAAATCAGAGTCACTGAAACCAACAAGTAGTGGTGAGGTTCCTTTCGGATACCATAGTCCACAACTTATTGTTCCTTTTAGGTATTTAAGAATCTTCTTCACTGTTAGCCAATGAGATTGCTTAGGTGCAGATTGAAATCTAGCACATAAACATACAGAAAACATGATATCAGGTCTACTGGCTATAAGAGAGAGTAAGGATCCTATAACACCTCTGTATAGGGTAGTGTCAACTTCATCACCTGTTTCATCAGTCTCAAGATAAGTGTTAGTAGAAATAGGTGTGTTAGACATTTTGCAATTAGTCATATCATATTTCTTAAGTAGTTCTTTAGTGTACTTAGCCTGATGTATGAAAGTGCCACCTTCCATTTGCTTGATTTGAAGTCCTAAGAAGAACCTCAGTTCTCCAATCATAGACATGTCAAATTCTTCCTGCATATCTTTCACAAACTCTTCACAAAGTTTTTGGTTAGAAGATCCGAAGATAATGTCATCAACATAAATTTGAACCAATAGAATGTAGTCAGACTTGTCCTTAATAAACAAAGTCTTATCTACTTTACCTCTGTGGAATCCTTTAGATATGAGAAACTTACTCGGTCTGTCATACCATTGCCTAGGGGCACAACCCATACAAGGCTTTATGAAGTTTGTAGACATGTGTAGGCCAAGTAGCATCTATGAAACAGGGTGGTTGAGCTACATAGACTTCTTCATTGATATAACCATTCAAGAATGCACTTTTTACATCCATCTGGTATAACTTGAAATTGTTGATGCAAGCATATGCCAGGAGTAGTCTAACAGCTTCAAGTCTTGCGACAGGAGCAAAGGTTTCTTCAAAGTCAATCCCTTCTTGTTGATTGTATCCTTTTGCCACAAGTCTTGCTTTGTTTCTGACCACAACTCCTTCTTCACTCAGTTTGTTCTTGTAAACCCATTTTGTACCTATGATGTTCATATTGCCCTTGTCTGGAACAAGTTCCCAAACTCCATTCCTTTTGAACTGGTTGAGTTCTTCTTGCATAGCCATGATCCAAAATTCATTGTTCAAAGCTTCTTCTATGGAGGATGGTTCTACCTGAGATACAAAAGCAGTATTATAGCAAAACAGATTCTTTGAGGATCTAGTAGTTACCCCCTTGTGGATGTCACCAATGACATTGTCAAGTGATAGGTTCTTAGGTGTCCTCCACTCTTTTGCTTGTTGCAAGTGCAGAGGGTCGGGTTGAGTTTCTTGATGCTTGTTATCAATGTCTATGTTTTCTTCACCTGTTTCATCATCATGCAGCAATCTTTCCTTCTGGAAAGTGTTAGTTTCATCAAATCTAATATGGACAGATTCTTCAATGCACATTGTTCTTTTATTAAAGATCCTATATGCTTTACTGGTGTTTGAATAACCAAGGAAAATGGCTTCATCAGCCTTTGCATCAAACTTTCCAATAGGGTCTTTGCCATTGTTTAAAACAAAACATCTGCATCCAAAAACTTTGAAATAAGAAATGTTTGGTTTTCTTCCATAGAAAAGCTCATAAGGGGTTTTCTTCAAAATGGGTCTTATAGAGACTTTATTGAGGACATAACATGCAGTGTTCACAAAGATTCGCCCCAAAAATGTTTAGGCATCATATGCTCATTCAGCATGGTTCTCCCAAGTTCTATAAGGGACCTGTTTTTCCTCTCCACCACTCCATTTTGCTGTGGAGTTCTAGGAGCTGAAAAGCAGTGTGATATCCCATGTTTTTCACAGAACCTTTCAAAAAGGCAATTCTTAAATTCAGTTCCATTATCACTTCTTAAAGCTTTGATTTTCAAATCCTTTTTGTTTTGAATCTTTTTGGCAAGTACCTTGAAAACTCCAAAGGCTTGATCCTTTTTCTTGATAAACAAAACCCAAGTAAATCTTGAATAGTCATCTACTATGACTAGTCCATACAGATTTCCACTAATACTAGCTATCCTAGTTGGACCAAATAAGTCTAAATGCAAGAGTTCAAGCGGCTGATTTGTAGAAACATGTTTTACATTTTTGAAAGATGTTTTTGCCTGCTTGGACTTTTGACAAGCCTCACATAGTCCTTCTTTGGAAAATCTAATCTTGGGGAGACCAAAAACTAACTCTTTAGAAACAAGCTTATTCAAATGCAATGTGTCAATGTGTGCTATTCTCCTATGCCATAGCCAAGACAGATTATCATTAGAAGTTAAACATGTAGAGTAAGGAAAAGAATGATCTACTTCCAATATGTAAATGTTGTTAGATCTCTTGCCAATCATGAGAAGTTCATCTGAGTCTTTGTTGCTGATGAGACAATGTTCATCATCAAAAGCAATTCTGTAGTTCTTGTCACATAGTTGGCTTATGCTCAACAGATTCAACCTCAATCCATCGACCAGCAATACATCTTCTATCACTGTGCTTGCCTTATATCCAACAGTACCGTAGCCTAGGATTTTCCCTTTGTTGTTGTCTCCGTATACAACAGATCCTGATTCTCTTGGTGTGAAGACAGATTATCATTAGAAGTTAAACATGTAGAGTAAGGAGAAGAATGATCTACTTCCAATATGTAAATGTTGTTAGATCTCTTGCCAATCATGAGAATTTCATCTGAGTCTTTGTTGCTGATGAGACAATGTTCATCATCAAAAGCTATTCTGTAGTTCTTGTCACATAGTTGACTGATGCTCAGTAGATTGAACCTTAATCCATCGACCAGCAATACATCTTCTATCACTGTGTTTGCCTTATATCCAACAGTACCGTAGCGTAGTATTTTCCCTTTGTTGTTGTCTCCGTATACAACTGATCCATTTTCTCTTGGTGTGAAGGTGCTTAGGTTCCTTCTATCACCCGTCATATGCCTTGAGCAGCCACTGTCTAAGTACCAAATTGAGCTTCTGCTGTTCAGGCTTTCCTGCAAGAGAAAAAGAACTTATTTTGCAGTTGGTACCCACTTCCTCTTGGGTCCATGCATGTTAGTGCTACATGTTTCTTTCTTAATCCATTTGTATTTGCCACTGGAAATCCCTTTCTTTCTAATCATGCAGTTATATGATTTATGTCCAGGTTTCATGCAATAAGTACAAGTGAATTTAGCATGCTTAGTGTTTCCAGATTTCATGTGAACATAGTTTGCAGAAATGTTGAGTTCCTTTAGCTTGGAAATATCATTTTCTAACTCACATAATTTCTGTTTTAACATGGATACTCCCTTTTTCAATACTATGTTTTATTTTTCAAAAACTTCAGCTTGATTATAAAGCTCACAAAAAGCAGAATGCAATTCATCATATTCATCCATAATTGAGTTCGTATCACTTACCTCACTGGATGTTTTGACCATTAAGCACAGATTCGCCTCCTCATCTTCACTTTCAGATGTTGAGGATGTGTAGCCTTCATCCCAAGCTATGTATGCTTTCTTTTTCTTCTTTTCTTTTCTGACATTTCTTTCATTCTCAGATTTTCTCACTTCAGTGTTGTTGCATCTTTTCAAGGTTGGACAATCTGATCTGTAGTGCCCAATCTTCCCACATTCGTAGCATGCCACTTTGACTGAAGTATTGTCTTGCTTCTTGACTCCTTTTCTTGGTTGACCAAATTTCTTTTTAGTGATGTTCTTCATGAACTTTCTGAACTTCTTTACCATCAAGTTCACTTGGTCTTCTTGTGAATCATTTCCGTCTTCAAAGGATTCAGATTCTGTTTCAGTCCGGTCTACTTTGAGAGCAATTCCTTTGGCTCTTTTGTCTTTCTGCTCGCTCTCATCCGCCATTCGAGTCATGTCCATTTCATATTCTCTAAGTTTCCCAAACAGTTCAAAGCACTTGTCATAGCGGCAAGGTTCATGGATTCATTTATGGTCATCCTTGTAGGTTGCCACTTTCTATTCAGTGATTTCAGAATCTTGACATTCACTTCTTCTTCGATGAAGTTCTTGCCAAGTCCTTTGAGATGGTTGATGATGTGTGTGAATCTCTTTTGCATTTCCATTATTGATTCTCCTTGGAACATTCTGAATGTCTCATACTCTTGAATGAGTGTGTTCTTCCTAGCTCTCCTCACCTCAGCAGTACCTTCATGGGTTACCATGATGAACTCCCATGCTTCTTTTGTTTGTTGTGCAAGCCGATATCTGAAAAACTCATCGAAATTCAAGGCGAGTGTATGATATTCAAGGCCTTAGCATCATTTTCAGCCCTCCTAATCTCATCCATGTCCCAATCCTCAAAAGGTTTCTCTATCTCTTTTCCATTTTCTATTTTCATTGGAACTTTGTAGTCATTTACCACAGCCTGCCAGATGCTTCTGTGAATAGATTCCATAAAGATCTTCATGCGAACTTTCCAGAATGGATAGTTATCACCGCAGAACAATGGAGGTCTATTTATCGAAGCTCCTTCAGCGAAGGGTAAAAGATTACTAGCCATTACAGGGAACTAAGAAGGATTACTAGATTGATTTACTAGTTAAAGCTCTTGATACCAAATGTTGGTCCCTATATGAATCTAGAGGGGGGGTGAATAGATTCAAGTTCCCTTGTTCAATTTTACTTTTTCTCACTTTTTCCCGATTCAATCTTATCTTGAATTACAAGAACGTATCAGAGATATAATCAGCGGAAAACAAGGAAAAATTGTAAAGCAAGAAAACAATGAATTAAAAGAGATAAGATAGGGAAGAGAGTTTAGACAGAGATTTATACTGGTTCGACTTTCGGCCTACATCCAGTCCCAACCCAACAATCTGTTGCGATCAGTTTTCCACTATAAAGATTATGTGTTCAATACAACCACACTGCACAAACACAAAAACAAATCAAATACTCAAAACTATATGTTCTTCACCTAAGAACATATCTTGATCCTTGATCCCTTCAAGAATCAACCTTTGAGAGTACCTCTCTCAAAAACTCATCAACTCTTCCAAGAGAATACCTTTCTCTTTAGAGTTTAAACCAAAAAGATTACAAAAGATAAAGATCAGATAAGGTTACATCTGTTGTGTATGCACTGATCAATGATATCATCCAAACAATTCAACCATTCACACAACCTTCATCTCAAGAGAAATCTTTAAAACTTTGAAGAGAATTCTTGTAAAAACTAGTGTTTAGCTCTTCCTTTCTTTCTTGGAAAACTCAAAAAGATTCTCCTTCTGAAAACAATTCAAAGAGGTTTCAATTTAAAGCAGTTTCAAAATCATTTGAGATGGATTCTGGTGTGGTAATCGATTACTGGATTATAGTAATCGATTACTCCAGAGAAATTTGCCTTCTCCTGTTTCTTCAAGGACGAAGTAATCGATTACTGTGGAGTGGTAATCAATTACTCCAGAGCAGTTTGGGTTCCCTTATTTTCTGAATCTGTTGGTAATCGATTACAGCTATATGGTAATCGATTACTTCAGCTTAAAACCTTTTTAAACCAAAGTTTTTGATGGAGGACCATCTCCCAAGCATGAGGATTACAAGGGCAATGCAAAGAAGAATTGAAGCCCAAGTTGAAGAAGAGTTGACCAAGTCAAAGTCATCAAGTCAAAGTCAAAGTCAAAGTCAACAGTCAACTCTTTGAAGTCAACAAAGCGGGCAAATGAGGCCTTGTAATTTTCTAAGTATTTGTTAATTAGTTTAGCTTTAATTTGTGTAAAGCTTGGACCTATGTTTGTTTGTGAATTTAGGCCAAGCTCCTTTTGTGGACATGTTGACTTCTATTTGTGTTGGTCAAAGCCTCTTAAGATGGGCTTAAGTGTCTTGTTACCCAACTAAGCAAGTGTAATACACTCTCTTAAAAGAGAGTGGATGGATTAAGAGAGAGAATTAGTGGAATTGCCACTAACTTCATTTAAATTTCTACCACTTGATTATTCCATAATCAAAGGTGTAAATTTAAGTCAAGTTCTAAATTGTTGACTCTCATCTAAGAAGGGATTCTAGCCTTAGGATTTACTTCTAATCTAAGGCATAGAATTCCATCTTAATTAATCCATGATCATCACAAACTTAGATGAGTTATAAGCCTCTTGATCTCATTAACTCTAGATCCTTCTTGAATTGATTAAGTGAGGGGTGCTTAGCATCACTTGATCAATCCATCAAGGATCAAGTGGCTAGGATGACTCAAGGCCAACCACACACAAGGGGACTTATAACTTAGGAAATTTCCATTTTTGTAATCACTTTTTGAATTGAATGAAATAGAATTTTTCTAAGACTTGTGTCTTGAGAAAGGGAGAGTGCTCTCCTAGGGTTTCTTCATAGAACCTTGAATCTTATCTTGATCCATGACTCAAGTGGCGATTCATCACCTAGCTTATTGATCTCCTTGGATCATGGCGCTATCTCCTTCCTAGTCTCATTCCATTTTGCTTCTTCTTCTTCTTGGTCACAAACCGAAACCATTACATACTTTAGCCTATATTCCGCAAGCTTTTCTTGGTCTTGAGTGAAGATCACTTGGTGAATTGAAGATTGGGCAAACAAAGGGTGTTAGATCCGTGGAGCATCTTCTAGCTACATGGATTTGCATCAAATTTGGTATCAGAGCTTGTTCTTCACCTAGTTGTTCTTCACTTGTGGTATTGAGTCTAGCTCCTATCTTTTTGATTTCAATTTTTGATTCAATTGAATTTTTATTTGAGTTTTGTTGTGTGTCTTGGCTGTCCAATGCATAGATGAGATGTTCTGACACTCATGGTTGATCATACATGGTTTATCTTACATGCTAGACACATTATAATTGATAGCCCCCATGTGTTTGATGAATTCTCTCAATATGTATTTTGAGTCTCTTTGCTGGAATTGTTAATCCCCTGCATCTTATGTGGCTTAATTAGTGCTTATATGTGTTATTATTATGTGCATTGCTCATTATAAGTTCAACTTACCACTACCATGCTTTATCTTGCTTGTTAGCAATGTTTGACTTGACTTGCTTGAGTATTTGAGCCTATACTTGGACTGTCCAGCAAAGAATATCCAAAAGAAAAATATAGAAAAACAAAAGAAAAGAAAAGAGCAAGAGAAAATATACAAGAAAAAGAGTCAAAGAAAAAAATTCAAGAAAAGAAAAATACAAGAAAAGAAGTTTGAAGAAAAATTAGAGTGAAATTTTGAGTAGCTCTTGTAGTAGAATTTTTGGAAAAAAAATTGAGTGCAGTACATTGGGAAATTGGGATCATTAAACACCCACAAATTTTGTGTCCAAGCTCAATTAGGCAACAATTACTCATTTGGCTCAAGCATCATATTACAAATTGTGTCAAAATTGCTAATAACATGATATTTGAACTTGTAGTGTGCTTTGTATGTGCCTAGACATATTTGCCTGTCTTTGCCCTGTTTTTGGACCCATATTTGTGGCTGCCCTGCACCTTAATTTGAGCTTATTTCGTGCCTAAACATCACACAAACCATTCCCCAAAATTTCAAGTCATTTTGAGCCAATTTTCAAGCCTAACTTCCACTTAGTGACGCGGTTTTGCTTTGCTGTGTGGCAGTTTCGGGTTTGCAGTTGGTTCAAGGGGTTAAACGTTGATTTATTGAATTCTGGCCATTTGGTCATTCAATATACATATATATAAGCTCAACTGGAAAGTTTCATAATTTTCCAAGTTCATTTGCTATGCTAAAAAAATTTCACAAGTTTGGCAAATTTTGGTGTCGGTTGCTGTCAAATTTTCCAAGAAGCACCAGCATTTGCGCCAGGGCAGAAATCTTAGCCAACATGAGGCGCAAATCTATCTCCTTCTCTAGAATTTTGCGCCAGGGCGCAAACAGGAGGCGCAAATCTACCTCCTTCTCTGGAATTTTGCGCCAGGGCGCAAACAAGAGACGCAAATTTTCCAGCAAATTGCATTTGACTTCTTCCCTTCTTTGAGTTTGTTTTTCAAAATTTTTGCAGTTGTTAAATACTAGTTTTCCTTCATTTTTAGTGTAGTAAATATATTAACCTTTGTCTTAAACATTAATTTCCATTTTTGAGTAGCTAATTTTGTCATTGAGTCTTGTTTTGTTGCTTGTCTTCTTTGGCTTCCTACTAGTTTTGTCTTGAGTATTTGTCTCCTTTGAATTTCCTTAAGCTTGTAGTGAATTGTTCCTCTTTCATTTGAGTAATTGGACATTGGTAATTGATAGAGGTTCCTCAAGAAACCTTAAGGAGATTGAGAGGAAAAAGGCAAGTGTGCACATCGTAGAAAAAGCCATCCCAAGAGTGATACACGAGTGCTACTAGAGTGAAACACTTAGAGAGTGACAAGGATCTCTTATATAATTGTGTTTGTTATCTAACCTTTTCTTGTGCAGCAATGGATACTTCTCCTAGTGTGGGAAATGATCTCTCACCAAGGTCTAAAAGGATGGTTGATATGGTGAAGTCCATGCTTAATACTAGCTTGGAGGAGAGATTTGACCAAGAGAGGAGGTTGAAGGAGGAAAGGAAGATAAAGAAGGAATTGGAGAAGAGGATCCTTGGGGAGACTAGTGGCAATCAAGGTGGTCACAATGGAGGAGGGGCTGTACCTAGAGAGGGCCGTGGAAGCCTAAGCAATGAAGTACCTAGGAGTAGGAGAAATAACTATAGAGGTAGTGGAAGTGAGGAAGGAATTCCTAGAGGGGACTATAGCACACCTAGGGAGAGTGATTGGGGAAACAACTATGATGAGGATGAACCCTTTAGAGGCCATAGGAATGCAAGGGGGGGAAGGAGAGATCCTCAACCTAGAAGGCTAAATCACACCCCTAGAAGACATGTGGAAGAGGATGAACCTAGAGAGTGGGAAAGAAGAAACAAGATTAAGCTACCCAAGTTCCTTGGAGATAGTGAGGCCGAGAGCTACCTAGATTGGGTGATGAAGGTTGATCAAGTTTATTCTTGCTACCCACACTTGAGTGAAGAGAAGAGGCTTAACTTAGCCATCTTGGAGTTTGAAGGTTATGCCTTGGTTTGGTGGAACCAAGTCCTTGTAGATGCCAAAAAGAGGAGAAGGCCACACATCACTTCTTGGACCCAATTGAAGGATGCCATGAAGGGGAGATTTGTGCCTAAATCTTATACAAGGGACCTCCATGTGAAGCTCCAAAGGTTAACTCAAGGAGGAAGGATTGTACAAGAGTACTACAAGGACCTAGAATTGACCTTGATGAGGGCCGGCTATGAAGAGGAAAAAGAAGCTACAATTGCTAGGTTCACCAATGGTTTGAATAAGGAGATCCAAGATGTCTTGGAACTCCAACATTATAGAACCTTGGAGGATGCCATTCACAAGGCCGAAAGGATTAAGGGCCAACTAAAGAGGAAGAGCTCCTTCAAGAAGTCTTTCACACATGGATCTTCAAGTTGGAAGGACAAGCAAAAGAAGGAGGGATCATGCAAGACTTTCTACAAGTCTAGCCGAGATGACCCCAAAGGTAAGGAAGTTGCAAAACCTATTTCTAAACCTTCTAACATTAAGTGTTTCAAGTGTTTAGGACATGGTCACATAGCTTCCCAATGTCCCAACAAGAAGGTCATGATCATGAGAGTGGATGGAGGGATCACTAGTGAAGAGTCCACTCACTCTTCTAGTGAAGAAGAGGAAGTTAGTGCTAGTGAGCACTCAAGCATGGAGCAACCGGAAGATGGAGACCTCCTCATGGTGAGGAAGATGCTTGGGAGTGCCCTCAAGGAATTGGATGACTCACAAAGGGAAAATATCTTCCATTCTAGATGCCTAGTGGAAGGGAAGGTATGTTCTCTTATCATAGATAGTGGTAGTTGTACAAATGTTGTTAGTACTAGGTTAGTAAATAAGCTAGAGCTTAGGACATCCCCACACCCTAAACCTTACAAATTACAATGGTTGAGTGATAAAGGAGAGATGGTAGTTAGTAAGCAAGTTCTTATTAACTTCTCCATAGGTAAATATAGAGATGACGTGCTTTGTGATGTATTACCTATGGAAGCCACTCACCTATTACTTGGGAGACCTTGGCAATATGATAAACATGCCATTCATGATGGTGTTTCCAACACCTATATCTTTTCTCATATGAGCAAGAAGGTCACCCTAAAGCCTTTGTCACCTAAGGAAGTGTGTGAGGATCAAATAAAGATGAAGTTAAAGAGGGAAAGTGAGAAAAAGTTGGAAAAAGAGGAGAACTTAGGTGTCAAACACCCTTTGGCCGAGAGCTCTACCAAAAAGAAAGGAAAGGAAACCAACACACCTAGAAAACTAGCCTTGGCCGAGAGTTCAAGATTAATTACCAAGCATGCCACTAGTGATTCTAGGTTGAAAAACAAAAGAGAAACCTCCCTTAAGCATAGGAAAACCGAGAGTTCATGTAAGGTAGATCTTAATGAGAGTTTGCTTATTGGGAAAGGTGAATTGAGGAGAGAATTCCTAGCTAGGAAAAACATATTTCTTTGTTTACCTAATCCTTTTGTGTTGAGCACTAATATTGTAGGTAAGCAACAAGATTTGGATGCATTCAAGGAGGAGTTCAAAGATGTGTTTCCCAAGGACATTCCACATGGGTTGCCAACCTTGAGAAACATTGAGCCATGGAAAACCATTGAATTTAGAAATGTGGAATTTTTAATTGTGCCTACTAACTTTTACTCTTATGATATTAATTGTTCATATAGGTTGATGAATGAAGTAAAGAAGGAGGACACATTACAAATTTCCACATATATTGAAACACTAAAGGCGCCTTGTGTGATAGCTAGAGGATTCACTCCCAAGAAATTTTGTGTTCTAGGACCAAGTGAGAAGTTGTGCATAGAGGAACCATGGAGTGACCTAGGAAGAGGAAATGGGGTACTTAGAGATTATGCATTATCAAAAAGGGAGACTTCTTTGCCTCTTACTTATCCTATTATTTCCAATTTGTGACACAATAGGTTCTCTAAATAGGTCTTGGGAAATGTTTGAAAATGTTAAGTTGAGATTGTTGTTTGATTCTACTAATGGTTGCCCTTTTAGGTGGAAGAATGAGTCCATGAAGGAGGAAACATCACAAGCTTCTACACCTAAAAGAAGATTTTTAAACAAGAGTTTCAAACATGATTCCACAAGGATTGAAGAACTAATATCTACACTTCTAAAGGAGGAAATAGAAACTCCTTGGAGTTTCGGTTTATGCATAGACAATCAATTGATTTCCTTCTTCACTTCTTTACATTTTGATATTGATATTAGTGGGCAAACCATCTTGATATTAAATGTTAAACTTAAAAGAGTTTGTTTGATCTTTGATCCGGGTAAAATGGTTTTGTAGGTAATAAGCTAAGGCCACTTGGGGACAAGTTGGCCACAAGAAGGAGGGATTGATGGAGGACCATCTCCCAAGCATGAGGATTACAAGGGCAATGCAAAGAAGAATTGAAGCCCAAGTTGAAGAAGAGTTGACCAAGTCAAAGGCATCAAGTCAAAGTCAAAGTCAACGGTCAACTCTTGGAAGTCAACAAAGTGGGCAAATGAAGCCTTGTAATTTTCTAAGTATTTTGTAATTAGTTTAGCTTTAATTTGTGTAAAGCTTGGACCTATGTTTGTTTGTGAATTTAGGCCAAGCTCCTTTTGTGGACATGTTGACTTCTATTTGTGTTGGTCAAAGCCTCTTAAGATAGGCTTAAGTGTCTTGTTACCCAACTAAGCAAGTGTAATACACTCTCTTAAAAGAGAGTGGATGGATTAAGAGAGAGAATTAGTGGAATTGCCACTAACTTCATTTAAATTTCTACCACTTGATTATTCCATAATCAAAGGTGTAAATTTAAGTCAAGTTCTAAATTGTTGACTCTCATCTAAGAAGGGATTCTAGCCTTAGGATTTACTTCTAATCTAAGGCATAGAATTCCATCTTAATTAATCCATGATCATCACAAACTTAGATGAGTTATAAGCCTCTTGATCTCATTAACTCTAGATCCTTCTTGAATTGATTAAGTGAGGGGTGCTTAGCATCACTTGATCAATCCATCAAGGATCAAGTGGCTAGGATGACTCAAGGCCAACCACACACAAGGGGTCTTATAACTTAGGAAATTTCCATTTTTGTAATCACTTTTTGAATTGAATGAAATAGAATTTTTCTAAGACTTGTGTCTTGAGAAAGGGAGAGTGCTCTCCTAGGGTTTCTTCATAGAACCTGGAATCTTATCTTGATCCATGACTCAAGTGGCGATTCATCACCTAGCTTATTGATCTCCTTGGATCATGGCGCTATCTCCTTCCTAGTCTCATTCCATTTTGCTTCTTCTTCTTCTTGGTCACAAACCGAAACCATTACATACTTTAGCCTATATTCCGCAAGCTTTTCTTGGTCTTAAGTGAAGATCACTTGGTGAATTGAAGATTGGGCAAACAAAGGGTGTTAGATCCGTGGAGCATCTTCTAGCTACATGGATTTGCATCAGTTTTTGATTCCTTTCAAATAAAATGGGGTTCCAAAATTTCTCTAGCTCAAATCACAAGAGTAAAATCAAATTTTCTATGAAACGATTGAATAAAAACCACACTCAAAGCCTAAACTAAAACAATCAATACATTTTAAACTCCTATATACAATCTATCACAAAGATCAAAAGTACAAGTATATCAAAACTAAAACTAGGGATGGCTTCTTCAGCTTCAAGTCCAACATTTAATTTATCGTAAAATACAAATATACAAGAAAGGGGTTGAATTGTGTTTATTATTGAAATCTTTTTCAGGCGATGTGTTTTGCGTCTGTACAAAAACGTTTATTCAAACATAAATTTAAACTTCTCTTTGAAAGATTGATTTTAATTTAAGAAACTTAGTTCAAGTTATTATCCCTTGTTAGTGTGTAGATAAAAATAATCAAAGCAGTAATATTTTTATACTGGTTTGTCTATTCAAGACTACGTCCAGTTACCCAACAACTTTTTGAGGTTCCACTAAGAGTATTCTTTGAACCCAGCCACTCTTGGCTAAAATACAAATATTCTTTGAACATAGACTTTTCAGGCTAAAGCGGTATTCTTTGACCCCAACCTCCGCAGGCTAAACCCAGGTATTCTCTGAACACAGCCTCCACAGGCTAACCAATGTATTCTTTCAACACTTAGCCTCCTGGGGTTAAAATAGGTATTCTTTGGACCTCAGCCTCCTCAGGCTAAATTCAAGGTATTCTTTAAAAAATTAGCCTCCTTAGGCTACAGATTACCACAACAGTGGTTTACAATAAAGACCAAATAGAAAATATTCTTTACGCAAAGAGGGATTTTACAATAAATTCTATTCTAAGTTTGTGGCGAGCAAACTTGTATGTTGAGAGCTTGAGCGAGAATTTGAATATGATCTTGATTAGAGTAGTTCGCCAAGTTGAACTCGCAAAGATGAAGTCCTTTTATTGGCGTTCTTGTGAGTATTAGTTAGACTGTAGATGTTAACGTTAGTCCTTTGTCTTGGGTACTTTCACATCTAGTAGAGTGAGCAATCAGAACATTTAATGTAAAGTCAGCGGATGTCAACGTGAGATCTGCCTTTGACTTGATAGGCTCAGAGATTTCACCAACATGTACAACTGCTTTTCGTGTTGCAGAGGTTTATTTTTATATCTCTTTCCACCTATAGAAGCTTTTGAGTAATGGTTTGATTTGAAACGAATGCACGTGTTACTCAGCGTCTTGAACTTCATTAAACAGACAAACGAATGAACAAATAGATGAGTTGTGTGTTGAATTCATTCGTTTGTCTTCTATCTTCGTCTTCAACTTCAATCTTCAAATCTTCACTCTTGAGCACATGACTTGAAGTTGGGACAAGCTCTACGATTGGTCTATGAAGGTTCTTCGTCCGATGAGGTTATCTTGAAGCATGACGACTTGAACCTTTCATCTGTTGCATCGTCTATGTTGATAATGATCCGTCTGATCATTGTCCCCTCTGCGTCTGTTGATACATTCATCTATCTTGTAATTATCAAAATTAAGATGCTAAGTCATTTTGACTTAACAATGAAAATTGTAAAAGCGCATACTAATTGTCAAGGCATGTTTTGATTGCCCAATTTAGTCTATGTCATGGAACATAGGGTTGTTTGACAAAAATGTTGTAAAATCATCATAATTATTCCATGAAAGTTTAATGTTTTCAAAATGTGAAGATGAATGGAACTAGTCTTTGATTGGTCTCTAAGATAGTCCTAGTACTTGGGGGTGCGTTACTTGGTGATGAAAACTTCTATTATAGCCGATCACCATGAGTTGAATAGTGACTATCATTGCAACATTAGTGACCCTTATTGTTACTATCTAGTATTCCATAAGTTGAATAGTGAGTATCATTGCAACATTAAGGACCCTTATTGTTACTATCTAGTATTCTCTAGTGAGAGTGCCTACGACAACATGTATTCTTAGACATCACTCTTGGTTTTGGATGGTACCACATGAAATTTGATTGTAGTGAGAACTCAAGCATCATACTGGGCGATTGCATCATTTGTTGTGGAAATAAATTTAATTATGGTTTGTTTTATATAAATGTTTACTTGATAATAATGTTATTGTTGTTCTTTTGAGCTAACCTTTTCCGTGTCCTGTGTGTTGGATATCTGCTATGACCTCTAGTTGTTGGTTGAGTAGATGGTCAACATACTTAAGTAATGCTTGAAGTGGTGTAAGAAATGGTATTTTAGGTTAGAGTATCATTCTTTTGTGAAAATATTCTATATCATCATCTTTTGTTTCTTTCTCTCGTATTTAAATGATGTTTATAATAGTTTAGACCTCATATGTTTATTTTTAATTTGAATATGTAATATGATAGTTAAATACATAGTAAGACTTGTAATATTTCAATTTATATTTATACTGATGTAGTGCAAGTGTAAGGAAGAGTAGTTGCTTAAAAGAGCAGTAGGATAGTGTTTTGTTAAGTCAAAATGACTTAGCATTTTAATTTTGATAATTACAAAACAGACGGATAAGTAAGAAGACGCAGACGAAACAATGATCAGACGAATCATTGTTGAACATAGACGAAGAAAGCATCAGCAAGAATAGGCGTACAAAGTTTCAAGACGAAATGTTCAAGTCATCAAGCTTCAAAGCAACAACATTAGATGAAGAACCTTTTTAGATCAAGACGCATTGCTCATCTTAACTTCAATTCATAAGCTGAAGTGTAAAGACTATGAAGACCTGAAGATGAAGAAGAAGATTGAAGACAGACAAATCACTGGAACATAAGTTAAGTCATATTCATTCGTCTAGTGAAATTTAATGAAGTTCAAACGAAGAGTAACACGTGTTTCACTTAAATCAAGTCGTTACTTAGAATCTTCTAAAGGTAGAAAGAGATTTGAATTAAACCTCTGCAACACGAAAAGTAAACTACGCTTTTCGGTGAAATCTCTGAGCACATCATTCAAAGTCTGATCTCGCGCTGACTTCCGTTGTGAAATCATTAAATGTTCTGATTGTTCACTCTGCTAGTTGTTGGAATACCCAAGACAAAGTAAAAACGTTCAAATCTTTAGTTTAACAGATACTTCAAGAAGCTACCTATAAAAGGATTTCATTGCAACGAGTTGAAGTAGGTGAACACACTCAAAGCTATCAATTTTATTCGCTCTCAAAGTTTCGCTCAAACAAAGTTCACTCGCCCTGAACTAAAATCTATATTCATTGTAGAATTCCTCTCTACGTAGAGGAAAATCTTTTTATTTGATCTTCTCTGTAAAACCACTGTTGTGGTATTGTAGCCTGAGGAGGATTAATATCTTAAACGAAAGTTTTTATTAAAATCAACCTTCTAAGAGAAAAACCACTTTGCTTTTGATCAAAGTTTTAATTATCAGACGCAAAACGCATCGTCTGCAGAAGAATTTTTTAATTAACACAATTCAATCCCTTCTTGTGTGTTTATATTTTACATGTTGCCAAGGTTTGTTTTTATAAAGAAATGACAAAGGTTTTGTATTTTTAAAGATAGAACTATATTTATATAAGTATTTTCCATTTTGGAAAAGAAAAGTATAACTATAACTCTCTCTCTCTCTCTATATATATATATATATATATATATATATATATATATATATATATATATATATATATATATTCGATTTAAGAGTTGCTTTGAAATAGAGTGATGGTAAGGTTTTCACAAGAGGATGTTTTGTGTGATGAGTGTTTTAGTTTGGTTATGTAGCAAGATTCGTCTTGAATGGAAGTAGTTGTGAGATTTCTAAGTTGATATGTTAGTTGAGCACTACAACAACTCAAAAGTTAGGGATTTTCTCTCAATGACTAATACCAATAGAGATCCATGAAACAACAAATATGCTAAGGATTCTCATTGGTATCATGGGTTGGGAAGTTAATTTCAAGAATTAATCGATGGTTGGGATATATCAAGGGATATTGGAGAGCTTAGGCTAGCTTAGAAGATTTAAAAAGTGCAAAACGACACCTCCAAGGGTTGAAACATTCGCCTAGGCGAGAAATAATTCACCTAGGCGAATGTTAAAAATTGTATAGTCACCCAGACAAATTTTTTTGGCTTGACAGAGAAGTTTCTATAAATTCACCCAACGAGTGAGAAATTCGCCCAAGCAAATAAACACAACTAGAACTCTATAAATAGGGTATAGAAGGTGAGTTTCTCATCCTTTTTAAACCCTAGCGAAGCCTTGCCCATTTTCCTAACTGAACACAAATTTTTGACCCCTGCTCCACCAACTACTCATTTGCATTGTTCTTTTAGTAAGTTATTGTCCTTTTACCGGTAAAATTTGTTGATTTTCAAATTAAAGCATGTAGGAGAAGTTGCCTTTTTTTGAAATCGATTGCACCCTTGTGATCTTGGCATTGCCTTGACCACATATATGTAGTTGGAATGTTGAAACAATGAGTTTTGACTATTTCTTTTTATCTCTCAATTATGCTTCGATTTATAACATTTGGACAAAAATAAATACTTTTTAGACTCTAAAATAAAATTTTGAAGCAATTAAATTGATCTATGCTTTGTTCTCTTCATTTTGAATTGATCATTTTTTCGATCAGAGTAGCCGGTGAAAAGTCAAAGTTTCAACTATTACATATAGAGTATTAAGAGTGTTTTGACAGATTTATCAAGTTTGATTTACCTTTTCGAGGTAAAAAGAGTTTTATTTTTAGCAACCTAATGTTTGGGAGGTGTGTGAATTTTTGTTGCATTGAATACAACTTTAAACCAGGTAAAATCAATTATTTTTGTTATTTTCGACTAATAAGATGTGTTTGAGTATTATGTACGTTGTGAGATTGTGGTACAAGGTATGCGATACTTATGTACGGTAAGCAAAGCTGTTGATATATGTGTGTATGTGTGTGTGATAGGTGAAAGGTGATGCTACCACCATGAGCAAACGATGATGTTGCCATCATGTGTGTGATATGGTGGGCAGGCAACGTTGCTATCACACATGTTGTAAAGGTCCTTAAGAAAGAGATTGAGGGTGAGTAGTAGACGCTATGCATATCCTTTTGGGAAGAATTGTGTGTGTGGCTTGGTAGGGAAAAAGTCATGATGTTTTGTGCCATGGATCTACTACTACCCTAGTGTCATAGTGAGGAACTCGATACTTCTCAACAAGAACCCAATGAAGTTGTGTTAGGGAGTTAATCTTCAGAGTTATGATGAACACTGAGTGACACTTGTAGAAATGTTCATGCATGGACCATGTCCTCAGAAGGATAATCAGGTGTGACATTGGATCCAAAGATTTGACTAAACTAGCCTTGACATACTGTAGAACATTATCATGTTGGTGAGAGCACATGTTATGTTGTAATATGTGTACTCCTAATCATTCATCATGATCTCAAAGTTGTGTAAGATCACTGAGTGATTAAAACTCAAGGTGGCAATTGACAAATAGGGATGAATAGAATAACTGGAGCATATGCAAGTATGAGATTGAGTGTGAATGATAGATGAGTCCTCGTGAAGACTCGTTGGCCTATGATGGGCATTTTTAGAGATGTAATGTGTTTGTATATGATATGTATTAATGCTAGAACGTAATTGTGTTCTTGATGTGTTGATGGCGTGAAGGATGACTCACCTTTGCATGTTTGCACTAGTGGATGGTGTATGTGATGATCTCAACTTATGTTGAGGACTAGATCTATTAGTAGTATAATGAGAAATAGTTTTTTGTATAAACTGTTTTGAATTTAATTATGTTTTCCTTATGTATTGGTTTTAGGTGGACTTGAGTGAGGCTAGTCCAACATTTTTCTATGTACCTTTCTTTATTATGTATATAAGCTAATATGTGTTTATTAATATGTATGAATATTGGTTAGATGCTGAATATATGTTATGTTCTCTATGTAAAGAGTTTACATATTTTTTTTCTATTGCATTAAATGAGATATTTTAAAAAATAATAGAAATTTTGGAAACACATATATCCTAAGTAACACTTAGAATTCTGCAACTGAACAGGGATATAAATTTGGGAAAAAGTTTTAAATTGTCTATGGTTTTTGAACACAATTTTTTTTTTTTATAAAAATATTTAAAATGTGAATTAAAATTCATTAGAATTTTTAGAGTGTTACAACAAGTATATTCATAATTTCACTTTAAGTATTTATTTTTGTTATTATCATAATTTTATTAATTAAACTTAGTTAAGATATTTAAAAAAATTAAAATAAATTTCACTAATGTCACGTCGGATTAAGATGTAACACCAAATATAAATAAAATAGATTAAAAGGATTAGACAATTATAAATATATAAATAAAGCTAAAAAAGCATGGTTCATGATTTTGCCTTAAACATTTATTTTTTTTTGACGATTGTTATCATAATTTTATTAATTAAACTTAATTAAGATATTTAAAAAATTAAAATAAATTCCACATTCAATGTTAAATAATATCACTTAAGATTAGGATGTTACACCGAATATAAATAAAATAGATTAAAAGGATTGGATAGTTGTAAATATATAAGTAAATCTAAAAAAAAAATATAATATGAAATAATTGAAAAAAAACCTTCAGTTAGAAAGAAAAAAAAAAAGAAGGTAATCTACACATGACAGTCAAAATTGCGAGTTGCGGTGTAGAGTCTTAAAAGCGATGGAATCGTTAAGGCAAATCTCATGATCTCTAGAAACGATATGTTTTTATGTTCACGTAATGACTCATTTTTGGATAGTTTTCAAAGATTGGCCAAAATTTAATATTTTTTTTTGTTTTTTTATTTTAGGTTTCAAAAATGTTAAGCCTATAAACTCAATCCTAAAATCAACTTAACCCTAACATAACATAAAAAAAACTATTGCTACCACGTATATTTTAAACTCTCGTTCAACCTCAGTCTCGCGAAATAAATTGTTCTCTAATGTAATCATACTAGTTCTCCTCTTTTGCAAAATAAATTGACTTTATTATACTTATAAATCTATTATCATAACTTAAGTTTAATTAAGTATTTCATCATATTTGATATATTTTATAATATATTTTTTTTAATTATATTATCTTATGTACATATATAAAAATTTATATGCTTATACATGAATTTTACAAGTACGATAGAATCTTACGAAATCGTGTTACGCTTCCCCGGTTCACAATTTTAGTTTATAATTTTATGAACCATCCCCGCTGATATTATGTTAATATGAGTAAATAATTATAATTAAATATAAAAAATAATACAGTATGTCTCGAAATTTACCTCATCCATGAAAACCAAAATAAACAATGCCATAGTAAATCGCATCTACAAATTTTATAAAGTAGTTCATTAAATAAATTCAAATTAACATATTATATACATTTTCAAAACATAAATAAATATTAAAACAGTTAAAACCCCGTAGTTCAATCGAGCTTATCTTGGGTTTAAGCGTGTATGGACCATACAAAATTGCAGTTTATAATAGATATATAACTCGACTCACGTTAGATGAATTCTGTAGGTCAAATTAAAATATAAATTTCTCACTTATGTAAAATTCCAAATTTAGCGATTGACTATTCATCTTATTATCAAAATTATATTTATTTTTAAATGAAAATTTAAAATTAACTAACGTGAATAAAATTTATTTATTTTAAACTAACTATAATTACTAATTAATAAAAGGATTTTAAAAATTAATTGAATTTTTAATAAATTCTTATTTTTTAATTAAATCTAATGGATTATAACTTAATCTATTTATTAAATCAATCTATGACGAGAATTAAAAACATAAAATAGATATTCCTTGAATTGATTCACGTCTTTAAAATATATCAATATCTATGACTATAACACTGCAGGTCCTTGTTTCGGCGGCTGATTAAAAAAAAAATAAGGTTTATAATTTAACCTTAAAATTATCAATTAGTACGTGCAGGTTTTAAAATTTTTGCCACGATAAGATCTGATATCAGAATTTTCATTGATAACGTCAGTAATAATATATATTTGATGTAACTACACATTATATATATAGCTTGGAAAAAAAAAGTTAAAGAAGAGTTTCGCAAAAATAGTTATATTAATTGAGTTAATGTATAAAAGAAAAATATACAATAGAGAACTGAATGTATTTATAAGAGCACAAGAGAAGTTAATTAAGCCTAGTATAAATTAAAAAAATTATCTCTGTATCGTATTTATTTTCATTTGAATACTTAGTTGTGGTGATAAAGTCTTAAACTAAATCTTCTTCTCTTATAACTGACGCTTTTATTTTTATTTTATCTTAAAATTTGGTTTTATCTTTAATTTTTTTTCTTGATTTTTCTCAATTTATTTTAATATTTAGTTTTGTAATTTTCATCAAACCTCCAATAATAATAATATATTGTCAATATTTTATAATATTTTTTGAAGAAAAAATATTTTTTAATTACATTATCGATTAAATTTTTACCTCATAAAAATAATTTTCTAAGAAAAAAATATTGTTCTACAGAATAAAAATATAAACATTTATACAATTTTTTTAACTTATCACAACATATTCTTAATACATATGATTTATTTATTTTAATTATACAATATAACTATAGTTCAGAGGAGATAAATGTTAATATCAATCAATTAATTACACTCTATTGCAAATTGGCTAAAAGTTAACAAACCCTACTAACAACTTTGATGTTATCTTTTAAAATAATGTTCAAGACTTGTCCCTTTTTTTGTAAAATTGCAGAAACTTGCGCTGGTTTGGCAAATATGGAAATAAATAATTAAATAAACCCAAGATAAATACTTTGAGTAAGTATGTATGTGTTAATGAAGGGGGAAAAAAGACCTCCAAATGCAAGCACTGACATTAAAATCTGCAAGGAAAAATTACTTACATGCAGAAAGAACATTGGAAATAAATTAAATGAGGAACAAAATGAAAGAATCTCATTGTCTCTCTATATAATGAGCATATAATTTGCTTACTCATTAGTAACCTGACAAGCTTGTCGTACGTATGTATGTAATTATTATGAGTAGCTGGAGGAATGGGCAAAAAGCTTCACATCACATGTCCTGGGGTCCGTCTAGTGCTGTACCTTATTTGTACAAATGTTACTGTCATGGCCCTACCAACTGCCCAGTCCCAACCACCTTCACATCAAAGTTTTCTGCCACTATTTTGTCAATACAAGTTATGTCTAACTATTTGCTATTCCTTTCCCACGTATTGGTCAACTTGACACTTTGAATCAACTGAAAAAATAAATATATACAATTTCAGTGACCCAAAACATAATACTTTGTAACCATGCCTCCTTATTGATAGGATTGCGAAAAGAATGTGAATAAGTTGAGGTAATTGCCACTTTCTTGTGAAAATTTGAAATCATGCGTCATATATGTCTTACATTTTACAACAAGCTAATGAATTGAATAGTATAAATATCATTATATTGTTAGTCTAAGGGAAAGTAGGAAACAAATTAGACTTTAAATTCTTTATATAAGGTTCCGAGTTCAAGTAATTGTATGTATTTGAGAAAACGTAATGTAGTGAGACTAAAAGCAAGAAAATGGGGTTGCATTTATCCCTGTTTCAGTTTTCAAGTTTGTGGGGTTGCATGTTTTGGGTTAGGTAGGTGATGATTGGGCTTGTTGTGAAATCCAACTTCCTCATATTGGAAAGAAAGCTTTTCTATACCAACCCATTGACATAATTAACCAGCCCCAAACATTCTTTTATTGGGCTTCATTCGTGTTTGTTTGTGATCATATACATTGGTGGCAATTGTTAAATATACCTTCCTTTATTTGATTGATATTTTAAATTTATATTTATTTTATATATTTACCAAATGAAAAGGTAATTTTGATTTTCTAGAAAAATAATTTTCTATATTTTTTTCCTTTATTATAAGTTTGTAGGCTAAATTGATAACCCAAAAGCATATCTAAAACCTAACTAAGTAATACTTTATAAAAGTTTTAAAAATTACGTGTAAATAAATTAATAAACCTGCTCATATGGCACTTAATTTTAACCTTTAAATAAGAAAAATTCTTAATGGTATGAATCAAAATTCTTAAGAGTAACACGAATGATACGACTCTCAAATAAGAAAAATTCTTAATGGAAGAGAAAGTGCTAATCTAATCACTTCATCCTTTTCCACTATTTGAATAACATCGTATCTCATTATTTGAATAACAAGAATTTATCATCCTATTTCATTAATCTACCTAACCGCAAGCAAGTGTCAATCATAATAATGGAATGTTAGCTTCAATTTCTCAAATACTCGTTTTCTATCATTTTTTTAAATCATTTACTAAAATTTATTGAAATAATTAATTTTGATAAATCTGGCATCAAAATTAGGAAAGAGAATCATATAAAATCGACGTATTTTCCAATAAATTTTAATCAATAGTAAATAGTGTTATAAAATAGTACGTGAGTGAGATAATAGAATTATTATCGGAGCACCTCCAATTCAGCCGAACAATTAAAATTGGATAAAAAGTTTTCGTGTTTATACAGGGCACATGAAATGATTATTTTATAATTATTTTATTTATTAATTTATAATTATGTTGCTTTTAGATTAATTGAACTTTATAATTTTATATTCTATTACTTGTAAGAATTAATGTGAAATATATGATTGTTTCGTGAATTAATAAATAAATAAATAATAATTGAGGATTAAATGATAATCGAGTTAATTGAAGCAAATTTTTTAGATAATTATTATTTGATAAGGGTTAATTCTCACTGATGAGAAATAAAGTCTCTTTCCTAACATAACAACGTTCTCTCAAGTCCTAGTATTATCTCGAAAGTAAAGAAACAGAGAGAAGGATTAAGGGAGTGAAACTTTGTCTTCATCATTCCTTAATTAGATCAAGACACATAGGAGATTTAGCAGAAGTCTTGTTACAAGCAAATGTGTGTCTTGTTGCCTGGTGCTTACATGAGAATCATAAATTATCTCATAAATTTTCTATAATTGTTAATCATAAAAAAATCAAGGAAAAATAATATAACTAATTAAATATAGCTTAATTAATAAAATAATAAAAATTATATAAGAAATATATTGTAATGATAAAAATTACACAATAATAGTTTGAAAGAAATTGAAAATGGATTCTATAAAAAAATTTAATTATTTTTATTTATAGATAATGTAAAAAAATTCAAAATGTTAAAAATATGAAATTTTAAAAAATCCACTTTACAAATTTATCTGTTACAATAACCTTCATTTCTTGTTTATTTATTTATTTTTTAATAGCTTAAAACCAGGTAGTACTGGAGCCAAAATAAGCAACCGGTATATTTGAAGAAGAAGTATATGATAGACTTATGCAATGATCATGCTTCAGTAGTAGCAGAGTACGTGCACTTATCAAACAACCAGGTAAAATTGTTCTTACCTCTTGTGAACTTGTAATTCGATAGCACTAATTATCATCTCCATCTCCAGCAGTGAACCAGGAGAACACTGACTACACTAGCATATTTAACATATGAAAGATAAACAATATCCATTACAAAAATATTCTATTTATACATATGTTCCATACTGTCTTCATTCATTCGGGTGAATCAAAAAACTGATTTCAATCAAGCTGTACCACACGCAATAAATGTTGAAAAGTGAGTTGGGCTTAACTCATATACACACATCATCTTCCATCTCTAGAAGATGTGAGACTTGAGATCCCTTTAATATTGAATTTCCAACCTATCTCTCCCACGCCAAGAACTAGATTTCTTGAGCGTGAAAATTATTTAAACGGGTCACACACTCCCCACGCCGAGAATTGGACTTTTCGAGCGTAAAAAATATTCAAACATAATTCAATATTGGTTTTACAATGGATGACTCAACATCTTCATCGACAACTAGGATAGACTCTGATATCATATTAAAAAGTGAGTTAAATCTAACTCAATTTCATAAAATCGACTTATGAGATGAGGTTTACTCTAAATTATATACACACAACAAATCCCATCTATTAAGACTTCACACTCCTTCAATATTAAATTTTCAATAATAAAATGCTAGATTTAAAACAAGAACTCGTATCAGTGCTTATTTTTCAAATGAGAAGATAGTAGAAGAATGCTCTCACTAAATCTTTCTACTAAATTCTATTATACTTGTAATCATACAATATAAAACTTTTATCTCATGCATAAATAACAAACTCAAATTTTCTAATAATAATTTATAACTATTATATCACATATGTAGCTTTTATTTATTTTCACTTTTATTAGAAAATTTTACTGTTTTAAATCTATAAGTTTATTTGTTATATTTTTATGTGTTTAAAATATTAGTTTTTTTTTTTTTTTTATTTTCGCATTACCTATTATAAAATTATAAAATTAATTCAGTTAGATGTCTAATTTTATGTAATATTTTGTTCCCCACTTTCACTCTCAGTTTGTTGTGATTTTTTCTGATTTTTTATAATTTATTTAAAAAATTAAAAATTAATTAATATCAAATTTATTTTAATTTAAACATGCACTCACTGCTATATTTGTAAACACACAGGGTCGCACTTGTGTCGGTGCTAATATTAAGAATATTTATAATTTTACCAAAATTCAGCGTCTTTTTAAATGCTTATAAAATTATTTATTTTTTTATGTTTTCATAATATATAATCTATAACTCTTAATCAAGAGATTTTCCTTCTATAATTGTTCTTAATCCCTATTTTATTAGATAATTTAACTCTTTTAAACACATTAATTTCAATTATTGTTTTCTTCTCTACGTTATTTGCTCTAAACTTTATAATTTATTTTAAAAATTAAAATTATTAAATTTATTATCTCTAAATAATTACTATTCACTTTCCTCACACGCTACTTTTCTTCCATCGTTATTTTTTCCTTCTTCTACTTTCGTTATTTGTCTCACTAAAATTTAGTCACATAGCAACCATGCCTTTGTTTTTTATAGTATGTTAGAATTAAAATATGTTCTAACTAAATAAAATTTAAAACAATTTTATTGGTGAATCTCATGTACAGAAAAGTGAGACGCGTGAAAAACCAAAACACCATGTACAGAAAAGTTAGTCTCATGTAATTTATCGCTTGCATTGCATGATAAAGTGAACTAGTTGAATGAAATAGAAATGTTGAACTTTCAAAACACGGTTCTAAATATACGACAAAATGCAGAAACACCTGCATTCGCATTTGCGTACTCAACTACATGTAGGTTCAGGTTAGCCACCGGTGGTTGTGTTTTTTCTCCTAAATTATTACTTTCGTTTTTCTCCACACGTCTTTGTTATGCTAGATAAGGTCAAGTCAAAAGAAAAGAAAAGAAGCACTACGAATATCTTAAAAGATATGTGAGAAAGTTACCAATGAGAAGATAAAAGATGCACTGAGAAAATATTAAAAGATAAGAAAGCTACCAATGAATAGATAAAAGAAGCACTAAGAAAAGGTTAAAGATAGTTAATAAAGTTACCAATGATTTGACACGATGTATCATCTTTACAAGGTCTTCTTAGATATAAACTTTTTAGCAGAGGTCACATGTATTCTTTATTATAGATAATCCCGTTTTTAGTCGGGTAGAATTATTAATATAAGTGATAAAATCTCTATTTAAATATTTGACACAATTATGTATTCATCATTAGAATTCTTTACAAAATAGAAATTGAAAATTCCAAATAAAATTAGAATTTAAATTTAAATTAAACATGGGTTGATCTTTTGTTTAAAAACAACGGTAGTTATTTTGGTCTTTTATATTTTTAAAGGAGCACCGAAATTAAAAGTATACGAAATCCTTTAGTTACCTTTCAAATACACAATAACTTTTAAAAGATAAGTTATTTAAAAATTAGTTTTATTTAAAATTTAAATTAATTAACATGAAATTAAATTCTTTAAAAGCAATTATTTAAAAAACCAAAATGATACGTTTTAAAATTAAAATTTTGAATAGAGTTTTTTAAAATTAAAAGACAGTAATGAAAAGTTGTTGAGATTAAAAGTGATATTTAGTTAAATTAAAATATATTTATAGAGTAATTACTATATTTTTAACTATCTTTCTTTTATTCTAAAAGTCTACTATAATTTGATATTCACTGCAAGTTCGAATAAGATTTGTATATTGATAATCTAAAAATTTATCTTTGTAGAATTATTATGAGAATTATTAGAACATTTTATTTATTTTATCTAATGTAATTAAGATTGTTTGTAATAAATAATATCTATAATTTCTCTTGATTAATATATATTATTCGAAGTGAGAACAACCTGTACTTTCATAATCAAGTTGACCAAAATCTCCTTAAAAACCAGTCTTCTAGTTTCTTCAATATCCAGTGTAAGAAATTAATTAATACCCACAAATAGAGATGCATACACAAGAACTAATCCAATGAGTTTAAAGGAGCACCTGTCAAATTAGATCATACCAACCAAAAACCGTTGACTCGTCTTGGAAATTAATCAGTCTTCTATGGCCCACTGATTTGTAAAAGCAACACTTTAATTAAGATATTTTTAAGTAAAAAGGGGCTTTAATTCAATTGGGTCCTATGCATGAGACATTTGAGGACCATTGTGCCTCTCAAAGTTGTTTCTATTCTTCGAAAATAAAAAATTACCCTTGTATATGTCAACACTAAGCGACGGAATATTTGCATCCTCACACGTCGCCGTTCATCCTACCTTATCGCATAAATTTTCGTGGCTTGCAACCAGCAGAAAATATTTCCAACAAATTGATCTCTCCATCCTTATGTAAAATTCAAATTAAATTAGTTCATATAAAATATGAAAAAATAATAAATATCATATACTAAAAATATTCTGAAAAGTTAAAACATTTTCATAAAATTTATAAGTCTAATTGACTATGATACTTTGTTGAAATCGAGTAAAAGTTTATAGAAAAGATCTTATTTAGATTCACGACAAAAACAATATAGAAATGTTCTATTGTTAATGATTTACGTTCTTAAGATTTATTGTAAGCGATTTTCAGTTTACTCGATTTTTTTTTTTTTTGATTTTAGAAATTCATACTTGCTAGTCTGAACAAATTATAGTATAAACACTAGGTTTATCAATAAGATAAGGTTTTTGACTTCATATCACATCTCATGCATGCTTGAGTGTTTATTAATGCAATTTAAAGACTTATTAAGCAGTTTAAGGCACATTACTACACTCGTTCAAATTCATTTATCTAGATAGATGACATTAAACTGTCAGATACTTTGATTTAACCATAACATTGATTCACAACTTAGTGGGGTTGTTACCATCTTCATATGAGTTTGCTCTAATGCCATCACATTTCATCCTGCCTTTAAATCTTAAGATACTTTATCAATCCAAATCTCTATGACAACTACATTTACATTTTAGTACAACTTCCCCGTCATTATATTCATATAATCACTTATTTTAACTCGACTTTCGGTTATGCCTATGACATTTATCTTCAAATTTCGATAGTTAAATTATCATCTTCTTGATGACCTAAGCCACACAATACCATTATTCAACCTATCAACAGGTGAAAATCTCATTATGATATCTTTAAATACATCTTTGTTTTCCTTTCGTCAATTTGATCTTCCGCTTAAAAACTTTAACGGGTAGTTTTCTCCCATAACTATTTCAAGATACCATTTATACTTCACTTTAGGAACAACAAGTGTGAATATAGTTTAGGAATGTTTTCAAGGAGTTTAACATCAAGAGGGAAATGTCATATCTGTCGAGTCCCGACTGTATAAATGCCCCAAACGCATTTGCACCACCACAACTCTCAAGATTCACTTTCTTTCTTGTACATATTCGCCTTGCTCGAATGTAAGTATGATTCAAGAAGTGAATCATTTATAGGGATCGATAAACACTATAGGAGTTTTGAAACAACTTATCCCTATGAAACCAATGCCTCACAGGAATTAGAAACAACAATTTTAATGGCTCTCAAAAAACCATTTAAAACACAACGTTTATAAGGTTAATGGCCTACTCCAAGTAGACTACCTAAGACATAATCAATTTGCTCATATTCACGTGATAAAAGAGGAAACGACTCGCATTACCACAAGGCTTTGAGAGAAAGACTCATAAAGGATTATTCACTCATAAACGGTCGAGAAAACTTTATACCAATGAAACCTAACTTTATCTCTAACCATATACCATTCCATCATATCATCATCATCATGCTCAACCCATTTATCCCTTTATCAATAGTGGAAGCCCCAAAAACATCTCAAAATTATTCACCTATTAAGGGAATGTACCTATTTCCAAAGTTTAACATCAGGGTACCATGTCTCCTGAATGTTTGTAAACACAATTCGATCCTGATACATCTTAAGGCATTAATGATTCTCTCTCCGATTTGATCATAAAAATCCAATCCATCCATAAACTAATAAGTTTCATATATCATAACACATTACTCTTATGTTTCAACCGTTGTTGGATTATTTTGTTGTGTACTCTACTAACCGTTGTTGGATTATAAAGAAAAGTGTCATTGTTGTTAACCTCAACACAATTTAACATGGTTAGGACACACATTTCTAAAGCTTACATGTTATAAACAATTTCTAGGTCAATCATCCTAGGTTCATCGGATAAGCTCTCCTAGCTCCGATCCCACAGATCCTGGAAGGGAAAGGTCAGTGTACAACAACAATCAAACTCACATAGTCATCATTCATAACTAATGTGACCACAAAAACAATCATTTATAATCCCACGCCTCTATTTATCATAGGAGACGCAAGAGCACACAAGGCATCAAACTCATACCAGACTTAAAGGTATGATCAGACAATACAAACAACACAGCATCCACCTAGTAAGTCCACACCCTAGTCCGGAGTGGAACGACCTTACTCTGATACCACTAAATGTAACACCCCTTTTTATTAATTAAAAAGAAGTGCACGTATTTCATAAAACAATTTCTTTATTTTGAATAAAATTCGGAAATAAATTTTGAAATAAATTTTGATAATTTGTGCAATAAAATTTTTCTTTAAAGGCATGGGCAAAAGAGTAAACTGAATAAATTGGGTTCGCAAAATCAATTAGGTAAAACCCGATACTTTCTGTTAGCGACATTATCAAAACAGCCCATGTGCACAAATATTTCCAATGTAAATCATTTAATAAAAGGTCTTAACTTGACTTACTACAAACAAGGCAATGACATTTATCAATTTAAAACTTTATGATCACGATAATAAAATTAAGTTGTCATTTAAGAGGTACTAATTAGACTGAAATAATAATCATTGTAATATGAACATTATGAAATAAATGGAGTGATGGGTAGTAATGAAAGCTTTTATTAGTTAAATTTATCTCAGTTGTCTCTGATTAAAACACCATGTACATGATCTAAAAACTATCAAAAGATATACAACATGTATATTAAAGAATAATAGATCCAAGTAGAGAGTCAATTACATCTATGTAGAACTCATGAAAGTAGGCTACCCATGCCACAATACACAAATAAAGGGAAAAAAACCTACATCAGAGCAATTCTAATCACTACCCAACTAGTAGTATATATGTACTACTCATGAACTCTGCCCCCAAATTGTTGAATATCTCGAGGCAGATCACTCTACACTAACATATTATCCTCAACATCTGCATCTATCAGAGTCGTCGGAGAAACAACAAGAGCCTCCTCAAAGCTTATTGTGGGTTCAACAACCCACATCTGAAATGGTCACTGACCTCACCGTTGGGTCCACCAGCTTGATCAGTGCCTGTCATTTGTCATGAGTATTGGGTTAGTTCCTGCAACAAGAAGCGAATATAAACACCGGACCTAGAGCCCGACAAACAAGCGTTGCTCTAATAGCCACTCAACACTCATCGTATAACTTCCAATCTATCACTCAAGGTTTCATTTACGGGCCCGTGCCTCAAATTCACTATCTCGAGGTCTTTACACTTCAGACTGCTGGGTGACGTCTGAGGCAACAACATTCCGGGTGGTACAAGACCGAAAGTGTTCCATCAGTCTGACATATATGGAGATTTGTTGGGGATGCCGAGTCGGTTACATGAATCCTCCGCCCTTAGAGTATCAAAACTCAGCAACCTGTTCCCCTAGCAACCTGTACCTACGTAATGTCACCCCTCTTCCATTATAGGCTAGGGTTTATCTCACCGCCACTCCTCACTGGGTGGTTTCATCATTAACATTGTTCCCCTGCGGATTTTCATAGTACCGGTAAGTGTTTCGAGAGCTTTCATCCAAGTCCATCTAGGGTATCAATAATCATAAAAACACCTTGCCATAAAATGCCTACCCGGCAAATGCCTACCTGGCATAAATAAGCCCCTTGGAGCATTGTCATGCCCTTGGGTATCTTTCAAAAATAAAATCCGTGGCGGAACCTTCACATCTTCTCCCTTCCATCATATTTTCCATTTTTCATTAATCACATCATAATCATAATTATTCAAAGAGGAGAATATGAAGTTTTCATCAATCAAACAATCATGTTTACTACAGACATCATCTTGTCTCGTAGTCCCTCATATGCTTCTGGTCCGCGTATCCACGTGTCAAGCGGAACCACACGTCTTGCTGACGTTCATTGGTAGGTTTCTACCCATTATCATTCATTACACAACTTGTAGAAGCCACAACTTCTTAATTCAATCATAATTTAGCTCCATGATGGTTGTTTAGGCAACCCCAGAAGTTTTACACACTAATAGAGCAAAGATATATGCATTCAAACACTTCAAACATCCAAAGAATTAACGAAAGATGCAAAAACATGATTTTGGAGGTGACTCGCGCGAGTTGGAACTTAACTCACGCGAATTGGGGTTCCAGAGACCACAAAAATGTCTCGGCCACCTTAACTCGCGCGGAACTCGCGAGAGTTGGAGCTCCTCTCACACTTCTGTCACAAGTGTTATTTCACAAAACCCACTGTTGGATGTTAATATATGTGTTATAAATGTTTTGTAAAAATTTCGAAATCATCCAACGGTTAATGACTTTAGGGTTTAGGGTTTAAGGAGAAGCATTTTAAAAACATTGCTCAAAGTTGCTACTGCGACTTGCGCGAGTTGTCCTGTCAACTCGCGCGAGTTGACTATCAGGACATGAAATTTGCTGCACAATCCTCATTTTGACCTATTTTGTTAGACCAATTCACTCCCCAGTAGCCTCACTCTATTCCTAAGTGTCTTGTGATCCTTATTGTCCCTTATGTGATGTTTGATTAATGGAATTACACATTGAAATGCTTTAATGGTCCAAGGTTACAAGATATGACAAAGAAAACTAGATGAATTGCATTAGGCATACAAGGTGTTGCATAGTGGAATAACCAACTATAAATCATGTAAACAAAACAATCTTTTAGTACATAATTGTTTCACACTACAAGTAGAACATTTTGAGTTCACTTAATTCATTCTCAAATAGAATTCAATCTTTATAACTCCTAATTTCATGAAATCAAGTTCGTTGAGTTTAACCATCCTCTAGGCCTCCATTGTACATCACTTTGACCTTAAAATGTCTCTTAAATACTTAGAAAATATGACACTCTCTTTTCACACAAAAATCATGCTAGAACACTCTCATCATATGACAATGACACCCAATACCAGTACAAGACAAGGTTTATATCCATGGTTACATGTTCCACTCATACAAAATAGGCACACATATTAAAAAATACTTCAACTTGCATACATGGAATCATCCAACAATCCATAACCCAACTACACTACACATTGTCACATATCATCAACATAGTCCCAAATTACACTAATATTTATCAACATCACAAATTTATATATTATGTAGGTCCTAATTTTCCCTCTTTGCTCGGTAATTGCGTTTTATTATTAGAGCACTCATATTTTAACTTAAAGCTCATTCCTTTTTACTCAAGTTCATTTTTTTCCAACATCCAAGTTTAGGTTCCTCTTGCACCAAGTCATTCTCTTAGTATTCTAGTTGTTAAACTTCCATTAAGGTTGTCTCATAGAGAACTCAAGTTCAAAACTCCAGTCACCATTCTAGGGGTTCCGGTTGCACAACAAAAACAGAGCAAAGAAAAGCAAAATAGCAAGGGAACACACAATAGAATCCAGTCTTGAGACAAGAACACCCTATACCTTGAATGAAGCTCAAGAGTAAACTTGGGAGAAAACAAGATGAAGCTTCTCTTTAGGTGATGGTGGAAGAAATCTGGTGGTGGCTGGCCATGTAACTGTTGCACGTGGTGGTTAAAGTGAGGGAAGGATGAGAAGAGAGGAAGAAGAAAAAGAAAAGAGAAGGAGGAAGAAGGTTTGTGTGGGTGCCGTGAAGAAGACAAGGGTGGAGAAGGAGAAAATGAAAATGAGAGGGATATGAGGGTGAGTGGCCGTAACACATCTCTTAGTTCATTTTCAAGTTAGATTTTTGAGTGAGTGTGGGGCCCACCTAACCCTAAAATTAGGTTAGACACTCATATGGGCCCATATTGCAATTGAGACCCATTAGGCTCCCGAGGTCTCCGATTATCTCTGTTTCAGTCTCTCTGAGTCTCTGTAATTTACCTCTTCTCAATGGTGGGTCTTTACTTTAATTCTCCATCCATTTTAAATATCAACTTAAATCTTTTTTCCAATAAGGAAAACTGTGATATTTACATGTCTATCATTAATGAGTTGACTTTTGTTTAAAGTTTGACTTTCTCATCTTAAGTATCATTAATTTTCCAATCACTTCTAATTACTTCTAAAACATTGTTAGACATTGTGCTTGAGGTTATTGGGTACTTTTGACCCAAGGTTATAGAATAAGTGACAAATGACAGTTTTGTCTTTACATCACAAAATAATTGTGCACATAAAATTTTATTACTAATCTTTTTTTCTTTACACTGAATAACTTCTAAACGCTATTAGAATAAAATATCATATTTTAAATCAATTTGCAGAGAAGATGGAAAAATGACCGTTTTGTCCCTACCCCAAAATTGAGGATGTTACAATCATCATTCTTTAAGGAAATCTCTTAAAGAACCCAAGTCATGCTTATGGTAATGGGCAAAGAAGAAAGGAAAAAATGGAAAAAAGAAGTCTAATAAACTTTGGTAAAATTGTCACAATGACACTAGAAGTCATTCATAAGATCTAAGGTTCTTAAAAAAAACCTAAGAAAGAAAACTCTCACCAACTCAAGTTTTATTAAAATTTATCTAAAGTCCTAACATTAGTTTCGGTCAAGGTATTCATAGGCTAGGAATACTTGAAGAGGAAGATATTCTAAAATAAGAGTAGAAAAGAAACCAAAGAATTTGAGTTTCTAAGGCTCAAATTCCTATACTGTAACATGCGTGAAGAATGATTCAAAGATGATGGGAGAATTGGGTAAACGTGATGTCCACATGGCGAGAGATGCGAAAATAAAAGAATTGCGTAAAAGAGTTAGAGGAAAGAGAGTACTAAATTGCGCGAACACGTGCAATGAAGGACATGTGTGTGGTATGACCCTCTCTCTGCTATTTCCTCTCTGAACATTCTCTCTGGAAACTTTCCTCTCTGAGCTGATCTCTTTTTCCTTATTTTCTATTCAGGAATGATTATGTTGTAATGGACATCCAAGATTATATGGCACCCTGCAGTCACTAGTTCACTGTCCCCTTTTTCGATTAATACAAAAATACCTTAAATCTTCCTTCAATTGTAGTACTGTTACATTGGTGCTTTCATTGACTTCATGGCTGAGAACATACATATGAAAGAATTACAAAATGAGGTAAAAAACAATGCAGAAGATATGCGTCAGTTTGTCGATAACAGTGGAGAAGCTTGGAGAAGCTGAAGAAGCTCTTACGACTCAATCCAAATTGCAGGACAAGAAGATGGACCAGATTCAATTGACATTACCACAATTGATACAAAATGTTTCTCAATCTCATGGAAGACCAATGAACTCAGGATCGACAATCAAAGTTACTCCGATCAACAGTATTCCCTTGATAAAGGATATTTCGCTGGGTTTCCCTCAGTTTGATGGTTCTACTTCGGTGTTAGAGTGGATCTTCAAAGCGGACAAGTTCTTTAACTATCATAACACTCCTGACTCAGATTGTGTAGAATTGTTGCAATGCATTTCGAAAAGGAGGTAGTACCATAGTTCTAGATGTTACGGACGATCGAAGCAGTAACCACCTGGATAGCCTTAACCCATGCATTGAAGTCTCAATTTGGACCTTCACCATTCGATTGTCCAATGACAGATCTCTTCAAGTTGCAGCAAAATGGGTCAGTATTGGATTATTATTTAAAATTCATGGCTTTTGCTAATAAATCAGGAGATTTGATTGAGGAAGCTATCTTAAACTGTCTCATTAGTGGCTGAAATGTTGATATTAAACAGGATGTAGTGGCCATGAACCCAATAAATTTGTTGAGATTTGTAGCACTGGCCAAATTATATGAAGAAAAAATATACAAGTTCACCTAAATCATCACCCTCGTACTTCAACAGATTCACAACCTCATCATCTTATTCCACTTTCTATGACTCGTTACCCAGAAATACACCTAAAACCTTACCCACACCGAAATCAACTAAACCTCCCTTATCACCCACACCATCTGGCCCACCACTTAAAAGCCCCAATGTCATGAGGATCAGCTCTGCTGAAATGAAGTTGAAACGAGAAAAAGACCTATATTATTTCTGTGATGAGAAATTTTCTTTCAACCACAATTGTCCTAATAGACAATGTTTTGTGTTACAATTGGATGAAGAGGAACATGAGAGTGAGAAAGAACCACCAGATGATACAGGAGAACAGGAACTACCAACCAGGACTGACCATCACTTATCTCCTAATGCTTTAAAAGGAGGCTTAGGGGGCAAGGACAATCAAATTCAAAGCTTATATAGGCACCATCTCTGTAATAGTGTTGATTGATGGTGGAAGCTCAAACAATTTTCTTCAACTAAGATTGGCAAAGTTCTTGAAACTTCCAGTTGTTTAAGCTCCAAAGTTCAGAGTCATGGTGGGCAATGGTAATTTGATGGAGTCAGAGGGATTGATTTAGGACTTAAAACTACAAGCTCAAGGCAATGTATTTAAGTTGTCTGCATTTTTGTTACCAATTTTAGGTGCGGATCTCGTATTGGGTGCTAGCTGGCTCAAAACTTTAGGGCCTCATTTGGCAGATTATGATACACTACAAATCAAGTTTTTACTTGGAGGGAAATTCACTATATTTACAAGGAGACAATGAAAATCTTCTTGAGATAGCTTAATTACATCACATAAGGAGAATGGTAAATACAAATGTCGTAGCGGAGGCATACAACATGCAAATAGTTCAAGAGGAATCCATCCAAATTCCCTTGCTGGAACTTCCTGATGACATGGAAACAGAATGGGCACCATTGAGCTATAATTGTGTTAAAAATGCAGGCAAATTTGAATAATATACATTGTACAAAGATGTAATTGTATGTAAAGGGAGAATTATAGTGCCTACTGACCACACATTAATCAACATGATCTTGGCTGAATTTCATGCAACTAAGGTGGGTGGACATGCTGGTACCACTAGAACAAGTGCAAGAATTGGAGCTCAATTTTACTTGGAGGACATCAGAAAATGTGTCATATGTCAGCAAGCAAAAGTCAGTCAATCTTTGTCGACAGGTATCCTTCAACCACTCCCTATTCTTAACATTATTTGGGAAGAAATTGCAAGGGACTTTATAACCAATTTGCCTTTGTCTGGTGGTTATTCTAATATAATGGTGGTGATAGATAGGCTATCCAAATTTGCCCATTTCATTCCATTGAAGTCTGGATTTAATAACAAGATTGTAGCTGAAGCATTCATCCAGGACATTGTAAAATGGTATGGTTTTCCCAAGTCAATTGCTTCAAACAGAGACAGGATGTTCATCAGTTCCTTTTGGAGACATCTATTCAATTCACAAGGCACCCGATTGGCTATGAGTTCTTCTTATCACCCAAGTCAGAAGGACAAACAAAAAATCTCAATAAAATCTTAGAGATGTGTCTTAGATGCTATGTATTTAAGTACCCTAAAAATTGGTTTGAGATGCTTAATTGGGTTTAATATTGGTACAATTCTGCATTCCATCATAGTACGAGCATGACCCCGTATCAAGCTGTTTATGGTAAGCCTCCACCATCACTCATCATGTATGAATACAATGAAGATGATCCACTAGCATTACAAGATAACTTGAAAATGCATGATGCTTTGTTGAACAAGCTAGAGGTCAAACTACAACAATCTTGTAATTATATGAAGATCCAAACAGATAAAAAAAAGAAGACATGTTCCATTAGAAGTGGGGGACTTAGCCTTGGTAAAGCCACAACCTTATAGGAAACATTCTGTTGTGTTAAGGAAGAATCAAAAACTAAGTTTAAGGTACTTAATCCATTCGAAGTCATTGAGAAGATTGGCCAAGTTGCTTTCAAACTATTATTACCAGAATCAGCAAATATAGACCCGGTCTTCTACATTTCCTTGCTAAAAAAATTTCATGGAGATCAGAAGCAACAATATCTCCCATTACCGCTTACTACAAATGAGTTTGGACCAATAGTACAACCAGTCAGCATCTTAGATTCATGAATAATTGCTAGAAATGAGAAGGAAATTGTACAAAGACTGATTAAATATGATTCATTAAGCGATGGTGACAACTCGTTGGAAGACTTAGAAGAAATGCAATAATCCTATCCAAAATTCAACCTTGAGGACAAGGTTGTTGTTAAAGAGGGGAGTATTATAACACATGTGAAGAATGATCCAAATATAATGGGAGAATTGATTAAACGTGTGTCACAAGAAATGCGGAAATAAAAGAATTACGTAAAAGCCTACGTCGGAGGAAAGAGAGTAATAAATTGCGCGATTACGTGTCAATTGTATCATAAAATTGTATTAAAAGACCATGTCAATTGTACCAAATCATCGGTTAATATCCCAATGAAGTTTGAACTTTGAATCCTTAATTTTAATGCTTCCATCGAAGTTCATTATATATAATTACGAACCTTAACATCTGCATAAACGTATTTGAATATATACAAATACAGAAATACACACCGAAGAAAACAACTAACTGGATTTATAATAAAGATTACAAAAGGTTACAACAGAATATCAAATACAAAATGGATTACTTTTCTGCCATTCCATAATCATCTCCCATCATCCAAAGCGATAAGAACATGATCCCTAATGCTCTCATACCCAGAATATTGATTGATGCTGCTGGTATCACCAGGCTCATGAATGCTATTTGATGTCTCGTGAAGCAAATGTTCAGACTCCTCCAGATTTTGGTCTGTATTAATCCAGGGGTGCTTCCCCATTTGCCTTATTGAATCCAATTCCATGGCCACTTCCTTCATGCTGGGCCTTTCCTCCCCATTGAGTCTCAAGCACTTTGCAGCAAGAATTGCAACCTCCACGAACTGCTTTTTATTTTCTTCATTCAAAATGCCAACTTGAAGAATATCAAACAGATGATCATCTTTCAAGCAAGATAGAAAGTGTTTTGTAAGACTTCTTTTGTCTTCAGGCTTGCCAAAAGAATGAGGTTTCTCCCCTGTTAACAACTCTACAAGCACAACCCCAAAACTATAGACATCACTTTTCTCAGTTAGTTGGCTTGTAAGCATGTATTCCGGATCAAGGTAACCAAAAGTTCCCTGCACCATTGTGGCTATTTCAGCTTGATCAATTGGAACCAATCTTGAAGCTCCAAAATCAGACACTTTGGCAGTGTAAGTGTCATCCAATAAGATGTTAGCAGTCTTAACATCTCTGTGGATAATGGGTATTGAGGCTTCTGAATGCAGATATGATAGAGCTCCAGCTGCCTCCGCTGCTATCCTCAGACGAGTTTTCCAAGTTTCATTGTTTACCTTTCTTTCAGCGTGTACAAACTCGTAAAGGGTACCATTTTTAACAAATTCATAAACCAGTAAAGGAATTTCTGTCTCTAAACAACATCCCAAGAGTTTGACCACATGTCTATGATTGATTTGGGATAAGATAATCACCTCGTTAATGAATTGTTCCTTTTGGCTCTCATCAACTATTTTGGACTTCTTGATTGCTACAATTCTGTTATCTGCTAGAATTCCTTTGAAAACTGTACCATAACCCCCTCTGCCAATTATTGAGCTCCCATCAAAGTTGTTGGTCGCCTTCTTCAGTTGTTCTTCTGTGAAAATCTGAGCAGTTTGGGAAGTGTCTTCTCTTCTAGACAGCTTTTGTAGCAAAATGAATCCACCATTCTGTTGAAAGAATTTTTCTTTTAGTTTGACGAGTTTACTTTTCTGGTGTATCACGTACAGCATGGCAATCGCTACAATTAGAAAGACAGATGCAGCTGCTACTCCTGCATTCAGAATGTGTTGAACGTAATTACTCAATGATTCTTGCAAGTAAAAGAATACACTTTGATACCCAAAAGTTTCACTCTTTTTATGTTCATCAAGAAAATCCCAATAGTTTCTTCTAATATAACTTTAGTCCCTCAATATTTACTTCATACAATTTAGTTCTTGAATACTTAAATGTTATTATTATTTAATTTATCAATCAAGATCTGTTTTTCTTAAAAAATGATATTCATTACATAAACGATTAATTACATTTTAAATATATAAAATTAATAATAAATTTTAAATTGACCATCTTATGTTCCCAAATTTTAATAAGTTTAAGTTTTTCTGATTCAACTACATTGGAGATGATTCTTAAGAAAATAGAATTTTATTGAATTTTAAAAATTTATAATCAATTTAATTTATTTGAGATATTATTGAATGATATACATAAATAATTAATTGTGCACGTAAATAATATTATTTTCTTAATCTAATTATCGTTGTTGGAAGGAGTAAACAATAATTTGTAAATATTAAGATACAAAAGTATATACGAAATTGTAGAAAATAAATATTTAAAAGTAAATTTACGATTTTAGTCAATAAAATATTATAAATTGCAATAGATGTTCTTAACTACTCACCGACGACAACCGTGGTATGTACACGGCAGTCTCCATCCTTTCCATTTCCAGATTGCCACTTACGACAGGAACATGTGTGATTTCCGGGAGTGTTGTGACAATATTTATGACTTATGCATTTATGTTTCCCTGTATTGCATTCGTCAATGTCTGCAAATATGTAACAGAAAAAGCTCCATCATCAAACAGAGTAATTATCGCAGTAAATATTTCTCGGTTGTAGTTTTAACCAAATGTCAAAGCCAGTAACAATTTTCATAATCAATGATAACATAACAAATGGTAAAGGTTTTTTTATCTTCACCATTTAATCTTCCCGTCAACAACTCAATATCTTTTGCTTGAAGCAGAGTAAGGAAACATTGGATAAAATAGGAGGTTTGGAATGGAACAAAATTAATTAATCTATCAAACTACAAAAATGAAAAGATATATGATTGGAAAAGTCAAAACATGAATGATGAGTTATATATATGGGTTTTTTAACGTTTCCCGGAATAATTAAATTGCCTCTACAGCCATGACGAAATCTGCAGAAATTACTACAATCACTATCTGAGTGTAGCGCGGGTTACACTAAAGAGAAACAAAGGATAACGATTATCATAATTAATTAAATTACCTTGGCAACCATCGGGATGATACGGGTTTCCGACATAACCTTGGTTGCATTTGCATCGGTAGCCATAACCAGAGTCAGAATCCTCACAATAGCTATTACCCTTGCATGCATATGCATAAGACTCGGAATTTTTACATGTATCTTTTCCAACAGTCCAATCAACGACAAAGGGAGCCATCTTGAGCGGAAAGTGTTTTAAATCAGACAGCGAGAAATTATATTCGCCATTTTTGACAACAAAGGAATAACCGCAGTTGTTGAAATCGGAAGTGTTATTGAAATTGTTAAAGGTTTTTGACCAAAAATTAATATTCTTCATTCCAGGAGGTATATCAACATGGCAACACCCTATCCCCGTGCAGTTTCCATCTCTCTGCATACTTAGCAAATCTTTCTTGCTGTCACACCTTGTTATGCATCCAGTTGAATATGTATTACCGCCCCGATAACTATTTAGAATGCCGTAAGTGTCACAGCCTACGGTTACGAACTTGTTGTCCTCGCTAGAAATCGCGAAAGCTGGAGTTCTGAGAGACGGTATATTGCCTCTTGTTGGTACACCACCTTTTGATTCGTCTTTGCAAATCTCGGAGATGAACATAAGCATGTCCATTTTACCTTCAAGGGTTATATTCAAAATTTTGACGTTTCCGCCTTTTTGATATAACCTGGAATCATCCGTATGGTTGCAAGTGAGTTCTAATTCTTTCTGAAAGAAACACTTTTGACCGTTCAAAGATGAGTAGCCTATACCAAAGGGATATGGAACTGAAACAGCTCCACATTGACTTTGGCAACCGGGCAGGGCTAACTCAGCTTCTGCAGTTACTACCGCAATCAGAAAGAGGAGAACTAGTTGCATCTGCGCGGCTTTCAGCCCCATTCTTCTCTATGAAGATTGATTAATTATTCTTTTTACATAAGATAATGTGAGGTTGTTCGTGTTCTAATAACAAATTTATCTAAACACCTTTATGATGGGATTCAACTTTGTTACACAATTGAACTGGTCAGTCTTCGTTTACCTTTCTATCTCATTCGTAGAAGTCATTTTAATTGAATATTATACCACGTGTTTGATTATAATTCAAAAGTACTCCCTCCCAATTATTAAAAGGTACAAATAAATAGAGTAAAAATAAAAAATTGTTTAATTTAATTTAAAACATTAATTTTATGTTATCTTTATATTTTCTAAAATTTCTTTCTATGAATAAAATTTATTAATAGTAAGTAGGTTATGTTTCTTCTCACTGGCGGCCAAATACTTTTTCATATTTTATTATCTAATTGATGAAGTAAGTAAAACAATTTTAATTAAAAGTATTTTTTAAAATAATTAATTTATGAGACATTTTTCATTGGATCTTGTTATAACAGTAGTTTACTGTGTACGCCCAGAGGGTTAGATTTGTAGCAGAACTTTGTTTGGAGTAGATTTGTAAGATAACTTTGTTTCTAGTATTCTCTTAATACTGCCTTTGAAACGTATCACACCATCTTCTGTGTGTATACAACGAAGACAAGATCAGTTAACTTTGTTTGGATTAGATTTATAGCAGAACTTTGGGACCAGGAGATAGGAAATAGTCTCTCAAACCATATTAGGAAACAGATTCGATAACTTTAGAAGAATTAAACGAGAAATCGTATAAAGTGAAAATCTCATATACAGTTCTATCTTATAGATAGTATACGCTACTTACCCTCACCCCGAGGTTAAGTAGCTTTCCTTTCGTTGTTATACAGTAAGTGGTTGTTAACGTATCTCACCTTTAATTGTATCTTCTGTATGTATGTAATAAAGACAAGATCAGTTAAGAAAAAATTTCAAATTTCAAGCTGGTATTAAAGTAAGAACGAAACTTTCTTTGACTATCTTCATCTCTATCTTTCTCGTACTTTGTTGCTTCTATTGTTTCTGATTGCCACCATTGTCTCTGATTGCCACCATGCGCCCCATCCTCCAGTGAACCCACATTTAGGTGCGCCTTGGAGAGCACGATCCATCCCTGAAAGTTATGTGGCTTGATTCATTGCCACACATCCTCAAACGCTAGATCTAGTGCGTGATGCTCACACACCACCTTCTAGTGATCAGAATTTCATCGGACTTGTCCTTGAAGCTTTGTCGACTCCTTTTGCGCTTGTTTTCAACTTTTGACGCCTTGACACAATGAACCTTGATTCTTTTGTGTTAGGGTTTCTCCTCCTCCAAAATATCCATTTTTTTTTTCTGCTTAAAAATAGTATATGCAAGTCTTGTATCTTCATTTTACAAAACTCTCACCACAGTTTCATTACAAAACTCAACTTGACGAACTATCTGTCTTGGTCTACCTTGATAGAGTTTGGTTCTTTAGCCAGGGATATCATAACCACTTAGAGAAGGCAGGTAGTGTTTTTCCAAATGAAAAGAAACTTGAGCGGGAGAAACTTGACTTTTAACTATGTGTTGTACATTGACAATTTTTTGAGCTAGGGCTATAGTAGAAGAGTTGAAAAAATTTCTTGTGATTGATTCGTTGGAGAAGGTAAATAAAAAATTGGATAAACTCTATATGGTCCTTATCTTGAGAAGTTTACATTCAGATTTTGATCATGTGCATAATCAAATCCTTGTTGTTGATCGGGTACCATCATTAGACACTTTAGTTATTGGACTTCATCTTGTGTGTAACTTGTTGGAAGGTTGAAACTTAACTAAAGTCACGAAACCATTAACCATGATAGCGTCTCATGGAAGAGGAGGTTGTAACAACGGAGAATTCCATGGTGGAAGGAGTGGACATCCTCATTGCCCCTATTGTAAGAGGATGGGTTATATTTAAGAAAATTACTACTCTAAATATGAAAAATCAAAGTCTATATTTTTTGATGAGGAGTACCAAGAATATTTGAAGCTTAAACACTGAAATCTAGCAACTAGATTCAATCTCCTTCGGTGTTAAGTGTTTAAACAACATGTATTGTGATCCTTGCATATTTGACTCAGGTGCCTATGACCATATTTCTAGTAACAAATCATCATTTTCATATTTTTTCTCCAAAAATCCCTCACTCTATTACTATAGCCAATGGGTCTAAAATTGCATTTTAAGGAATTGGTTAAATTCTTTTTTGTCTTATTAAAATTAAATTTTGTATTGTTCATTCCTCATTGTCCTTTTAATTTAATATCCTTAAGTCAATTGACTCATTCACTAAATGGTTTAGTAACCTTTAATGCTAATTCTTTTATTATTTAGAAGCACGATACGAGTCGTCTGATTGACAAAGGACGTGAATCATAAGGTCTTTATTACATGGAATCCAGCCCCTGCTTGCTTTACTCTAAAGAAGAGATACCTTAGAGACATCTTATTGAATTTTTCCATCTTGTGCTCAACTTCGAACAAATACTCATCTATATCGTCTATCTCAAACCCTAGGTTCAAGACAATCTGAGAGACAAAGGGATGTTTGACATTCTCTTAAAGTCCCTTCCTCTCAATGATTCTATGCAGTGGTCCAAGACCATGGGCAGAAGGCTAATCTATGCCTTCCTTATCAAATAAAAGAGATAGAACTTGCCTCTGTTACTCAGATGGTCCCTCGACCTACTTCAATGGTTAAAGATGTTGAATAGCAAGTTGTAAAACAAATAGTAGAAGGGAAACATGTTTCCTAATCTCAATAATTTTGGGTCATCATTCGATTTAGGAGACCCATAGAGAGTGATATCTACCATTTGATCTCCAATGTCCCTATCCCAGTTGGAAATGTACTTGACTCCCTTGTCCACGCAATTGGATGCAACACCAAGTGTCTCCACAAAGATGATGTATTTCTTATCAGAAATAGTCCCATGAGTACCTCTTGAAAGCTCCTTGGTATGATCCAAGAACTTAGCGTAGGATTCCATCTTGAAAACCCCATTAAACTCAACATATTTCATCTATTTGGCACTAGTGAAAGTCCCCACCTTAGACAACAACAACCATTTTTCATGAGAAGACTATACACATAAATTGATTGTCATTTCATTCAAGAAAAACTATTAACCAAAGAGATTAATACCAAATTCATAAATTCTATAATGACTAACCGGCATATATATGACTAAGTTTTGAATTAGATATAGGATTCAATCTATATATTTTAAACTTGGTGCATATGATTTATATTCTCTAACTCGAGGGGAGAGTGTTGAAATTGTAGTTGATTATTTAAGTATAAAGAAATAGATTTTGAAGGAGATTTTTGATTTTCTTCCTCTTTGTACTATCACTCAAGTCTCTCTCCTTTATTTGCATCTCCTACGTGTATGTAATAAAGCTATGTGTATGTAATAAATAGAAGATCAACTATGTTGGTTCAAGAACAAAATAAAAAATTTTCAAATATCAAGTGATCTTATAAAAATGATTAATATAAATTTCTGTATTAGATCTTATGATAAAAATAGTATATTATTTTAATAATTAGAAAATAGTATAATTTCTTAAATTTATGTTCGAAAGATTTATCTATAGAAGAAAAGAGCAATATACATATTAAAGAAACAGTCAATACATGAATTATTATACAAATATGAAAGCTACAGTTGACGAAGACTTTAATAGATGACACAAAGACTTAAACGAGAAAGATGTCCACGGTAGACAAAGACTTAAGTACTACAGTGTCTTTCCCCTGCAGTTTCCATTTTTTGTGTTATTATTTTCACCTAAAAAAAAAGATATAGACGGTTGACGAAGACTTAATTACTACAGTGTCTTTCCCTTGCAGTTTCCGGTTTTAATTTGTCTTATTAAAACATGTTGACGGTAGACGAAGACTTGATCAACTCCCTCTATTGCTCATCCTGGATTTGATACTTACTATGTCATTCTTGGATTCGGATTCTCTCTAAGAGATGTTACAAGAACAGTAACAATTATTTAATATTTTTATTTATTTATCTTCCGATTGTCAATAGGAGATATAATGAATAATAGGGGGGAAAATGAATATATAAAAATATTATTTATATAAATTAATTATTGTATAAATTATTCTACAAACAATATTTTTCTAGTTTCAGTGTCTCCAATTCTCTCATTCACAAATATGGTCTCTCACAATCATAGAGTGACATGTAATAGACTGTTTTTTTCAGTCTAACCTGTCTTAATTAAAAAGTCTGGCTTGACTTGTGATCTAATGAACTAGCATGTTTCTTTAAGTCTATTTATAAAAGCTTAATTACAAAACCTGTTTACAAAATCTGTTTATATGTCTGATTGAACCATATGATTGAAAAAGTATCGTAATATAATAGTTAATAGTTTATGATTTAAATCTTGGTATATGAGTTAACTAGAATCCTAATTTTTAATATCAAATTCAACCGGTAAAAAGATTAGACTAAACTTAAATAGTATCTAACTCATTTATTGAACATGATAAATCATAGGTCCCTAACAAATCATATGGATGGTTCACACCCTTATTTTTCATGCATTATATTGTGACTCTTTAATCTTAATTGATTTCGATGATTATTTAAACGGATAACAGATCTATTTATCGTGTGATTCATAACGACGTGAAAGATGTTTCAAGTGTTGGATGATTATCGATCAAATTAGAAATTCATTGTTAATTTATCCCATCTATTCTGATAGGTTATTCAATAAGTTAATAAGGTAGTTCTTACCGCAACTAGATAATTTATATCTTTTAGTAAAACCTAAATGTTTTGTGAATCTTATATAATAATAGAAATCATCTTAGTTTGCCGTTGTGAAAAAATTACTTATTCCATTTTTATACATATAACTTTATTATGTTGATCTTTCGTGACATAATTGTAAATTTTAGTTTCATTGACAAGTAATTAAAATTAATGTCTACTAAAGAATCTAACATGCAGATGGAGTTTATTATGACTATAATGTTTAAATAGAGTCTGTTATGATATAATATGTTATGGTAATAATAATTAATAAGTATGTTGTTGGGAACCAACCGAGAAAGTATAAAGGAAAAATATCACAAAAAATTATTGTACTTTGTCTAAAACCTATCTTACAGAGATAAAATTCACTAGTGAAGGTTTGTGATTTTTTTTAAAAAAATAATTATATATAATGAGGAATTGTAAATTTTTTTCAAAAATTTACATGGAGCGGATGAAAAAATTATAAATCAATGAATTTTGTCCAAACTAGTTTGATTCCTTATATTAATACATTTAAATTCAAATAGCATATTGTCCATTTAAAAGAATATATATACAAGCATACTATATTATTTTTATTTTATTTATATATTTATATATCTCTATATACACACATTCAATTTACCGGAGATAGTTAATAAAAAATACAATATTTTACTACGGAGAGGACTATTAGATATTGGATATCATTGGGAAAGAATTAAGGAAAATCTTATTCTTTCCATGTTTAAGTTATTATTATTAACACCATTCCATTTCCTATACATGTTGTCATGATATAATACTGAGGGGAAAAAGAAAAACAAAACTATGTTACAATTAAAGTTAATAGGGTCAGAACACAATTGATGGTACAAACCAAAGCACGACAATTCAGATTTTAAATTTTTGACAATAAATTTTTTACTATTATTGTTGAAAGAATAAAAAATTTAGACAGATAAAACAAATTTAAACTAAATTTAAGAACGTTGTGAAATAATTAATTCAATGTTACAATACGTGTTTTTTTGGCTTGATTAAGAAAGAGTTTGCCACGAAATAATTGATGGGAATTTTTTTGGCTCATTCAATGAACTAGAAAGAGTCAACATTGCCAAGCTGACTGACTGAAATAGAAATCTCCTTTGGTCTCGCCACTTGCCTCTCTCCATCAAGATAAGGTCAGTTAGTTTTTTTCTCCATATCTCCTTCACAGGGTAACAGAGCTTGGATTAATTAAGATTAATACACGAGATTTGGCTGTATACGTGATATCAAGATTTACAATTAAAATCTAAAAATCCAAATAAATTATAGTTAATTTTTTATCATTATTTTAATCAATAAAAAAATAATGGTCATCAACACAGAATCTAAATCTTAATAATAAATATTTTAACTTAACATTTTTTCTAGTGACTTTCTCCCTCTTGTTCCTCAATGTACTTTCCATGACTTTCTCTTTAACCCTATCTCTCCGTCGACGGCAAGTTTCCGAACAATATCTCAACGGCTGCAACCAATCATACTTCTCACCTTTTTTTACCCCAAATCTCGCACTTTTCTCCGTCAAACATCGGTACCATGGCTCTTCGATGTACCTGCGAAGCCACTAAAAGGACGCAAAACCATTAACATCAATCCTTCACCAAGACCCCGCAAAGTTGATAGACACATGTTTCATTTAATTGTAATTTTTTCTTTGCTACCTTTTTTTTTTCCACGTTAAAATGTTAGTATTTTGGGTAGATATAGATAAAAGTTGGGAAAGTTTGTAATGTGATAGTAAGTATGTGATGTTGAAGGAGAATATCAATAGATGTAGTGGGAAAAATGTAGAAAAGTGTTTGATTGTGTAGCTCTGATACCACTATTAGTAATTAGATTGTAAGACTAGTTTAGGACAATGACTAGGGGTGAGTATACGAGTGAAAGTCTATGGGCCAGTCCGCGGACCCCGCGACCCGCGCGGGTTTGGACCACCTTTTTCAAAAAAATTTAGTGGTATAGTCCATAAAAGCCCGCCCCGCGCAACCCGTGGTTTTGTGGGCCAAACCCGCGGGGTCGACGGGGCGACCCGCAAATTCGCACTATTTAAAGGGTTTAAAATTGAAACCATAATTTCACTTCCCGCCTCCGCAAATCCGCACTATTTAAAGGGTTTAAAATTGAAACCCTAATTTCACTTCCCGCCTCTGAATCTTTTCACACGTCTCACCCTCCCAATCTCCTTACTGACTCATTCTCCCCTCGATCTTCTCGTACCCTCTCAGTCTCTTCGCTTGCATCAATTCCGCTTCTGTTTCCACTGTCCCGTTTTAATGTTCTCGTGAAATTAATGTAAGAATTTATACAATTTGAAGATGAAGATGTCTCACAAGTGGGTAAATCTCAATTGGATACATATTTGGAAGAGACAAATCTTCCAAATAAATATCATCACAATCTTGATGTTTTGCAATATTGGAAGGACAACCAAGCTAGGTTTTCAGATCTTTCATTGTTGGCTTTCGATATTTTAAGCATACAAATTACAACTGTGACTTCTGAATCGACATTTAGTATTGGTTCACGGGTACTTAACAAATATCGTACTAGGCTTCTTCCTGATAATGTGCAAGCCTTGATATGTAATAAAAATTGGTTGCTAGGATTTAATGTGCAAGGTATATCAATAAATCATGTCATTAAATTTTGTTTTAATTACTTAACTACTTGACTTGATTCTAATATTTGTTGTTGTTTTTAGGAAAGGAAGACGAAGATGTGGTGATGAAAAATGATCAAACTTCAGAATCATTTGTTGTTGGAGATAATTAAAAGTTTATGTTGTTGACTTATTTAGAATTTAAATTTGTTATAGGAGATAATAGAGATTTATGTTGTTGACTTATTTTATTAAGAATTTAAGAGGTAAAATATAGCAATTTTGTAGCATTTTTTTTTTAATTTTTTAACTATGTCTGCGGGTTGGCCCATTTGGCCCGCGGGTTGGGGGCGGACTACCAAGTTAGATCATTTTACCATTACGGGGCGGGCGGGGTGAGGCGGACCAAGCTCTTTGCGGGCTTACGCGGGCGGGCCTTATGCGGGGCGGGTTGACCCGCTTACCCACCCCTAACAATGACATTGAGTGATTTGTTATGTGGTGGTGGCGGCTGCCACAGGAAGGAACTAGTTTAGGACAATGACATTGAGTGATTTGTTATGTGGTGGTGGCTGCTACAGGAAGGTAGCTCTTAGGAACAATTAGTAATAGAAGAGTGATTGTGTATTAGAATTTCTCTCCTCATCTACAATTGTGATACAATTGCCTATTTATAGGCTTTATAGGTAAGTAATAAACCTTTCTAGATTTTTCTAGTCTAGGAATATTCTAGACTAACCTAGATTTATTTAGTCAGGAATGTTCTCAACTAACTTATTTGTTTCTAGTTTTTCCAGATGTTTCTTTTACAAGGCTTTAGTTGTTTCTTTTTATTTCTAGAAATTTGTAGCACTTTCAACACTCCTCCTTGATACAAATTTCGGTAACTCTAAGCGTCTTGGTAATGCCTTCGTGAATATATCTACTTCTAGTTCTTCAGCCCTTGTCACTTCTTTGGAACTCCTCCGGTAGCCCAAGAGTAAAATCCTGAACCAAGTGAAAAAAGCATAGCCAGAGGTGCTCTTCATGTCATCCACCGAGCCTGCCTAATCATTGTCCGTATGACCGAGCAACCTTGAGTTGGTGTCGATAGTGTTCCATATGCCAAACTCTTTTGTTCCTTGTAGATATCTTAGAGTTCTTTTTCCTGCTCCAAGATGTATTTGACTTGGGCTCTAATGAATCTCGATAAGAGATTGACAACGTACATGATATCCAGTCGTGTAGCTATTAGATTTAGCAAGAGAAATTTTTTAGAAGTAGTTGGGAAGATTTTGAAACAATAGATGATCTTATTACGCCTAATGTATGATCGAACATAGCTTTGATACCACTGTTAGTATTTTTGGTAGATATAGATAGAATTTGGGATAGTTTGTAATGTTGAAGGAGAATTTCAATAGATGTAGTGAGAAAAATGTAGAAAAGTAGTTGGTTGTGTAGCTCTGATACCACTATTAGTAATTAGATTGTAAAACTAGTTTAGGACAATGGCATTGAGTGATATGTTATGTGGTGGTGGCTGCTTTAGGAAGGTAGCTCTTGGGAACAATTAGTAATAGAAGAAAGATTGTGTATTAGAATTTCTCTCCTCATCTACAACTGTGATACAATTGCCTATTTATAAGCTTTCTAGGTTGGTAATAGACCTTTCTAGATTTTTCTAGTATAAGAATATTCTAGACTAACCTGGACTTATTTAGTTAGGAATGTTCTAGACTAACCTATTTGTTTCTCATTTTTCTAGATGTTTCTTTTATAAGGCTTTAATTATTTCTAAAAATTTATAGCACTTGCAACAAAAACACGTAAAATATACTCAGTTTGAAGAACAGAGGATGCTTAACATAAGAGAGGAATTGAGTTTGAAGAATTCCTTTTGTTAAAATATACTCAAAGTTTAAATGTGGTTGTAGCTTCGCCAACATTTATTTATGAATTTGTCAAATATTTGCTTTTTAAGTTGCAAAGAGATAGAAAGAGAAAGATAAATAGAATTAAAAATTATTAAGAATATGATTTTTTTAAAAAAACATTAAGTAATAAAATTTTAGCTTCTTTAGTGGTTCACAGGTGGACCACTTGGTGCCCTAGTACACGGTAGAAGTCGTCTACGAGATTTATGTAGGACGCGAATTTATACTCATTGTTAATGGAATTTTCGTGTGGTCGCATGATCCCACGGATCGAGAATTTTTTTTTTTTCTAATGGGCAGAGGTATAGAATAAAAACTTCATTTCAGTACGAGGACTATACTCTCGGACAGATGAGTTTATAAATTTAATTAGAGCATTAATATTATTTTACAATATGTTCATTATGAAAACGGGTGGTGACACGGAGATGAGTGTGATGCTCAGGTAAATTGGACCGAGGTGTCCGAGTAGGTTTTTATTGAGGATAGATGTCAATTGTTGAAAGATACATGTAAAGTTCCTTGGATACTTAAGTTATTATATGAATATGGGTAATGTTCAAGTAAGTATGGGATTGATATTCTCTATATTTTCGAGGGAGGTTCTCTTATTTATAGAATGAGGAGTGATAGTGTGTGCCATTAGGTAATAGAGTTAATCATGCTGACTTTTGAGGTGGGTTACGTAAGGTAATGATTGTTGTGAGGGAGTTGGTAACAGGTGTGATGACACATGTTTTCTTGTAATTGGCTGAGGTCTCTAAAGTAGGTTGATCTCTAACGTGACGTAGAGTGTACATATAGTTAAACTGTTATATCAGTTCAACGTGGCACGCTCTTCGAGGATATGAAGTAACATGAGGTGACCTGAAAGATACGTCACCTCAACATAGTACACGACCCCAAGCTCGGGAGAAAGAGTTTGTGAGAGATGTCAAGCTTTGAAGTCGTTGTTTTTTCGTGATCGGACTTGTAATGATTTGTAAATTTTTGTGATGATCCATATTCATTTTGGGTAGTGCACTTTAAATGTTATGCTTTTTATAACAGCTTAGCATTTAATGGGGGGTTACCACATTAAATACAGTTTGTTACAGAACAATCATCGGTGTCAGCTGCTTTTGAGGTTTATAAATACCATTTCTCCTTACATTCAAACACTTTTGCCCAACTCTTCTCTTGTGCTCTTCCCCTTGCTTTTTGCGTTCTTGCTCCATGTGGTGGTTTAGTTCTTCATTTCTTCCTTCATCTTTCGAAATAGGTACGTCTTCCATGGCTTCTTCTTCCTCTTCCTCTTTGTAAAATATAAACATACAAGAAGGTAGGTTGAATTGTGTTAATTAAAAAAATCTTTATCAGAAGATGTGTTTTGCGTTTGTGTTTTGAATGCTTATGATAGACGTAAGATTTCTTTTGTTATATAGTTTGGTTTTTAATGAAAACTTAGTTTAATTATTTATCCCCAGTTAGCCAATAAATAAACAGATAAGACAATTGTTAAGTCAAAATGACTTAGCATCTTAATTTTGATAATTACAAGACAGACAGATGTATCAACAAACATAGAGGGAACAATGATCAAACGGATCAATGATCAGACGGATCATTATTCACATAGACGAAAGATGCACCCTCAAAACATAAGAAGTTCCAGACATAAAGTTCAAGTTGTCATGCTTCAAGGCAATATCATCAGATGAAGAACTTTCAAAGATCAGATGGAGAGCGTGTCTCAACTTCAAGTCATGTGCCCAAGTGTGAAGATTTGAAGATTAGAGTTGAAGACGAAGATTGAAGACAAACGAATGAATTCAACACATAATTCTTTTTAATTATTCATTCGTCTAACCTTTTATGAAGTTCAAGACTCTGAGTAACACGTGCACTCATTTCAAATCAACTGTTACTCAGAATGTTCTATAGGTAGAAAGAGATTTCAAAATAAATCTCTACAACACGAAAAACAGTTGTACGTTTTAGTGAAATCTCTGAGCGAATCAAGTCAAAGGCAGATCTCACGTTGACAACCGCTGCCTTTTCAATAAATGTTCTGATTGCTCACTCTGCCAAATATGAAAGTACCTAAGACAAGGACTAACTTTAACATCTACCATCTAACGACTACTTCACAACAACGCCTATAAAAGGACTTCATTCCTGCGAGTTCAACTTGGCGAACTACTCTGATCAAGATCATATTCATACTTGATCAAGCTCTCAAGAAAACAAGTTTGCTCGCCATAAACTTAGAATAGAATTCTCATTGTAAAATCCCTCTATGTGTAGAGGATAATTTTCTATTTGATCTTAATTGTAAACCACTGTTGTGGTAATCTTGTAGCCTGAGGAGGCTAAGTGTTTAAAGAATACCTTGAGTTTAGCCTGCGGAGGCTGAGGTCCAAGTAATACCGTGAGTTTAGCCTGTGGAGGCTGAAGTCCAAATAATACCTATTTTAGCATGATGAGGCTAAGTGTTGAAAGAATACCTTGGTTAGCCTGTGAATGCTGTGTTCAAAGAATACCTGGGTTTAGCCTGCGGAGGCTGAGGTCAAAGAATACCGCTTTAGCCTGAGGAGACTGTGTTCAAAGAATATCTATATTTTAGCTAGGAGTGGCTAGATTCAAAGAATACTCTTAGTGGAACCTCAACAAGTTGCTGGGTAACTGGACATAGTCTTTCATAAGACGAACCAATATAAAAATATTACTGCTTTGATTACATTTTATCTTCTTACTAATTGTGGATAATAATATCTTAAACTGTTTTATTAAAATCAATCTTTAAAGATAAGTTTAAGTTTGCGTCTGATCTGACGATTTTATACAGACGCAAAACGCATCGTCTGAAATAGTTTTTGGAAAACACAATTCAACCCCCTTCTTGTGTGTTTATATTTTACAATAATATTATTTTTATACTGGTTCGTCTATGAAAACTACATCCAGTTACTTAGCAATTTGCTAAGTTTTCACTAACAAGTATTATTTGAACCCAACCACTTCTGGCTAGTTACAGATATTCTTTGGACCCAGCCTTCTTAGGCTAAACAAGGTATTATTTGGACCCAGCCTCCGCAGGCTAAACAAGATATTCTTTGAACACAACTTCCACAGGCTAAGCAAGATATTCTTTTTACACTTAGCCTCTTCAGACAAAAACAATGTATTCTTTAGACCTCAGTCTCCTCAGGCTAAACAAGTATTCTTTAAACACTTAGTCTCCTCATGCTAAACAAATATTCTTTAAACACTTAGCCTCCTCAGGCTACAATACCACAACAATGGTTTTACATAGAAGAATAAAGAAGGTAATCCTCTACACATAGAGGTGTTTTACAATAAAGTTCAGGGCGAATGAACTGAGTTTGAAGCTTCTATGACCGAAACTTTGAGTATGATAGCTTTCTAGTATAAGTTTGCCAACTTGAAATCGTTGCAATGAAGTCCTTATATTGGTAGTTTCTTGAAGTATCCGTTAGATTGCAAATTTGAACGTTTGTCCTTTCTTCTTGGGTACTTCAAAAAAGGCAAACATGAGTAATCAAAACATTTAATGTTGTAGCAGCGGATGTCAGCGCGATATCAGACTTTGACTGATTTGCTCAAAGATTTCACTGAAAAGTGCAGTTTTCTTTTCATGTTGTAGGGGTTAAATCCAAATATCTTTCTACCTTTAGAAGCTTCTGAGTAACAGTCTTGATATGAGAGGAAACCCGTTTTACTGTTCATTTGAACTTCATTTAAACTTCAATAGACGAATGAATATGATTTAACTTATGTTCCAGTCATTCATTTGTCTTCAATATTCTTCTTCTTCAACTACAATCTTTATGTCTTCATAATTTATCTCAGATTATAGTGACTTGAAGTTGAGTTGGATCTTTGACACTTCGTCTTTATCTTTATATGAAGGTTCTTCATTTGATGTAGTTGCTTTAAAGCTTGATAACTTGAACACTTCATCTTGATCTTTTCCGTCTATGCTTTGATGATGTTTTCTTCGTCTGTGTTCACTAATAATTCGTCTGATCATTGTTCCATCTGCGTCTGATAACTCATCTATCTATTCTGTAATTATCAAAACTTAAGATGCTAAGTCATTTTGACTTAACACTTTTCCAATGGCTTCTCTAGTGGCCACCTTATGTTAAGATAAGTAGGTATCTCTAATTGGAGGAGACATTTCCTCCAACCACACCCCTAGCGGTTCCCCTAGGACTGCTAGGGGTGGTTCTTCCGGTGGTACCTCCTTTGTGCAAGAGGTTTTCGTCGTGGCCTTGTCGTAAAGCAAACAAAAAGCCACTCGGCTAAAACAAATGCTTATGCCTCGATCATCAGATCCTTGGAGAGGCTTTAATTTTTCCTTGATTTGTATCCAGTATGTGAGCCTTTTATGGCCAATTTCCTCGAGGCCTAAGCTTGTTCCTCTTCAAAACGTATATTCATGAAACCTCTCGTGGATGGGGAGGACTTCGTTTTTGTATATGAGTATTTCTTTCAGGATTTTGATATTTTGTTTCCTCTCCCCCCATTTTGAGTGTAGAGTTCTTTATCTTATTAATGTATCCTGTTAAGTCAAAATGACTCAGCATCTTAATTTTGATAACTACATAAAAGACTAAAGAAGCATCAGATGCAAACAGAAGAATGATCAGACTGAAGAGGCATCAGATGCAAACAGAAGAATGATTAGACTGAAGAGGCATCAGTTGCAAACAGAAGAATGATCAAACTGAAGAGACATCATATGCAAACAAAAAATGATTAGACTGAAGAGGCATCAGATGCAAACAGAAGAATGATCAGACAGATCATTAATGAGCATAGACAAAAGATGCACCCTTCGAGCACAGATGCACAAGATGAAGTGTTCAAAGTTATCAAGCTTCAAAACAAATACATCAGATGAAGAACCTTCAGAGATCGAGAGGGAGAGCTCTTCTCAACTTTAAGTCAAGTGCTCAAGAGTGAAGATATGAAGACGGAAGATGAAGGAAGAAGAGACACAAATGAATTCAACACACAACTCATCCTTTTTTCATTCGTTTATCAGTTTAATGAATTTTAGACGCTGGGTAACATGTGTCGTCTTTCAAATCAAGCCGTTACTCAGAAGCTTCTAAAGGAGGAAATAGATTTGAAGGAAAACCTCTACAACACAAAAAGTACTAACGTTCAAATCTTCAGTCTAACGGATACTTCACATAGGTGTCTATGAAAGGACTTCATTGCAACAAGTTGAAGCTGGCGAACTGCGCAATAAAGAAATTATATTCAACTCTCACTCAAGCTCACGAGCAAATGTTTGTTTGCCAAGAACTTAGAATAGAACTCATTGTAAAATTTCTCTCTGCATAGAGGATAAATTTTCTTTAAACATCTTTCAAAATCCACTGTTGTGGTGCCCTTAGCTTGAGAAGGCTATGTCTCAAAGAATATCTTTGTATTAGCCTGTGGAGGCTGTGTCTAAAAGAATACCTTTGTATTAGCCTGTAGAGGCTGTGTTCAAAGAATACCTTGATTAGCCTGCAGAGGCTGGGTTCAAAGAATACTAGTTTAGCTTGAGAAGGCTGTGTTCAAAGAATATATGTAATTAGCCAGGAGTGGCTTGGTTCAAAGAATACTCTTAGTGGAACCTCAGCAAGTTGTTGGGTAACTGGATGTAGTCTTGAATAGACGAACCCGTATAAAAATATTATTACCTTCACTATTTTTATCTGCTTACCTAACTGGGGATTATTACTTAAACTAAGATTTTTGTTAAAATCAAGTTTATAAGACTTAACCCATTTTGTGTTTGATCAACCTTTTCTTAACAGACGCAAATCACATCGTCTGAAAGAAATTCAAGTTGGGTCTGGTTGCTTTGAAAAACAACAGGCGCAAAGACAATTTTTTTAATTAATACAATTCAACCTCCCTTCTTGTGTTTTTGTATTTTACATAGCCCCTAGTCAACTTAACCCTAATAGTTGGGCTCTTCTTAAGACTTTCCAAATCCAGAGCCGACATCTTAGGATAGATTGTCCGCCCCTCATTTTTCTTTACTTTTATCAGCTTAAGCATGGGGTCTGAGTTGGTTGGGTTTCCTTAAATAGGGCTCAGTATGATCCCAAACCAATTTTAATGGCCAAGTCTCTATATTTGTTAGGTTTACAAACTTTGTCCTACTTCCTACCATGAACTTTCTTATTATCCTTTCTTTCATTCCCCAGAAATAAATAAAAAAAAGGTCCTTTTTATCTTAATTTTCTTCCAATCATTTTAGGTGTTCTAGAAAACGATATAAAAAATGTAAGATGAATAAAAGAGGTTATTTTCTAATATGAAAATAAAATCAATTTTTATTTAAATTATTTCAAAATTTAAAAGATATTCCAAGAAATATTAAAATAATAAAAAAAATATTTTGTAAGATACCCTAAAATAATATTTCTATACATAATATTCTTAAATATATAATTTCGAGTAATATCACACAATATCTTGATTTACTTAATATTAAATAAACAACTATTTTGCTTTTAATTGATTGTTTAAATTCGGACAATTAACTAAAGTTAATTAGTTATTATGATTATGAGTTTCCTCGAAATTGATAGAAATGTTGATATTAAGTCTTGTGTTTTATAGTGAAGTCAATTCTTATTGTATTTAGATTTATACATTATATTAATTATGATTTTCAATCTTAGCCCATGATATTCATATAATGACTAATATTATAATTTTTAAAAAGAGAGGAAGCAGATCTCGTCTGTCGACCTTGTAAGTGTTAGGAGTATATGTAGTTTGATTAGTCTCACATCATGTAAAAAGGTGCATTTAGACTTTAGTCCCACATCGTTTAGAAAAGTGAGAGAGACTGTCTTTTGTCTCTATATAAAGAACTCCCTGTAAAGCTTGAAATGCACAGCAAGAGTAAACTGTTCCTAGTGTAGTCGTGGACGTAGGCAAATTGCTGAATCACATTAAATTCTTGTGTCTTTTTCTCTCTTCTTTATTTCCTTATTTATTTTATTTATTGCTTTATTCTTAACAATTGGTATCAAGAGCCAATTTCTTAGTATGCTCTGTGGTTGCGGCTTTGTCTGATCTTCCACATCAGAAAAGATTGGTTTATCCTCAGGGTAGAGAAGCAATGGGAGCTTTCTTGGAAAGCAGCGAAGAACAATGACATTGGAAGAAGGAAAGGTGAAGATCGAGAAGTTTGCAGAGACTTCGGATTCTGGAAGATGTAGATAGAAGACTACCTGTATGAGAAGAAGTTGTATCAACCCTTGACGGGTGAGAAGCCAGAAGACATGGAGCAGTTAGACTAGGAGCTGCTAGATCGGTAGATGCTTGGTGTGATTTGTTTGACGTTAGCCAAAAACGTCGCGTTCAACATTATGAACGAGAAGACAACTGTAGGTCTGATGAATGCATTATCAAACATGTACGAAAAGCCATCTGCAGCCAACAAAGTGTATCTAATACAGAGGCTAGTCAACCTTAAAATGGGCGAAGGTAATTCTGTTACTAATCACATTAATGAATTTAACGCAATCCTTGCCCAGTTGGCCTCAGTGCAGATCAACTTTGATGATGAGGTGAAAGCATTGATTCTATTATCATCCCTTCTGGAAAGTTGGAGTGCAACTGTTACTGCAGTTAGTAGTTCTGCCAGTAATAACAAGTTGAAGCTTGATGACATACGAGACTTGATCCTAAGAGAAGACGTTCGCAGGAGAGGTTCAGGTGAGTGTTCTAATTCTGATTCCAGTTCTGCATTGAGTATTGAAACTCGAGGAAGAAGTAGCCAGAAACGTCAGAATCAAGGACGGGGCAGATCAAAATCCAGAGGGAGATAGACAAAATTTGCTTGTTGGAACTGCCAGAAAAAGGGTCATCTTGCTCATCAATGTAAGGCTCCAAAATGGAAGAACAAAAAGAAGAAAGATGATGATGAATGCAAATGCTTGCATCGAGATGACGGAGATGCATTAATATGCGTTTAGATAGTCCTGTTGATTTATGGATAATGGACTCAGGTGCGTCATTCCACACTACACCTTCCTTAGAACTATTCTATAACTATGTTTCAGGGGAATTTGGGAAGGTTTACCTTGCAAATGGAAAATCCCCTGATATTGTGGGAAGAGGTAATGTTGACATTAGAACCTCTAATGGTGCCCTATGGACTTTGTACAACGTCAGACATATTCTTGCCTTAAAGAGAAACTTGATATCTGTGGGACAGTTGGACAACGAGGGGCACTACACTACGTTTGGGGATGGATCTTGGAAGGTAATGAAAGACAATTTGGTTGTTGTTCGTGGAAAGAAGCGAGGGTCTCTTTATATGCTTGCAGATGAGGATATGGTAACCTTCGCAGAGGCTGCCAATAGTTCCAGCCTATGGCATCAGAGACTTGGGCTTATCAGTGAAAAGGGGATCAAGCTCATGGTGTCAAGAGGTAAGTTATCTGACATAAAGCATATTGATATTGGACCTTGTGAACACTGTATTTTTGGAAAGCAGAAAAAGGTCAGTTTTTCTAAGCCGAGAATGAGATCTGAAGTTGAAAGGCTAGAATTGGTGCATACAGATGTCTGTGGGCCCGCTCTAGTGAAATCCCTTGGAGGCACACAATATTATGTAACCTTCATTGATGACTCTACAAGAAAGGTATGGGTCTATTTTCTTAAAAATAAATCTGACGTGCTTTCTGTGTTCAAAAGGTGGAAAATGGAGGTTGAAAATCAAACAGGTCTAACAGTGAAAAGTCTGAAATCTGATAATGGTGGAGAGTATGATAGCAGAGAATTCAGGGAATTTTGTTCAGAGAATGGGATCAGAATGATCAAGACAGTGCCAGGGACACCAGAGCAAAACGATGTGGCAGAAAGAATGAATAGAACCTTGAATGAGAGAGCTAGATGCATGAGAATCCAGTCAGGCCTACCTAAGGTGTTTTGGGCAGAGGCGATAAACATAGCCGCCTATCTCAAAAACAGAGGTCCATAGGTTCCTTTAGACTATCAGTTACCTGAAGAAGTATGGTCCGGGAAGGAGGTAAATTTTTCACATTTGAAAGTCTTTGGTTGTACCTCATATATTCTGATAGACTCTAATAGTAGAGATAAATTAGACCCTAAGGCAAAATTATGTTATTTCATTGGTTATGGATCTGACATGTATGGCTACAAATTCTGGGATGACAAAAACAAGAAAATCATCAGAAGTAGAAATGTTACTTTTAATGAAAGTGTGTTCTATAAAGACAAGTCCACAGAATCCGCAAGCGCAAACAAATAATTAGTGGCCTGTGAGAAAGTAGCACTAGAAGAAATCTCAGCAAGGGACGTAGTCAATAGAAGGCAGGATACTGAGTCTGAGTCTGAACCAGAACCAATAACAGAACCAGAACCAACAACAGGGGTGGAACCTTTTGAGACCCAAGTAAGAAGGTCAAGCAGAACGATAGTAGCACCGCAAAGCTGGTAAGCCAAAGCATTTTGCTGAAGCTATACAGGGAGATAATTTTGTCAAGTGGGAGCAAGCAATGGAAGATGAGATGAAATCCCTCCAAAAGAACAAAACTTGGTCTCTAACCAAGCTACCAGAAGGGAAGAAGGCTCTACAGAACAGGTGGGTCTATAGGATAAAGGAAGAACCAGATGGAAGTAAAAGATATAAGGCGAGACTCGTAGTGAAAGGATTTCAGCAGAAACAAGGAATCGACTTCACAGAGATCGTCTCTCCTGTTGTGAAGATGACTACTATCAGAGTCATTTTGAGTATTGTAGCCGTAGAAAATCTTCATCTCGAGCAGTTAGATGTTAAAACTGCATTTCTGCATGGGGATCTAGAGGAGGACATCTTTATGAAACAACCAGAAGGTTTTGAAGTACAAGGCAAGGAGAATCTTGTATACAAGCTCTATAAAAGTCTGGATGGCCTGAAACAAGCACCGAGACAGTGGTACAAAAAGTTTAATGAATTTATGAGCAGCGCAGTGATGAATCATTATTTTGATCAATTTCTCTGCATTTAATACATCATATTACAACATTATTAATGGTCAATTAGCATGATTTAGTGCATTTAAGAGTTTGGGCTCATTTGGGCCTTAAGTGCTTATTTTTGTTCTAATTCGTTAAAATTTCCAGTTTTGACAAGGTTCACTAAAAAAGGCATAACTCTCACTACAGAACTCTGTTTGAGCTCCATTTTATGTCAAATTAAAGAGGACTGAAAGAGCTACAAAAACTATGACACATGAAGAGCCAATTCGGACCGCATCTGGGGTGAAAATTGCCTTGAAAGTGACGCACGAAATTGATGCGGGAATTCCAGCGTGAAGAATTAGTGTAGGCCCATTTCAAATCATATAATTGGACCATATAAATGTTTGTATTGGGTGGGCTTTGAACCCTGCACCCTAAGTCACTTAAAGTCATGTGACTAGCACATGACTCATTTATTATAAATACCCCAATTCAGAAAATTGTAGACACTTTTTACCTTTCAATCAATTTCAATTTTCGGCATTGCTTTTTTTCCTTTCAAGTCGCTTTACTAGGATTTTCAGGTTTGCCATTCCAATTCTCGTTCTCTCTCCCTTCTTGCAATTTAATTCTTCTAATATGCAATCCCAATTTATGCTTAGTCTAATTTCAATTATGCGCAACTAATTTCTTCAACCAATTCGATCTCAATAGGATCCCTAATTTCCTTAGGTTCTCCGTTTTCAATTGCATAAGTACTCGTTTTGGATTCTATAATTTTATTTCCATTATGTTGATTAATATTTTGGATTTAGATTGTTGATTCTGTCATTGTTGATTGATAATGAATGCAGAGAACTAATTATATGATTCGGAACCAAGTTGTGTGCTCTCATGCGATTGTGTGAGTTTAAAGGCCACCAACTGTTCGATGATAATTCTCTAAGATCTTAGAGCGCTAGTTCAGTGTTGACATGCAGAGATCTCGGTTTCAATCACTGCATAGATGAGTGTCTTTATTTTGTTGAACCAATGAGGGAAATTGGGATCTGACAGAGATCGGATTGGTGCCTTTTAATAATCTATTAATTGCTTTTTAATTATTGTTTAATTATTGTCATTGGTTAATTTTTACTATTTAATTGCCTTTAATTTTTCCTTTACACAAAAACCCCCAAAATTGCATTTAAAATTTCGGCTATAAAGAAGTAACAAAGTAATCCGTAGGGAAATGATCCGAGTCCACTATTACTGCAAAGTAGTAGCCAGGCTTTGGTATTATTTGACGCACGTTCGGCGCGTGTGTCAAATTTGGCGCCGTTGCCGGGGGTTGCTTTGTTAATTCTCATTGTTTATATGCATTTTTTTTTTATTATTAGACTTAGGATAGGTTAGGTTACATTTAATAAGTTCAATAAATTTTAAAAAATCATTTGATACTGTTTTGTAATTTATTTTGGTCATTTGGTGCATACTGACAACAATTTAGAGCTGAGTGCTGTGAGATACTACTGTTAGTGCTATTGATGCTATTTTTACTATTATTGTTAGCTTTTGATGCATGAACACTAGAAGTAGAAGTACTTGATTTGAATGCATTAAATCGAACCCGAGAGAATCATTCGTAATAGTAGGAGTGCACGTAACAGGAATATTATACCTACTAAAAATATTGCAAATATGGATAATAGAACTCTTAAGGAATTGTTTGCTCCTGATGTCAATTACCAGCCCTTGTGCATTGAATATCCTGAACTTGATGCTGACTTTGAGTTAAAATCTGGATTAATCCATCTTTTGCCTAAGTTTCATGGCCTAGCAGGTGAAGATCCCCATAAGCATCTGAAGGAGTTCCATGTAGTGTGTAGCACTATGAAGCCCCACGGAATTGATGAAGAGCACATTAAGTTGAGGGCCTTCCCATTTTCACTTGATGGGAATGCTAAGGACTGGTTGTACTACCTGCAACCAACAGTTATTAGGAGTTGGGGTGACATGAAACGCATCTTTTTGGAGAAATACTTCCCAGCTTCTAGAGCTGCATCCATCAGAAAGGAGATTTGTGGAATTAGACAAGCTAATGGAGAGAACTTGCATGACTACTGGGAGAGGTTCAAGAGACTGGTCTCTAGCTGCCCTCATCATCAGATCACAGATCAACTACTTATTGTGTATTTTTATGAGGGACTCTTACCCATAGACCGCAACATGGTAGACGCTGCAAGTGGATGTGCTTTGGTGGATAAGACCTCAACTGTAGCCAGAGAACTTATTTCTAACATGGCTGCAAATGCCCAACAGTTTGGCACCAGAAGCAACAGCGTATACCATGTTCAGTCCACACCATCCAGTAGATCAGCCTCTACACCTGCACCATCACATTCCCCATATGCAGATCAACAGATTCTGACCAACAAATTGGATGAGCTCACCTCTTTGATCGAGACGGTTAGCGTGATACAGAATTGACCAACGTAGCAATTTCGACCCGCATGAAGCGGAAATTGTGGTATATGTTCTGATCCCTATCATTCTACTGATGTTTGTCCAACTTTGCAGGAAGGGTACCAGCAGGACCCTTGATAATCCATTTTATATACATTTTCTTTACTTTGTTTTCAGGTCAATTAGCTATTATATGTGTCATAATTTGGTAGTTTATCTTAGATATTGTGTTGGAAGTATATTTTAGTAGTAGTAGTAAATAATAGTTAAAATTCCATAAGTTCTTATGATTCTATATTGATTCTTGTGCAGTCGCTTCTAGAACTATGAAGAATGAAGAAGAGATAGGAGCAAGGAGGAGATTGAATGGAAGCTATGGACATAAGATGAAGATGCCATCAAGAAGAACAAGGATGTAAGCCCAAATCAAGATCAAAGCAAGCCAAATGGAGCATCCTCACCTGTCAAAACGCGCCAGGGCGCACAGGGTGGCGCGTTTCAGCCTTGCTTGCGGTGAAAACGTGCCAGGGCGCGCCAGGGTGGCGCGTTTCACAGCCCCTTGCGGCGAAAACGTGCCAGGGCGCGTTTTTACTCCAGGGTGGCGCGTTTTTCCTGCTATATATAGCTGTTGGGCGCGAATTGAAGGGGAACTTCTCATAATTCTGTTTTCTAGCTTCTTGTACAAGTTTGAGTTGTGCGATTGCACAATTCTCTCTTCTCTCGTTTCACTCTTCTCTGTTCTCTCTTCTTCCCATGCTTTACTTCTTCACTTTCAATCTTCATGTATTCATTTTCTCCTCACAACTGTAGCTACTGCAACAATTGAATTCAGTTCTTTGACTTTGATTCTTCTTCAATTCTGCAATAAATCTCTGGTTCAATTTACATTTACGCTTTATAATTCTGTTCTTGATCGTTTAGGTTTTCACACTTTATGCTACTGTGCTTGATTCTTTTTCTGCACTTCTATTCTGTTTAATGCATTGTTTCAATTAGCTTAATTCATTGTTTTAGTTTACATTTCTCCATTCGATTCTCAATTCCTAATTCTCCTCAAGATTTACGCTACTGTTCATTTTCTGCATGTATCATTCTTTGCTTCAATTTACACTTCGCTGTTGCTCTATGTTTAAATTCCAATTCTATCTTTAGTTCTTCATTCAGTTTTGTATTTTCTATTCCGTTTAGGTTTTGCTGCATTAATTCATGAAAATCCCCCTCCTAATAGTGAGCAATTCCAAATTGAATGTATGTATGTCTTCTGAGAGATGACCTAGGTTGATTCCTCTATATTACAAGTTTAATTGGGGATAAATCTAGCTTTTGATAGTCATTCGACAGTGGTTATCAACCCTACTGTAGCAGCTGCTGGAGTGTTCCCTGGGAGACCTCAGAATAATCCTTACTCCAACACCTACAACCCTGGTTGGAAGGATCACCCCAATTTGAGATGGGGGAATCAGAACCAAAACCAACAATTTCATGTCCCAAGCAATCAGCAGCAACATTGGCAGCCTCAACAGAATAGGCAGTCTCAGCAGCATTGGCAACCCTCCAACAATCAATACAGACCTCCCTTTCAACAACAAAGGGAGCCACCACAACCTGCACCTCAGCAGGCTTCCAGTGGCCCTTCCTTGGAGGAGTTGATGAAGCAAATGGCCACTAATAGCTTGCAGTTTCAGCAGAGGACTGAGGCCACCATTCAAAGTCTGCAGACACAGATTGACCAACTGGCTAATGCTATTAATCAGAACCAGTCCCCTGCATCCTCATCCTCTACCTTGCCTTCTCAGACTGTTCCAAATCCGAACTCACATGACAAGAATGTGAGTGCCATTACCTTGAGATCTGGGAAGCAAGTTAACCCACCTGAGAGGCTAGCCAATGAACCGCCACCACCTACAGATAAAAGTACTGCACATGCAGACACATCTGAGTCCATTCCTCCCCCTACAGTCCCTTTTCCTCAAAGACTTTCCCATTCAAAGAAATTGGCCGAGTTAGCATTGGAGAAGGAGATACTTGACACCTTCCGCAAGGTGGAGGTCAACATTCCCCTCTTGGACGCAATCCGCCAAATCCCTAAATATGCAAAGTTTCTGAAAGAATTTTGCACCAACAAAAGGAAGCTAGCGAGGCCATGAGCGAGTTAGTCTCGGCAAGAAGAATGTGTCTCGCACTCATTCAGCCCATGCCACCAAAGTGCAAGGATCCAGGGACGTTTCTGTTCCTTGTATTATTGGAAATTATAAATTCGATGATTGCATGTTAGATTTAGGAGCTTCTATTAATGTCATGCCTACATCTGTTTTTAAGTCTCTAGGATTAGGACCTCTGAAAGCTACTGGTGTTGTGATACAGTTAGCTAATAGGAGTAATGCACACCCTGCTGGTTTAGTTGAAGATGTTTTAGTTAGGGTGAATGAATTAATTTTTCCTGGCTTTGATTTCTATATTCTTGAGATGGAGGGTGAATTAGGTTGTAGTAGCTCACCCATTATTCTTGGTAGACCTTTCCTGAGAACAGCTAGGACTAAAATTGATGTGCATTCTGGTACCATGTCCATGGAGTTTGGTGATAGCATTGTTAAATTTAATATTTTTGATGCCATGAGACAACCTAGGGAAGAACATTCTGTTTTGAGAATAGATGTTATTGATGACATGATAGATGAGTTTCGGAATCTATACATGATACTTGTATGGTTGATGATTCATCTTGTGGGATTGATTTGAAATTATCTCGATGCATCTATTTTGAGTTGTGATTGTGATACTCATTCTTGGTGCCATGTTTGTCTTGATTATCCCGATATGCCCATGTGTGAGTATGTTATAGCCATTTGTTGCATCTGAATTGAGTTCATCTGGTACTGATATCTCTGCATCCAAGTTTATGGTTGACGTGAACAGTGAAGTCAGTCTTAATTCTGATTCTGGATATAATGCTTTGTATGGACTGCCTAAAGCTGCTTCTCACCCATCTGATCATTTTGTAGGTACCACTAGCTCAACTGAGTTGCTCAACTATGCCACTGTCAGACCTTCTATTGAGCAACCACCTGAGCTAGAACTCAAGACACTTCTGAGCATCTCAGATATGCATACTTAGAGGAGGATCAGAAGCTACCGGTAATCATAGCCCAGAACCTTTCATCTGATCAAGAAGCCAAATTGCTTGATGTTACGAGGATACACAAGAAGCGATTGGATGGACCCTTGCGGACATCCCCTGGTATTAGCCCCACTACTTGCATGCATCGGATATTATTGGAAGATGAAGCCAAACCAGTTAGACACCTCGAGAAAGACTTAACCCACTTATTCGGATGTTGTGAAGAAAGAGGTCACTAAGCTTCTTCAAGCTGGCATTATATACCCGATCTCTGATAGCCAGTGGGTAAGTCCAGTTCAAGTTGTACCAAAGAAATCTGGAGTAACAGTGGTGGCAAATGAGAAGAATGAGCTGATACCCACCAGAATCCAGAACAGTTGGAGAGTCTGCATTGATTATAGAAGACTCAACCAGGCTACTCGAAAAGATCACTATCCCTTACCTTTTATTGATCAGATGCTTGAGCGTTTAGCGTAAATCTCATTCTTGTTTTGGATGGTTTTTCAGGTTACTTCCCAGGATCCACATAGCACCGGAGGACCGGGATAAAACTACTTTCACATGCCCCTTCGGAACTTATGCATACAGAAGGATGCCTTTTGGACTCTGCAATGCACCTGGCACCTTTCAGAGGTGCATGGTAAGCATCTTTTCTGATTTCTTGGAGGAGTGTATGGAAGTATTCATGGATGATTTTTCTGTCTATGGTTCCTGTTTTGATGATTGCCTGAGTAGTCTAGCAAAGGTTTTGAATAGATGTATTGAAAGCAATCTCGTGTTGAATTATGAAAAATGTCATTTCATGGTCGAGTCTGGTATTGTATTAGGGCATGTAATTTCTAAGAAAGGAATTGAGGTAGATCCTGCTAAGATAGAAGTTATTTCTGCTTTGCCTTACCCCGCCTCTGTGCGGGAAGTTCGCTCTTTTCTTGGCCATGCAGGTTTCTACCGGAGATTCATCCAAGGCTTCAGCCACATAGCCCAGCCTCTCACCACCTTACTTCAACATGATGCGGATTTTCTCTTCACTGACTCATGCAAGGATGCTTTCAATCAACTTAAGAAGTGCTTGACCACTGCTCCTATCATCCAACCACCGGATTGGACCCTTCCATTTGAGTTGATGTGCGATGCTTCCAACTATGCAGTTGGTGCAATCCTAGCTCAGAGGCGAGATAGAGCTCCCCATGTCATTTCTTATGCCTCCAAGACCTTGGACTCAGCACAGTCCAATTACACCACTACAGAGAAGGAGCTTTTAGCTGTTGTATTTGCCTTAGATAAATTTCGGTCTTACTTGTTAAATGCTAAGATTGTTGTTTTTACTGATCATGCAGCTTTAAAGTTCCTTCTGAAGAAGGCAGATGCCAAGCCCAGACTCATTAGATGGATGCTTCTGCTCCAAGAATTTGATATTGAGATTAAGGATAGAAGCGGAGCTCAGAACTTGGTGGCTGATCACCTTAGCCGCATCCATCTGCCTACCTCACTCTCCCCCATTGCGGATAATTTTCCAGATGAGCAGCTTTTACTACTGTAAGGTAAATTCTCATCCCCTTGGTATGCTGACATTGTAAATTATCTGGTTGTTGGTTTAATTGCTGGAGATTTCACTAGGGCTCATGCATTGAAACTTAAAAGTGATTCTAAACATTATGTATGGGATGATCCTATTTGTGGAAATTTTGTAGTGACAGTTATTAGGAGATGTGTGCACGAGTATGAGTTTGCATCTGTTCTTGCCTTGTCATCATGTTTTTGCTTGTGGTGGTCATTTTGGACCTAGGAGACTGCTAGGAAAGTGTTAGACTATGGACTATTTTGGCCTTCTTTATTTCATGATGCTTATGAATATTGCAAATCTTGTGATAAGTGTCAGAAAATAGGAAATATTTCTCGTAGATATGAGATGCCTCAGCAACCCATATTATTTTGTGATATTTTTGATGTTTGGGGCATTGATTTCATGGGACCGTTTCCTGTTTCATTCGGGTTTACTTACATCTGCTCATTGTTGATTATGTCTCTAAATGGGTTGAGGCGAAAGCCACTAGGGTAGCGATCTACTTTGTTGTAGTTGATTTTATTCGTTCCCATATATTTTGCAGGTTTGGTATTCCCAGGGCCATCATCAGTGACCAGGGTACACATTTCTGCAACCGAAGCATGGACCTTTTACTGAGGAAATATGGAGTACTCCATAAGGTTGCCACTGCTTACCACCCGCAGACTAACGGACAAGCTGAGATCTCTAACAGGGAGATCAAGCTCATTCTACAAAAGACTGTGGGTTCCAACAGGAAGGACTGGAGCAAGTGTTTGGATGACGCTTTATGGGCCTACCGAACTGCTTACAAGACCCCGATTGGGATGACTCCTTACAGGCTGATCTATGGTAAGGCCTGCCACCTCCCTGTGGAACTTGAGCACCGTGCTTTACGGGCGATCAAGCGGTGTAATATGGACTTGGACCAATCGGAGCGAGAGAGGAAACTACACTCCAAGAGTTAGAGGAGCTGAGATTGGAGGCTTATGAAAGTTCACGCATATATAAAGAGAAAACCAAAACCTTCCATGATCGGCAAATCCTTCATAGGGAGTTTTCAGTTGGACAGAAAGTTCTTCTCTTTAATTCTCGCCTCAAGCTTATGCAGTAAACTTAAATCTAGGTGGGATGGTCCATTTGTGATTACTAATGTTTTCCCTTTGGTGCGGTTGAACTTAAAGATGATCGAATGGGGAATACATTCATGGTGAACGGCAGCGCTTAAAGCACTATCATGAGAGCTCCATCAAGCGGCCAGCCCAAGCGGGGAGATTGTCACACTTGCGGACACACCGCCACTTTGAGCGGCGAGGAGTTTTTTTTCTCCTTCCACTCTTTTCCGTTATGTTTTCATTCATTTCCTATCTTTCCACCTTCTTTAATTAGGATTAATTAGGATTTCCATGCTTTGTTTCATTTTATTTTTCGAATTGGAGATTTTGTGATTAAATTGTGATTATTAGTACATCTGCATTATGGTTTATATGTTGAGAATCGAACTGGAATCGAGCTTTGAGTTAATTTCTTTTTATTTTGTGGTATTGATATATTCCTCGATAGATGTTGGATTAGTTGGTATGAATTGGTTATGTATTGTTTCTGATAAGTATTTGACAATATTGAACTTGTGAGTCTTTGGGCCTGTTTTGAATGGATTCATCTGCATGCCATTCCCTTTCTTTCAGTGTGATATATGCCATTAGTGGATGTCATTTTTCAGAACTTGCTTTTATTCTTTTCAAAGCTGCATCTTATCACTTAGTGCATGATCATGATTGAGGCATTCAGTTCTATTTTCCCCACTTGACCAAATAGCCTACCTTGCATTTTATCCCTTGTTAGCCCCTTTGCGCTTGAAACCATTTCTTTCACTACCTATATTACAAGCCTTATGAGTAAAACAATGTTGTCCTGATTTCGCAGATATTGAGTTAATTGTTCATCTTTTGGTTATGTGAAGCAGATAAGTGTAAGGGTGTCTGCTCGGGATGTGCAGAAAAATAAGTGTGGGGGTGGAATATTGCAATTAATATGATTTGGGTCTGAGTTTCAGAACTGATACATTTTGGTTGCTTTTTGACCAGCACACTCATGTAAATGTTATCTTAGTACTATTTTGCTATTTGAGACTGATATGGGTGAAAAAGAAAAATAAGTATTAAAAAAAAAATTGAAAAAAAGACAAGAAAAAAAATTAGAAAAAATATATGGAAAAAGAAAAAGAAATAAGAGCAAAATAGCAAAATTTTAATCTGAATAAGTGTGCAAAATGAGTTGAGTACTTAAGCAGTTGTTGAAATAACAACTTTGCAGATTTATTATGTAATTTTGATATCTTTTGTAATCTGTTGATGTTGATTTCAATATCTGTGAAATAGTAGTCACTTGACCAAATTTATCAAACCTTTATCCTTGGCCCCATTACATCCTTTGCAAGTCCTCTTGAATCATGCATGACTGTGATTGTTGGTGGTAGAGAGCTAGAGTGATTGCAAGCCTATGGTAAAATGATGTTCACTTTAATGGTTTGAGAGTAAACACTTGCCTGATACACTTGAGAGTTTGAGTGATACACTTCTGGTGAGGTCATTGCTTATAATTAACTTACATGATTAATTCACGGTCTGATTAGTACTATCTGAAGCAGGAATTATTTAATACTGTAATCTGTAATTATTGGATTGATTGTGCTCTGATCACTATGTTCAGTTCTGAGGCATTGATAACTATTTTGTAGAGTATGAAATAACTTAAACCAGATGAAATTTTGCATCCGATTTAACATTTTCATTAGGACTTAGTTTTGCCCAGGAGTGCAAAAGGATAAGTGTGGGGGAATTTGATGAATCATTATTTTGATCAATTTCTCTGCATTTAATACATCATATTACAACATTATTAATGGTCAATTAGCATGATTTAGTGCATTTAAGAGTTTGGGCTCATTTGGGCCTTAAGTGCTTATTTTGGTTCTAATTCGTTAAAATTTCCAGTTTTGACAAGGTTCACTAAAAAAGGCATAACTCTCACTACAGAACTCTGTTTGAGCTCCATTTTATGTCAAATTAAAGAGGACTGAAAGAGATACAAAATCTATGAAGACATGAAGAGCCAATTCGGACCGCATCTAGGGTGAAAATTTCCTTCAAAGTGACGCACGAAATTGATGCGGGAATTCCAGCGTGAAGAATTAGTGTAGGCCCATTTCAAATCATATAATTGGACCATTTAAATGTTTGCATTGGGTGGGCTTTGAACCCTGCACCCTAAGTCACTTAAAGTCATGTGACTAGCACATGACTCACTTATTATGAATACCCCAATTCAGAAAATTGTAGACACTTTTTACCTTTCAATCAATTTCAATTTTCGGCATTCCTTTTTTTCCTTTCAAGTCGCTTTGCTAGGGTTTTCAGGTTTGCCATTCCAATTCTCGTTCTCTCTCCCTTCTTGCAATTTAATTCTTCTAATATGCAATCCCAATTTATGCTTAGTCTAATTTCAATTATGCGCAACTAATTTCTTCAACCAATTCGATCTCAATAGGATCCCTAATTTCCTTAGGTTCTCCGTTTTCAATTGCATAAGTACTCGTTTTGGATTCTATAATTTTATTTCCATTATGTTGATTAATATTTTGGATTTAAATTGTTGATTCTGTCATTGTTGATTGATAATGAATGCAGAGAACTAATTATATGATTCGGAACCAAGTTGTGTGCTCTCATGCGATTGTGTGAGTTTAAAGGCCACCAAGTGTTCGATGATAATTCTCTAAGATCTTAGAGCGCTAGTTCAGTGTTGACATGCAGAGATCTCGGTTTCAATCACTGCATAGATGAGTGTCTTTATTTTGTTGAACCAATGAGGGAAATTGAGATCTGACAGAGATCGGATTGGTGTCTTTTAATAATCTATTAATTGCTTTTTAATTATTGTTTAATTACTGTCATTGGTTAATTTTTACTATTTAATTGCCTTTAATTTTTCCTCTACACAAAAACCCCCAAAATTGCATTTAAAATTTCGGCTATAGAGAAGTAACAAAGTAATCTGTAGGGAAACGATCCGAGTCCACTATTACTGTAAAGTAGTAGCTAGACTTTGGTATTATTTGACGCACGTTCGGCGCGTGTGTCACGCAGGGTTTCATAAATGTGAAGAAGACTACTGTTGTTATGTTAAGAAATGTGTTGGCAGTTATATTATTCTTGCTGTATATGTTGATGACATGTTAATTGCAGGGTCTAGTATGACATAAATTAACAAGTTGAAGAAACAATTAGCAAGAAACTTTGAAATGAAGGATCTTGGTCCAGCCAAACAAATTCATGGCATGAGAATCTCTAGAGACATATCAGAAGGTACCTTGAAGTTGTCTCAGGAAAATTATATTAAAAAATTGTTTGACAGGTTCAATGTTGGAGATGCAAAGACTAGGAATACCCCTTTGGGAACACATTTAAAACTTTCAAAAAGGCAATCTCCCCAAGATTATATGTCTAAAATACCATATGCTTCTGCAGTAGGGAGCTTGATGTATGCTATGGTGTGTACCAGACCAGACATAGCACATGCAGTGAGAGTTGTGAGTAGGTTTCTATCCAGTCCTGGAAAGGAGCATTGGGAGGCTGTGAAGTGGATATTGAGATATTTGAAGGGTACTTCAAGGATGCACTGTTTTAAAAGAAGTAATCTCACTTTATAGGGTTTTTCTGATGCAGACTTAGGAGGAGATCTAGATGGTAGAAAGAGCACAACATGCTACATATCTTTGTTGGGCGGTACTGCTATCAGTTGAAAGTCTAAACTTCAAGGTAGAGTTTCTCTTTCAACCACTGAAGCTGAGTATGTGGCAATTTCAAAAGCAGCCAAGGAGATGATATGGCTAAAGAATCTTCTCAGAGAACTAGGAAAAGAACAAGATGATGCTCCATTATTCAGTGATAGCCAGAGTGCAGTATACCTTGCTAAAAATTCAATCCTTCATTCTAGATGCAAGCATATTGAGATAAAGTATCATTTTATCAGAGACTTGATCAGTAATGGAGAGTTATCTTTGTTGAAGATCCCAAGGTCAGAGAATCCAACACTAGGTTTTGTGTTACCTCAACGGGCCTTCGAGAGTGATTGATGATGAAGGCACTACACTAGGTTGTCATGTGAATCAAACTCCAAGTGAGAGAATTGTTAGGAGTATATGTAGTTTGATTAGTCCCACATCATGTAAAGAGATGCATTTAGACTTTAGTCCCACATCGTTTAGAAAAGTGAGAGAGACTGTCTTTTGTCTCTATATAAAGAACTCCCTGTAAAGCTTGAGATGCACACCAAGAGTAAACTGTTCCTAGTGTAGTCGTGGACGTAGGCAAATTACTGAACCACGTTAAATTCTTGTGTCTTTTTCTCTCTTCTTTATTTCCTTATTTATTTTATTTATTGCTTTGTTCTTAATAGTGAGTAACTGAAATTAGCAATGAAAATATGTCAACTGTTTGATAAAATTGTACCAACACTGCGTATAAAGAGCGTAGATCATCAGTTAATATCCTAATGAAGTTTGAATTTTGAATCCTTAATTTTAATGCTTCCATCAAAGTTCATTATATACAATTACGAACCTTAATATCAGCATAAACGTATTTGAATATATACAAATACAGGAATACACACTCAAGAAAACAACTAACTGGATTTATATTAACGATTACAAAAGGTTACAACAGAATATCAAATATAAAATGGATTACTTTTCTGCCATTCCATAATCATCTCCCATCATCCAAAGCGATAAGAACATGATCCCTAATGCTCTCATACCCAGAATATTGATTGATGCTGCTGGTATCACCAGGCTCATGAATGCTAATTGATGTCTCGTGAAGCAAATGTTCAGATTCCTCCAGATTTTGGTCTGTATTAATCCAGGGGTGCTTCCCCATTTGCCTTATTGAATCCAATTCCATGGCCACTTCCTTCATGCTGGGCCTTTCCTCCCCATTGAGTCTCAAGCACTTTGCAGCAAGAATTGCAACCTCCATGAACTCCTTTTTATTTTCTTCATTCAAAATGCCAACTTGAAGAATATCAAACAGATGATCATCTTTCAAGCAAGATAGAAAGTGTTTTGCAAGACTTCTTTTCTCTTCAGGCTTGCCAAAAGAATGAGGTTTCTCCCCTGTTAACAACTCTACAAGCACAACCCCAAAACTATAGACATCACTTTTCTCGGTTAGTTGGCTTGTAAGCATGTACTCCGGATCAAGATAACCAAAAGTTCCGTGCACCATTGTGGCTATTTCAGCTTGATCAATTGGAACCAATCTTGAAGCTCCAAAATCAGACACTTTGGCAGTGTAAGTGTCATCCAATAAGATGTTAGCAGTCTTAACATCTCTGTGGATAATCGGTATTGAGGCTTCTGAATGCAGATATGATAGAGCTCCAGCTGCCTCCGCTGCTATCCTCAGACGAGTTTTCCAAGTTTCATTGTTTACCTTTCTTTCAGCGTGTATAAACTCGTAAAGGGTACCGTTTTTAACAAATTCATAAACCAGTAAAGGAATTTCTGTCTCTAAACAACATCCCAAGAGTTTGACCACGTGTCTATGATTGATTTGGGATAAGATAATCACCTCGTTAATGAATTGTTCCTTTTGGCTCTCATCAACTATTTTGGACTTCTTGATTGCTACAATTCTGTTATCTGCTAGAATTCCTTTGAAAACTGTACCATAACCCCCTCTGCCAATTATTGAGCTCCCATCAAAGTTGTTGGTAGCTTTCTTCAGTTGTTCTTCTGTGAAAATCTGAGCAGTTTGGGAAGTGTCTTCTCTTCTAGACAGCTTTTGTAGCAAAATGAATCCGCCATTCTGTTGAAAGAATTTTTCTTTTAGTTTGACGAGTTTACTTTTCTGGTGTATCAAGTACAGCATGGCAATCCCTACAAACAGAAAGACAGATGCAGCTGCTACTCCTGCATTAAGAATGTGTTGAACGTAATTACTCAATGGTTCTTGCAAGTAAAAGATTACACTTTGTAACCCAAAAGTTTCACTCTTTTTATGTTTATCAAGAAAAACCCAAAAGTTTATTCTAATATACCTTTAGTTCCTCAATATTTACTTTATACAATTTTTTAGTTCTTGAATCCTTAAATGTTACTATTATTATTGAATGAATCAACCAAGATCTGTTTGTCTTAAAAAATGATATTCATTACATAAACTATTAATAACATTTCAAATATATAAAATTAATTATACATTTTAAATTGACCATCAAAAGTTCTTAGGTTCCCAAATTTTAATAGCTTTTAAGTTTTTCTAATTCTACCACATTGGAGATGATTCTTAAGAAAATAGAGTTTTATTGAATTTTGAAAAATTATAATCAATTTAATTTATTTGTGATATTATTTAATGATATACATAAATAATTGTGCACGTAAATAATATTATTTTCTTAATCTAATTATTGTTGATGGAAGGAGTAAACGATAATTTGTAAATACTATGATACAAAAGTATATACAAAATTGTATAAAATAAACATTTATAAGTAAATTTACGCTTTGAGTCAATAAAGTATTATAAATTGCAATTAGATGTTCTTAATTACTCACCAACGACAACCGTGGTATGTACACGGCAGTCTCCATCCTTTCCATTACCGGATTGCCACTTACGACAGGAACATGTGTGATTTCCGGGAGTGTTGTGACAATATTTATGACTTGTGCATTTATGTTTCCCTGAATTGCATTCGTCAATGTCTGCAAATACGTAAAGTGTCAAAGCCAGTAATAATTTTCATAATCAATGATAACATAACAAATGGTAGAGGATTTTTTATCTTCACCAACTAATCTAAAGAGAAACAAAGGATAACGATTATCATAATTAATTAAATTACCTTGGCAACCATCGGGATGATACGGGTTTCCGTCATAACCTTGTTCGCATTTGCATCGGTAGCCATAACCAGAGTCAGAGTCCTCACAATAGCTATGACTCTTGCATGCTTCAGGCTTGGAATTTTTACATGTGTGGTTTCCAACAGTCCAATCAACGACAAAGGGAGCCTCCTCGAACGGGAAGTGTTCTAAATCAGACAGCGAGAAATTATATTCGCCATTTTTGACAACAAAGGAATAACCGCAGTTGTTGAAATCGGAAGTGTTATTGAAATTGTTAAAGGTTTTTGACCAAAAACTAATATTCTTCATTCCAGGAGGTATATCAACATGGCAACACCCTATCCCCGTGCAGTTTCCATCTCTCTGCATACTTAGCAAATCTTTCTTGCTGTCACACCTTGTTATGCATCCAGTTGAATATGTATTATCGCCCCGATAACTATTTAGAATGCCGTAAGTGTCACAGCCTACGGTTACGAACTTGTTGTCCTCGCTAGAAATCGCGAAAGCTGGAGTGCTGAGAAACAGTGCATCGCTTATTGTTGGTACTCCACCTAAGGATTTTTTTTTGCAAATCTTGGGGATGGGCATAAGCATGTCCATTTTACCGTCGAGGGTTATATTCAAAATTTGGACGTTTCCGCTTACGCGATATAAGCTTTTATTGTGGTTGCAAATGAGTTCTAATTCCTTCTGAAAGAAACACTTTTGACCGTTCAAAGATGAGTTGCCTATACCAAAGGGATATGGAACTGAAACATCTCCACAATTACTTTGGCAACCGGGCAGGGCTAACTCAGCTTCTGCAGTTACTAGCGCAATCAGCAACAGCAGAGCCAGTTGCATCTGCGCGGCTTTCAACCCCATTCTTCTCTTTGAAGATTGATTAATTACTCTTTTTATCTAGTAAGTATTATAGACCTGGACAAGATAATTTGCGGTTGTTCGTGCTTCTAATACCAAATTTATATCAACACCTTTAGCGATGGGATTCAACTTTGTTACACAATTGAAACGGTCAGTCATCGTTTACCTTCCTATCTCATTCGTAGAAGTCATTTTAATTGAATATTACCACTTGATTAATTAGAATTTAAACACTAAACCCTTCCAATTATTAAAAGGTACAAATAAATAAAGCACAAATAAAAAGTTTGGTTCACTTAACTATGAATAATATCTATCAATACTAAATATGTGTTATGTTTCTTCTCGTTGGGCATACTTTTTCATATTTTATTATCTAATTAACGAAGAAAGCAAAATAATTTTAATTAAAAATATCTTTTAAAATAATTAATCTATGAGACACTTTTTATTGGATCTTGTTAGAATAGTAGTTCACTTGTGCACGTATTAGATTTGCAGCTTGTACTTTTAATAGTGTCACTCAAACATTTCTCTCTTGTATCTTCTATATGTAAGGAATGAAGACAAGATAAGTTCAGTTGAAAGTTGACAGAAGAACATAATAAGAAAATTTCAAATCTCAAAGTTGGTATCAGAGCAGATACGACCCTCCTTTAACAGTCTTTATCTTTGTAAATTTGCAATATTCTTTGTTGCTTCTGTTCTCTCCAGTCGTCATTGTTTCTAGCCACCATATTTGACACCACCTGCCCCACCCTCCGACGAACCACATTTAGGTGTGCCTTGGAAAGTGCAACCCACCCTGGAAGTCATGTGGCCTGAATGGTTGTCACGCCCCCTCACACGCCAGATCTAGCGCGTGACGCTCACATACCACCTTCCCGTGATCAGAATCTCAGCAGACTTGTCCTCGAAGCTTCATTGGATCCTTCTAGGCATGTTCTTGCCCCTGTTTTCTAGTTTTGATGCCTTGACATAGTGAACCCTAATTCTCTTTTGTTAAATCCTTATCTGGAACTCCCACCATTTCCATTACAAAACTCAACTAGAAAAACTATATGTCTTGGTCTGCCTCGGTAGGGTCATGGTTCCTTAGCTAGGGAGAGCATGGCCACTTGGAAAAGGCAGCTAGTGTTGTTCCAAATGGAAAGAAACCTGAGTGGGAAAAACTTGACTTTCAACTATGTGTTGTACTATAGAAATTTGTTGAGCCAGATATGTTGGAAATTCTTTAATCATTTAAAACATTTTTCATTTTTTAAGAAGGCCAAGATATATTTCCCAGTGATATTCAATGTCTTTTTTATGCAACCCAAAAGGTTGCTACTCTTAAACAGACCAACCATGATATGATTGCACATGCAGGTAGAGCTCGAGCTATAATGGATGAGTTGAAAAGATTTATTGTTGTTGATTTGTTGGAGGAAGTAAATAGAAAACTGGATAAACTCTATATAGTCCATATCTTGATTTAGATTTTGATTAAGTGTGTGATCAAATCCTTGCTATTGATCGGATACTATTAGTGGACACTCTTGTTACTAGACTTCTTTGTGTACACAACTTGTTTGAAAGTAAAAAATCAACTGAATCATGGAGACATTGACCATGATAGCACTTCATGCTGGACTTAAAGCGTGAAGATGCTTCGGTGTCTCTCTTGTTATTTTAATTTTGATGCAATGTAATTTTGGTTTTCTTAGATGATATGTAACTAGGTGTTTCCTATGTATTGATTGTTTAGTTTAGGCGTGCATGTGGTTGTTCTTGGTTGGAATGCCTTAGAGAGCTAAGCAAATCTTGTGTGATTTCTCTTGACTCAAATGTTTGGTTTTCCCTCTTAAAATGTTTTGAAAAAGGTCTTGGTAACCAACTGAGGTAATAGATTACCAACAGAAGGTAATCAACTGCCATCAATGGGTAACAGAGTGGGGGAACAACATTTGTCTCTGGAGTAATCGATTAAACCCTCTGGTTAATCGATTACCATGAGCAAAATCACCTTGACAGGTTTTGTCTCTCTGGTTTAATCGATTACCAGTTCCTGGCAGTCGATTACCACTATCAGAAAGTCATGAAATTGCCTAAATTGGGATTTTAAATGAACATATAAATACCCTTCTTTTGAAAATCTTTATACACAAAATTACATTCTTGGAAAAACATCTTTTGAACTGTTCAAACAATTTCATATTCTCTCTAATCTTTTCTCCAAGAAATTCATCAAGAACTTCAAAGGTTCTTCAAAGAACTTTTTTTCAACGACAATTTTGATTGAACATTCTGATTGGTTGGCATTCATAGTCTTCATACGTGATCAGATCTACACACACATGTGTTTTCTAACTGATCTTGTGTTTCCCATTTGGATTTGGGTTGATTACTCTAGGAGGGAGGTCTCTCTAGATAGAGTAAGGTTCTTTGAGAAAGGTTTTCTCAAAGGGTTGATCTTGGAGGTGCCAAGGTCAAAGGGAACGGTTCTTTTAGTTAAAGAACTGGTGTTTTGGGTGTTTTGATTTCGTTTTTGTGTTGCTTGTTGAAGAGTGAATGTAAAAGAACGTAAAAGGGATCATTATAGTGGAAAACCGATCGCAACAGTTGTTGGGTTGGGACTGGATGTAAGCAGTGTGTCGAACCAGTATAAATCACTGTGTACTCTTCTTCTCCCCTACACTTTTTACCGTTTACCTTACGTTGTTCATTATCACTATTAAATTTCTGCAATACGTTCGGTAATTGACTCGGTAATCAACTAAAACTGGAACAGTTAGATACTGCTATTGATTACGCTGCATATTGATCACTAACGTGTTTCTTAATCTTTCTTTTATTGTTTCCGTTGTGTATCTTTGATATATCTTGTTTCTCTGTCTTAATATTAGATAGTTAATCAAGAATAGTTTTGGTTGAATTAAAAGAAAGTAGAAACACATTAAAATTGGGCTATAATGGAACTATAATCTATTCACCCCCCCTCTAGATTCACCCGTAGGGACCATCAATTGGTACCGGAGCTTTATCTAGTAGGTTGCTTTAGATTTTGATCCATAGTTCCTTAGAACGACCGATAATCAATTACCATTCGCTGAAAGTGCCTCTATATAAGACCTCCTCTATTTTGTGGTGATAACTATCCTTTTTGGAAAGTGAGGATGAAAATCTTTATGGAGTCTGTACATAGAAGTATTTAGCAAGCGGTTGTGACTGATTTCAAGGTCCCCACATACATAGAGAATGGGAGTGAGATTGAAAAACCATTTGAGAGGTGGGAACAAGATGAAATTAGGAGAGTTGAAAACAATGCAAAAGCTTTAAATATTATACATTCTGCTTTGAATTCCGATGAGTTTTTTCAGAATTTCAGCTTGCAACACAGCCAAAGAAGCTTGGGATTTAATAAAGGTCACACACGAAGGAACCGCTGAGTACGAAGGGCAAGGAAGAACACTTTGATCCAAGAGTACGAAACATTTCGAATGGCGCAAGGAGAGTCTGTGATAGAAATGCAGAAACGCTTTACACACATTGTGAACCATCTCAAAGGACTAGGTAAGGTCTTCATTGAAGAAGAGGTAAATGTCAAAGTGCTTAAATCTCTTAGTAGGAAGTGGCAACCGACAGTCACAACAATCACTAAATCCAAGAACCTAGCCTTGATGTCAAGTGCAGAGTTGTTTGGTAAGTTAAGGGAGTATGAGATGGATATGTCTCGGATTGCTGATGAAGAACAAAAAGACAAGAAAGCTAAAGGTCTAGCACTGAAAATGGAAGATACAGCTAGTGAGAGCGATGCATCCAGCTGTGGAAGTGAATTAGAACAAGAGAACATGAACCTTATGGTAAGAAAGTTCAAAATGTTCATGAGAAGGAACAATGACAAGAGAAGGTTTAACAGTTTAAAGAAAGGCTTCAAGAGGAATTAGAGTTCATATTCAAAGGTTACTTGCTACAAATGTGGAAAGGTAGGACACTACAAATCTGAGTGCCCCAACATGAAGAAGACTAACAGCAGTGAGCCTAGAAGAGTGAAACATGAGGAACGGTCCAAGAAGGATAGATTCCGCAAGAAAAAGGCCTACATAGCGTGGGAAGACAACGATTCCTTTACCTCTAGTGAAAGTGAGAATGAAGAAACAAATTTGTGCCTCATGGAAAATCTAACGTCCGATGATGAGGTAAGTGACTCCGATTCATCTACTTATGATTATGATGAGTTGCAAACTGCTTTTTGTGAACTTTACAAGGAAGCCGAAAAACTAGACAAGTTGAACAAGGTTTTGAAAAGCAAAATTACTGATTTGAAAAATAATATTTCTGCTTTAAAAACTGTGATGTTCAAAGTTTGGAAAAGGAAAATAATGTCTTAAAGCTACCATGTTCAAAGTGTAAGTCTTTTGATGCTTCTTTGAAAAAGGGTAACATGAAGTTCTTTGCATTTAAACAAACCAGTAAAAACAGAACTTTCACATGTATTTATTGTATGAAATCTGGACATAACTCTTATAATTGCATGATTAGAAAGGAAGGCATAACTAGTGGCTTGTTTAAATGGATTAGGAAAGATAATCACAACTCTAACACTCATGGACCCAATAAGTCTTGGGTACCAAAAACAAAATGATATCTTTTTCTGTGTAGGTATGCTTCTGAGCCAAACACTCAACTTGGTATTTGGATAGCGGCTGCTCAAGGCATATGACCAGTGACAAGAACAATTTTATCTCCTTCAAATCAAAAGAGTCTGGTTCGGTAGTGTATAGAGATAACAACAAAGGCAAAATATTGGGTATAGGTGCTGTTAGAGACAATCCAACACTGTGATTGAAGATGTTCTGCTTGTAGAAGGTTTGAAATTCAATCTTCTGAGTATTAGCCAACTGTGTGACAAAGGCTACAAGGTATCGTTCGATAATGGGTGCTACACAATCAGTGGCAACGAGTCGGATGAGGTATTAATGGTCGGTAAGAGACACAATAACATCTACATTCTTGAACTTGATCATTCATCATCATATCATGCATGTCTTACGTCAAACAATGATTTATCATGGCTTTGGCATAGACGTGTAGCTCATATAGATGTTCATAAGCTGAATAAGCTTTCATCTAAGAACCTAGTGCAAGGGTTACATAACTTAAGGTTTAATAGAGAAGGCCTCTGTGATGCATGTCAAAATGGCAAGCAGTCTAGAAACTCTTTTAAAACTTAAAATATTGTTTCAACTTCTATACCACTTGAGCTATTGCACATGGATCTATTTGGACCCTCTAGGGCAGTTAGTTTGGGTGGAAACCTATATGGACTGGTTTTAGTAGATGACTACTCTTGGTTCACTTGGGTTGCATTTATACCAAGTAAAGACAATGCCTTCAAAGTTTTCAAAATTACTGCCAAAAGGATACAAAACGAAAAGGATTTGAAAATTAAATCTCTTAGAAGCGATCATGGAGGTGAATTTGAAAATGAATCTTTTGAAAAATTTTGCGAAAAGTTTGGTATCGATCATAATTTTTCCGCTCCAAGAACTCCGCAGCAAAATGGAGTTGTTGAGAGGAAAAATAGATCCTTAGTGGAACTAGCTAGAGCAATGTTGAGTGAAAATGCTCTCCCTGAATATTTTTGGGCTGATGCAATTTCCACAACTTGCTATGTTCTGAATAGGATAGTGATTCGGCCTATTTTGAAGAAAACCCCCTATGAGCTGTATAGAGACAAAAAGCCGAATATCTCTCATTTTAAGGTATTTGGGTGCAAATGTTTTGTTCTAAATAATAACAAAGAGCCTCTTGGTAAGTTTGATGCCAAGGTGGACGAGGGTGTTTTTATCGGGTATTCATCAACTAATAAGGCCTATAGAGTTTTCAATAAAAGAACAATGTGCATTGAGGAATCTGTACATGTAAGGTTTGATGAATCTAACAATCCCCAAAAGGGAAGTGTATTTGTTGATGATGAGGAGAGTACAGGTGAAGATGGCAGTAGCACACCGAAAATACAGCAAGAACCACCAACCATTACACATGATCTATCAAGAGAATGGAAGAAACCAAGGAACCTATCTCTTGACAACATTATTGGTGATATCCATAAGGGAGTATCCACTAGATCCTCCTATAACATGTTCTGTGATGATTTTGTATTTGTATCTCAATTTGAACCCTCTTGTGTTGATGATTCTATAAATGATGAATTTTGGATGAATGCTATGCATGAGGAATTGAATCAATTTAAAAGGAATGAGGATAATTCACTGTCGAATGAACATCAAAAACTAGATTTATCCCCAATTAAACTTGTAATATAGAGGATTCAACCTAGGTCATCTCTCTGAAGACATGCATGCACTTGATTCGGAATCATTCACAATTAGAAAGGGGATTTTCATGGAACAATTCAATAAAACTAAACAAAACTGAAATTATGAAACGAAAAGCTAAAGACAGAGGTAAAGTGAGGTAAATTGAAGTAGTAAGCTGAGCAAAAGATAAGAGCAGAAAAGGAACGACGGACACTTAGCATAAAACGAGAAGATGACTAGAAATTAAGAATAGAACTGAGAAATGTAAATTGAAACAGTGAATTAAACAGAAGACAAATGCAGGAAAGGAGTAAAGTGCAATAGTACAAAATGCGAAGAGAAACCTAGAAAAATTAAGAACAGAATAATAGATTGCAAATGTAAATTGAACCAGAGATCTGTTGCAGAATTGGAAACTAGAGGATCAAAATCAAGAATCGAATTCACTTGTGCAGTATCCAAGGTTGTAAAGAGAAATTGAATACATGAACATCGAGAGCTAAGAAGACGAGAGAAAGAAGAAGAGAAAAACAGAGAAGAGAGAAGAGAGAATTGCGCAATCGCGCAATTGAAGTGTACAAGAGAAACTAGAAGTGACAGTTATGAAATCCCCCATTTTCATTTCGCGCCCAAAAGCCCTTATATAGGTGAAGATTTGCGCCTCCATGTAAGTTAATTCGCGCCCTGGCGCATTTGGACAGAGAAGAGGGAGAAGTTGCGCCTCTGGTTGCGCCCTGGCACAAGTCTTGCGCCCTTGCTTGCGCCTTGGCGCGAGTTTGTGCCCTCACATGCTTCCTATTTACGCCTAGGCGCGTTTCTCCAGAGAGGAGGTATCAATTTGCGCCACACCTTGTCCTGTGTCGCGCCTAGGCGCGAGTTTTGCGCCCTAGCTCCTTCACAATTGCGCCTAGGCGCATTTTACTAGAGGAGAAGGGTCCAATTGCGCCCTTGCTTCCATGCCTTGGCGCAAATGGGAGTGTTTCCTTGTCTTGAGCTTCAATTTCTCTCCTTCTTGCTGACTTGCACTCCAAGTTCTTATCTCAGGTCTTGGGTATTTCATTCCAAGCTTCCATTCTAGCATTCAATCCTTCCATGCTCCTATCTCTTCTCCATTCCTCAGAGCTCTAGATGTAACTGCACACGCATCAGTATAGAAACATAAGAACTTATGGAAATTTAACTATTATTTACTTTTAGTACTAACTATACCTCTAACTCAATATCTAAGATAAACTCCCAAAATATGACACATATAAAAGCTAAATGAACCAAAAACAAAGTAAAGAAAATGTATATGAAATGGATTATCAATGATGTTTGGGAATTAGTGCCTTTTAATAGAGATATGAATCTAATTGGAACAAAATGGGTGTTTAAGAACAAGTTAGATGAAAATGGTATTGTGATTAGGAATAAGGCAAGACTAGTAGCTAAAGGTTATAATCAATAAGAAGAAATAGACTTTGATGAAACATATGCCCCTGTTGCTAGATTAGAAGTTGTAAGGGTATTACTTGCTTTTGCCTACATTCACGATTTCAAGTTGTTTCAGATGGATGTGAAAAGTGCGTTCTTAAATGGCTACATCAACGAAGAAGTTTTTGTTTCACAACCACCCGGTTTCACTGATTTCAGTTTCCCTAAGCATGTGTACAAGCTAAAGAAAGCTCTCTATGGCCTGAAGCAAGCCCTTAGACAATGGTACGAAAGGTTAAGTAAGTTTCTTTTGTCTAATGGGTTCGACAGAGGTAATGTTGACAAAACTCTTGTCATTAGGAGGAAGTCTAACAATATACTATTTGTCCAAGTTTATGTTAATGATATCATTTTTGGATCAACTAATCAATCTCTGTGTGAGGAATTTGTGGCTAGCATGCAGGGTGAGTTTGATATGTCCATGATGGGGGAACTCAAATTCTTCCTAGGACTTTAAGTCAAGCAATTGAAAGAAGGAATTTTCATACATCAAGCAAAGTATACAAGGGAACCTCTGAAGAAATTCGATATGGAAAGTTGTAAGGTTTCTAACCAATGTCTACTAATCTCTATTTAGATAATGATGCAACATAACAAGGTGTGGATCAAACAAAATATAGAGGGATCATTGGATCACTCTTATATCTCACAGCGAGTAGACCGGATATAATGTTTAATGTTTATGTTTGTGCGCGATTTCAATCTGCACCAAAACAATCCCACATGACAGCTGTGAAGAAGATTCTGAAGTATCTCAAAGGGACAACGAACTGTGGTTTGTGGTATCCCAAAGGTACGTCTCCTACCCTAGTTGGTTTTAGTGATTCCGATTTTGCATGTTGCAAAACAGATCGGAAGAGCACGAGTGGTATATGTCACTTGTTTGGGGAGTGCTTAGTCTCATGGCACAGCAAGAAACAAGCATGTGTTACTCTATCAACGACGAAAGTAGAGTATGTAGCTGTAGGTAGCTGTTGTGCTCAAACCATTTGGTTGAAGCAGCAACTTGAAGATTATGGACTAAAGCTTGAACATATTCCTATCAAGTGTGATAATACAAGTGTCACCAACATCACGAAGAACCCAATTTTGCACTCAAGAACGAAGCATATTGAAGTGCGTCATCATTTCATAAAAGACTTCAAGGGCTACAAAAGCTATGAAGACACCAAAACCCAGTTCGAACTGCAACTAGTTGGAAAATGAGTTGAAGTTAGCGTTGGAATGCTTCCAGGAATTTTCAGCGAAATGTTTTAATGTTTAGGCTTATTAGTAGTTTTCTTTCAATTATGTAATTGTTTTAAGGATTTAATTTGAGCCTAAACTTGTAATAAACAAATAATTAGTGACCCTTAGATAGGATTCTAATCCAAGGGTTAAGCTTAGAAGCTTGGAGTGCAAGCTTGGCACCATGACCATTAGATGAGGATACTAATTCAAGGGCTAAGCTTAGAAGCTTGGAGTGCAAGCTTGATGCCATAACCGTTGGATGAGGATCTACATCCAAGGGTGGAGGATTGATCCTTGTCCTCCAAGCTAATCAAGTTTCCACCACAAGCTTCCCTTCATAGCCATTAGATTAAAATCTAATCCAAGGGTGAACATTAGTTCCTTCCATAGCAAGCTAAGCACCACACCTTAGTAGTATAAATAGGATTTCCTTTGTAATTCATACACTTTTTGATTAATTGAGAATTGAATTCAGAAAATTGAGAGTGTTTTCTCTCTTGTGTTCTTGTGAAGAACCTTGAATCTCATCAATGGCTTCCTTGCTCCATTGTGGCGGTTCCACCTCAAGCTTATTGGCACTTGCCATGGCGCTTCCATTCCTCTTCTAATCCATTTTCTCCATTTCTTTTCTCCTTGAGGCGCAAGCTTCTTCTTCCTAAACACCTAAGTCTCCATTGAAGCATGAAGATCCGTGAATTCTATGCTATTCTCCTTGAGGATTGCATCAAATTTGGTATCTAGAGCTTGTTCTACTTCAATTGGAGCATTCTATCGGTTTGAAATTTCCTTACCTTGAATTTTCGTTTTTCTCTTCAATTTCTTGTGTAGTTTCGTGTTGTATGAACTTGCTTGAGTTCTTCACATGTTCCTCGAGTTGTCTTCATCTTGAATTTGAGTTTTCATGTTAAAAAAATTCCTAGATCTAAAATTCCTATCAATTCCTTGTGTTTTCACCGTTTAATTTTCCTTCTAAGCTTGTTCTAGTAATTTGCACATGTGTTCTTGCTTTTGCTTCATATGAACCGTGCCAAATCCATGTCAATCTGTGAATCCATGATTTGAATGTGTTTAAGGTGCTGTTCACATGTTTTAGGTGCTAAGAATTGTGCATTACAAGTTCAAGTAGCTTTCACCATGCTTAATCTAGCTTACTAGTAATTTTAGACTTAATTTTGCCTTAGTCTTAGGTTTTTCTCAATTCGGTCCAGCAAAAGAAAGTCAAGAAAAGAAGTATAAAAGTCAAAGGAAAAAGAAAATCAAAAGAAATATTACAAGAAAAAGAATCACAAGAAAAATCAAAGAGAAGAGAAAACTAGAAAAGTGAAACTAGTGGAAAATTCAAGTGAATAGAAAAGAACAAATGAAAAATGAATTTAGTGAATTTCAAGCCTAAAAGTGCAGTGCAATACCTTGACTATTTGAAACTCTAAACACTCCCAAAATTAGTGGTTCAAAGGACTTAGAGTGCTAGAGACACTTAGGACTAAGCATTATCACCAAAACTTGAGTTTAACTTGCTAGTAGTCTAGATTCTTGAACTTGTGGTGTGTGATGTGCTTGGTAATTTGAAACTCTGTTTTGTCTTGTGTTTTTGAGCATAATACTTGGCTGTACAGTGGTGAAAACTGCACCTAATTCACTTAAAATCAACTCACAAAATTCACTTGCAAAATTTACCTAATTCTGGGTGCTAAATTGGTGCCAAAATTGCTTGTAAATTGGCTTGTTCATCAAACTTTTGATTCGTTGGAAATTTTCCAGATTTGAGCATTGTTTGTGGCTGTCCAAACTGCAGTAGTTTAGTGCCTTTGTCACATATAAACTTCTTAAATTTGAGTAGCCAAAATTGTGTTCATTGAGTACCTTTTATTGCTTGTCATTTTGGACTCCTAAGTTTTGTCTTGAGTTTGTATTTCTTGGACTTCTTAAGCTTGACTCTAGAACCGTTTCTCTTTCACTTTGGATACTTGAACCTTGAATGATTGATTAGAGGTTTGAACAAGAGTATAAAGAGAGGTTGAGTGGAAAAAGACAAGAGTGAACATTTGAGAAAGAGTCTTGAAAGTGTGATACACGAGTGATACTAGAGTGAAACACTTAGAGAGTGGCAAGGATCTTTTATATGCTTGTACTTGTTATAACCTTTCTTTGTGCAGCCATGGAAAGTTCTCCTAGTGTATGGAATGATCTCTCACCTAAAGAAAAGAAGATAGTGGGATTGATGAGTACCATGATTCACACAACTTTGGAAGAGAGATTCGAACAAAGAAGGAGAGAAAAAGAGGAAAGGAGGTTGAGAAAGAAGCATGATAAGAGGATCCTTGAGAAGTCTAGTAGAAACCGTGAACATCATGGGAGGAAGGAGAAAACCTTGAGAGAAAACCATGAGAGAAAGGAAAGAGAATAGCATGAAAGGAGAATAGAAGTTCATAGAAGGAGTGGAAGTGAAAGAGTGAGCCATAGATTTGAATATGAGACTAAAAAGAAAGAGTATGATACAAAAGAAACTAAGTATGAAAGAAGAGAAAAAGAGATAAAGGAAAACGAGTTGAAGGAAAGGAAGATAAAAGAGAAAGAATTGAGGGAAAAAGAAATTCAAGTTTGTTTGAGAAGAGTTAGAGAGTTAGAATTGTTGGAAAAACAAATGAGGGATAAAGATGATTTATTACTTGCTTATATTAACCCTTCATTTGATTCTTTCTTTGAGGATGTTGTAGGTGTTGTGCCAAAAGAGGATTCCAAAGAGTAAATTGATCATCTCTTGTGTGAAGAAGTTGAAAGGAATGAACTTAATACTTCAATTAAAGATGCTTGTGATCATCTTTATAAACTTCCTTTTGATTTGATTTCTAATAAAGAGTTGTGTACAAATGAGCCTTGGAACAATTATGATCATGAAAAGGAAATACCTTTAGAATTTGCATTACCTTTTGAGAAAATTTCCTTATCACTTACTAATCCTTTCATTTTTAATAAAGATGAGATTTCATATTATACACTAGAGTCTTGTGGCTTTAAGACTCAAACAATTCTTGAGTATGAAAATTTAGATTTTTTGATTGTGTCTATTAACCAATATTTTCATAAGGATGAATATTTTAGGGTGTTGGAAGAATCTAAGAAGGAGGGCACATCAAAAATTTCCACACTTCATGGAAGACAAATGTCAACACAGCTTAAGAAGAAATTAAAGATCACTTGGGATTTTGCTCATGTCTTGAAACAAAAATTATATTCTTCCCTAAATTCTCTTGATTGTATTAATGATATGAGTAGACAATACACTTTGTTATTAAATATAAAACTTGAAAGGGTGTGTTTAATCTTTGATCCGAGTGGAATTTTATTGTAGGTGGAGCTCAAGTCAACTTGGGGACAAGTTGACCATAAGAAGGAGGGTTTGATGGAGGACCATCTCCAAAAGCCCAACCAAACTCTCCAACCTTACTTTTCAATTTTGGGCTTCTAATAAAATTCGCTTTTGATTTTTGCATCTGACCTGTTTCAGTATTTCGATCATAACTCGAGCTACACAAGTCCAATTGAGGCGTTCTTGGTGCCAAATTAAAGAACAATTGCAGGGCTACAAAGACTATGAAGACACCAAAACCCAATTCGAACTGTAACTAGTTGGAAAATGAGCTTGAAGTTAGCGTTGGAATGCTTCCAGGAATTTTCAGCGAAATGTTTTAATGTTTAGGCTTATTAGTAGTTTTCTTTCAATTATGTAATTGTTTTAAGGATTTAATTTGCGCCTAAACTTGTAATAAACAAATAATTAGTGACCTTTAGATAGGATTCTAATCCAAGGGTTAAGCTTAGAAGCTTGGAGTGCAAGCTTGGCACCATGACCATTAGATGAGGATACTAATCCAAGGGCTAAGCTTAGAAGCTTGGAGTGCAAGCTTGATGCCATAACCGTTGGATGAGGATCTACATCCAAGGGTGGAGGATTGATCCTTGTCCTCCAAGCTAATCAAGTTTCCACCACAAGCTTCCCTTCAAAGCCATTAGATTAGAATCTAATCCAAGGGTGGACATTAGTTCCTTCCATAGCAAGCTAAGCACCACACCTTAGTAGTATAAATAGTATTTCCTTTGTAATTCATACACTTTTGATTAATTGAGAATTGAATTCAGAAAATTGAGAGTGTTTTCTCTCTTGTGTTCTTGTGAAGAACCTTGAATCTCATCAATGGCTTCCTTGCTCCATTGTGGCGGTTCCACCTCAAGCTTATTGGCACTTGTCATGGCGCTTCCATTTCTCTTCTAATCCGTTTTTCTTCTTTCTTTTCTCCTTGAGGCCTTGAGCTTCTTCTTCATTTGTCCAAGCCTCCATTGAAGCATGAAGATCCGCAACTTATATGCTATTCTCCTTGAGGATTGCATCAAATTTGGTATCTAGAGCTTGTTCTACTTCAATTGGAGCATTCTATCGGTTTGAAATTTCCTTACCTTGAATTTTCGTTTTTCTCTTCAATTTCTTGTGTAGTTTCGTGTTGTATGAACTTGCTTGAGTTCTTCACATGTTCCTTGAGTTGTCTTCATCTTGAATTTGAGTTTTCATGTTAAAAAAATTCCTAGATCTAAAATTCCTATCAATTCCTTGTATTTTCACCGTTTAATTTTCCTTCTAAGCTTGTTCTAGTAATTTGCACATGTGTTCTTGCTTTTGCTTCACATGAACCGTGCCAAATCCATGTCAATCTGTGAATCCATGATTTGAATGTGTTTAAGGTGCTGTTCACATGTTTTAAGTGCTAAGAATTGTGCATTACAAGTTCAAGTAGCTTTCACCATGCTTAATCTAGCTTACTAGTAATTTTAGACTTAATTTTGCCTTAGTCTTAGGTTTTTCTCAATTCGGTCCAGCAAAAGAAAGTCAAGAAAAGAAGTATAAAAGTCAAAGGAAAAAGAAAATCAAAAGAAAGATTACAAGAAAAAGAATTACAAGAAAAATCAAAGAGAAGAGAAAACTAGAAAAGTGAAACTAGTGGAAAATTCAAGTGAATAGAAAAGAACAAATGAAAAGTGAATTTAGTGAAATTAAAGCCTAATTGTGCAGTGCAGTACCTTGACTAATTGAGCCTCTAAACACTCACAAAATTAGTGGGTCAAAGGACTTAGAGTACTAGAGACACTTAGGACTAAGCATTATCACTAAAACTTGAGTTTAGATTGCTAGTAGCCTAGATTCTTGAACTTGTGGTGTGTGATGTGCTTGGTAACTTGAAACTCTGTTTTTCCCCTGTATTTTTGAGCATATTACTTGGCTGTACAGTGGTGAAAACTGCACCTAATCACTTAAAATCAATTCACCAAATTCACTTGCAAAATTTACCTAATTCCGGGTGCTAAATTGGTGCCAAAATTGCTTGTAAATTGGCTTGTTCATAAAATTCTTGATTCGCTGAAATTTTTTCAGTTTTGAGCATTGTTTGTGGCTGTCCAAACTGCAGTAGTTTAGTGCCTTTGTCACATATAAACTTCTTATATTTGAGTAGCCAAAATTTTGTTCATTGAGTACCTTTTATTGCTTGTCATTTTTGGACTCCTAAGTTTTGTCTTGAGTTTGTATTTCTTGGAATTCCTAAGCTTGACTCTAGAACAGTTCCTCTTTTACTTTGGATACTTGAACCTTGAATGATTGATTAGAGGTTTGAACAAGAGTATAAAGAGAGGTTGAGTGGAAAAAGACAAGAGTGAACATTAGAGAAAAAGTCTTGAAGTGTGAAATACGAGTGGCTTGAGTGCATACACTTAGTGAGTGGAAAGGATCCTATTTTCTCCATATTTTTGTGTACTAATCCTTGTTGTGCAGCTATGGATAGTTCTCCTAGTGTAGGAAATGACCTATCACCTAAAACTAGAAAAATGATGGAATTAATGAAGAGTATGTTACAAACTAGTTTAAAAGAGAGGTTTGATCTAGAAAGGAGAGCTAAGGAAGAGAGAAAGAATAGGAAGGAATTAGAGAAGAAGGTCCTTGGTGAGACAAGTGGAGTTAAGGGAACTTTCGAATCCAAGAGTGATGGACATGTGAGCACCATAAGAGAAACAAGTAGGGGAAGCCAATATTCACCTAGGAGTAGTGAAGATGGGAGCAATGGTGAGGGTGACCCTAACTTGAGAGGCAATAGGCGTGATACTAGGAGAGCAAGAAGGGGAGATTATGGACACCATAGGGGATATGGCCGAGTACACCAAGTATATATTGAATGTGGTAGGATAGATGAGAGAAACCTAAAGCTTAACCTACCTAAGTTCAATGGTGAAGGAGGTGCCGAAGCATACCTAGAGTGGACCATGAAACTAGACCAAATTTTCTCATGCTACCCCATGCTCAATGATGAAGAGAGATTAAGCTTAGCTATTATGGATTTTGAAGGATATGCCTTAGTTTGGTGGTACCAAATTCTAGGAGAAGCCGAGAGGAGGGAGAGGGACCGAATTATCCTTTGGACCCGACTTAAGGAAGCTATGAAACTTAGGTTTGTACCACACACATATGTGAAAGACCAACATGTTAAACTCCAAAGGTTGACTCAAGGTACCATGAGTGTGCAAGAATATTATAGGGAGCTTGAGTTGACCATGCTAAGGTGTGAATACCAAGAGAGAAGAGAGGCCACATTAGCTAGATTTACTCATGGACTCATTAGAGAGATCCAAGATGTTCTTGAACTCCAAAGCTATGTGAGCATTGAGGAGGCCATACACAAGGCCGAGAAGGTGGAGCAACAAATCAAGAGGAAAAGCACCTTCAAAAGATCCTCTACTTCATATACTACCTCTTGGAGGGACAAAGGCAAGAAGGAGGGCTACTCCAACCAAAGGAACAAGCATGATCGAGAGACTACTAAGGTAAAGGAGGTACATTCTAACTCTTCTAAACCTAGTTCTATTAAGTGTTTCAAATGTCTAGGTCATGGACACATAGCCTCTCATTGCCCAAACAAGAAAGCTATGATGATGAAGAATGGAGCGGTTACAAGTGAAGATTCAAGCTCATCATCTAGTGAAAGTGAGGCATCAAGTGCAAGTGAGCATTCCAACCATGAGCAAGCCGAGGAGGGAGATCTCTTGATGGTGAGGAGGATGCTTGGCAATGTAAGTAAAGAACTTGATGACTCCCAAAGGGAGAATATCTTCCATAGTAGGTGCACTATTGAAGGGAAGGTATGCTCTTTAATTATTGATAGTGGAAGTTGAACTAATGTAGTAAGTACTAGATTAGTGGATAAATTAAATTTGAAAACATCTTCACATGTGAAACCATATAAGCTACAATGGTTGAGTGAGAAAGGAGAGTTAGTGGTAGACAAACAAGTACTTATTTCTTTTACTATTGGAAGATTTAATGATGAAGTACTTTGTGATGTTGCTCCTATGGAGGCCACACACTTACTCCTTGGTAGACCTTGGCAATTTGATAGAAAAGCTATACATGATGGAGTTGCCAATACTTACATTTTCTCTGATGTAGGTAAGAAGGTCACACTAAAGTCATTATCACCTAAAGAGGTTTGTGAAGACCAAATAAAAATGAAGTTTAAAAGGGACCAAGAGAAGAAGTTTACCTTGGCCGAGAGCTCCAAAGGCACACCCAAGCATGGAGACAAATCCATGGCCGAGAGCTCCAAGGGAGGAAAATTGAAAGGGAAGTTATCTAACCCTAAGGTCCATAAACTTGATAAAATGAAAAGTAAAAAGAATGATAAGAAAGATAACTTCTTGATGGAAAAGAGTGAACTCAAGAGAGACTTTTTAGCTAGGAAATCCATATTCTTATGCTTACCCACATCTACTTCTTTGAGTTCTTCTCTTGTAGGTAATCTTGGAAGAAAAGAGAGCCTATGGTGGGAAAGACACTTGAATGGGAAGTATGATTTTGCTATTAAGTTTGGAATTCCTTTTTACCCTAACTCTTGTTTTGAGGTTGATTGTGCTACAGGTACAAACAAGAAGTTAAGTGTGATGAAACCATGGAATAAACATTATAGAGGAGAGGAAGTGGTTAAGAGTTATAAACTAACCTTGGAAAAAAATTCCTTAACTCTTACTTATTTCAACTTGCATGGTTACCCTTGCTTTATGTTAGATTCCCATGATTTTGATATGGAATTGTTGGTTGTACCTAATGCATTCAGTTTTCATAATGTTGAATTTCCTTCTAGGATGATCAAAGAGTTCAAGAAGGAGGGTACACCACAACTCCATGGGTTTAAACAAAAGAGCTTGGGAAACATTTTGAAGGATCAAATAACTTCTACTCACACTTCATTAGTTGGTGTTGTTGATGATAGAAAACAATTTAATTCATATGATTTGCAAACTAGTAATTTTAGTAGGTGTAGGAAATTAAAGGACCACTTGATTAATAATGCTGTTTTAATTTTACACCTATGTCATAACTATAAGAAACAAGTTTGCTTATATTTTGCATCATCTAACAACAAAGTTAATGAACCATGTTTGAGGACAAGTTGAACATAAGAAGGAGGGTTTGATGGAGGACCATCTCCAAAAGCTCAACCAAACTCTCCAACCTTACTTTTCAATTTTGGGCTTCTAATAAAATTCGCTGCTGATTTTTGCATCTGACCTATTTCAGTATTTCGATCATAACTCTAGCTACACAAGTCCAATTGAGGTGATCTTGGTGCCAAATTAAATAAGAATTCTAGTGCTACAAAAGCTATGAAGACACCAAAACCCAGTTCGAACTACAACTAGTTGGAAAATGAGCTTGAAGTTAGCGTTGGAATGCTTCCAGGAATTTTCAGCGAAATGTTTTAATGTTTAGGCTTATTAGTAGTTTTCTTTCAATTATGTAATTGTTTTAAGGATTTAATTTGAGTCTAAACTTGTAATAAACAAATAATTAGTGACCCTTAGATAGGATTCTAATCCAAGGGTTAAGCTTAGAAGCTTGGAGTGCAAGCTTGGCACCATGACCATTAGATGAGGATACTAATTCAAGGGCTAAGCTTAGAAGCTTAGAGTGCAAGCTTGATGCCATAACCGTTGGATGAGGATCTACATCCAAGGGTGGTGGATTGATCCTTTTCCTCCAAGCTAATCAAGTTTCCACCACAAGCTTCCCTTCATAGCCATTAGATTAAAATCTAATCCAAGGGTGGACATTAGTTCCTTCCATAGCAAGCTAAGCACCACACCTTTGTAGTATAAATAGGATTTCCTTTGTAATTCATACACTTTTTGATTAATTGAGAATTGAATTCAGAAAATTGAGAGTGTTTTCTCTCTTGTGTTCTTGTGAAGAACCTTGAATCTCATCAATGGCTTCCTTGCTCCATTGTGGCGGTTCCATCTCAAGCTTATTGGCACTTGCCATGGCGCTTCCATTCCTCTTCTAATCCGTTTTCTCCATTTCTTTTCTCCTTGAGGCGCAAGCTTCTTCTTCCTAAACACCTAAGTCTCAATTGAAGCATGAAGATTCGTGAATTCTACGCTATTCTCCTTGAGGATTGCATCATTTTGTTTCTCATTTGGATTTTGGTTGATTACTCCAGGAGAGAGGTCTTTATAGATAGAGTAAGGTTCTTTGACAAGAGTCTTCTCAAAGGGTTGATCTTGGAGGTGTCAAGGTCAAAGGGAACGGTTCTTTGGGTTAAAAAATTGGTGTTTTGGGTGTTTTGATTTCATTTTTGTGTTGCTTGTTGAAGAGTGAATGTAAAAGAACGCAAAAGGGATCATTATAGTGGAAAACCGATCGCAACAGTTGTTGGGTTGGGACTGGATGTAGGCAGTGGGCCGAACTAGTATAAATCATTGTGCACTCTTCTTCTCCCGTACACTCTTTAACCGTTTACCTTACATTGTTCATTATCACTGTTTAATTTCTGCAATACGTTCGGTAATTGACTCGGTAATCAACTAAAACTGGAACAGTTAGATACTACTATTGATTACGCTGCATATTGATCACTAACGTGTTTCTTAATCTTTCTTTTGTTGTTTCCACTGTGTATCTTTGATATATCTTGTTTCCCTGTCTTAAGATTAGATATTTAATCAAGAATAGTTTTGGTTGAATTAAAAGAAAGTAGAAACACATTAAAATTGGACTATAGTGGAACTAGAATCTATTCACCCCCCTTCTAGACTCACCCGTAGGGACCATCGCTTCATTGAAGAGGATGTTGTAACAATGGAGCAGCCCGGGTGGAAGGAGTGGGCATTCTTAATGCACCTATTGCAAGAGGATGGCTCATATTCAATAAAATTGCTACTCCTTACATGGCTTTCCTCATAATGCAACACATGTGTTTAAATTTGAAAAATCAAAGTCTAAATTTTGTGATGAAGAGTACCAAGAATATTTGAAACTTAAACATGAAAATTCCAACAACCAGTTCCAATATCCTTCAGTGTCAAGTGTTTCAATAAATGTATTTCTCAATCTATGGACAGTCATGGTCCTTGGATACTTGCTCAGGTCCCTCAAACTATATTTCTAGTAATAAATCATCATATTCATTATTTTTTCTCCAAAAATCCTTCACTTTGTTATTGTAGCCAGTGTGTCCTGATAAGTGCTAGATTATACATGTTTTCCTAGGTGTTTTCAGCTCATTTCCATTCATTTTCAATAGATTTAGTTGTAGTTTAGACAAGAAAACATTGAAAATACCATGATTGTTTAGTGTTAGTGCTTGATGTAGTGTTTTGTTAGTTTTATAAGTGTTTCTTGTGTTTTTAAGTCATTTTATCCTCTTTCTTGTTAATTGTAGGTTGATTGAAGAGGAGATAGAAGTTTGGAATGAAAGCCATGGACCTAAGAGAAAGACTTGGGGTGCAAGCCATCAAGAAGAAGAAGATAAAGCTCAAGTCAAGGAAACACCTACATTTGAGCCTAACTTTCACTCAATTTTCACTCCGAATTGGCTTTTCGTGTCTTCATGAGAGTTGTAGCTCTATCTAACCTCTTTCATTTGCAAAAAACCAGAGCTCAAAACGATATCTGTGGAGGAAGTTATGCCTATTTTAGTGAAAGTACTCAGCGATTGCGAAATCACTATTCACATGCTTTGTCAAAAAAGGCGCGCAGTGGTGGCGTTTCCAGCTCAGCTCTCGGCCAAAACGCGCCAGGCGCGTTTTAGGACCTTCAAGTGGCGCGAGCGCCAGGGAGCGCCTTAGGGCGCGTTTCACTCGCCCTTTTGCGGCAAAAAAAAACGCGCCGGGGCGCGTTTCTACTTAGTGGGTGGCGCGTTTCTACTTATATATGGTCGTTTGGGCGCGAAAAATGTGGGAACAACTGCGAATTCAATTTCTTCCTCTGCACACTTGTGCTATGCGATTCTCTCTTCTCCATTTTTCGTTTTCCTTCCTCCTCCATCAAAACCTTGAAGATTCTTGAAGATTTGGAGCTTGTGGAAGCAAGATCTAAGGCTTCATGGAGCGCTTCTTGTGTTTGATTTCTATTTTCCTTCTTTCTTTTCTCATTTCCATGTTAGGTTAGATCTTTAGGTTAGGATTGGGGATTTTTATTTCAGAACTCTTGTAATGACTTTCTCATGTTAATTCAATTGTAATTTCACCGAATTGATTGATCTCTTCCTTGCTTAATGCTTATTCTTGAGATTTAATTCATGAAATTCAAATAGAGATAGAAATATTAATGTTTGACTGAATTGAACTATTTCTTAAGGATTTGTATCTCGTGTTAGCTATGCCTTCGGAAGATTGATAGTTGAAGTAGGAGAGGAAGTGTATCACTATAGTAATGCATGAGTCTAGGGATAGAACTTGCATATTATGAGATGTTATAACGAATTCATCCGTTTTCTTGAATGATTTTCTGTTTTTACCTAAGGAATTAGGGATTATAGTGGTCATTCAAAGTGACTAAAGACCTAGGAATAGGATTAGTCTACGGTATCACGAATTCTAGTCTCCAATTGAGTGATATTTGCTGAATTGATATAGGAAGTAGTTACTTGAGAGAAGAATCAATTGAACCAATTCCCTAACTATTTTTATCATCTTTGAAACTTAAACATTTACTTGCTTTCTTTACTTTACAGTGTTGCTTTATTTTTCACAATAGCTTAGTTTTATACAAATGATTAATTCATTGATTCGTCCTAATAGCAAAGCATGTTGAGTAATTGGTAATTCACAACTAGTCTCTGTGGTTCGACATCCCTTTCTCACTATTTCTAAACTTGTGACGACCGGTACACTTGCCGAAAGATTGACACACACATATTTTAAAAGTCAACAAGTTTATGGCGCCGTTGCCGGGGACTATTGGTTGAATATCGATAGTCTTGACGTGCTTACTACTTAGTACATTTTTTTTTTTCAGTGAGTTCTTTCGTTCTTTGAGTCTGTTTTCTCTAGTTGTTCTGTTTTCATTGATTCCTTTATTTTCTTCGTTTTCATTGATTTCTTTGATCTCTTTATTTTCTTTGTTTTCATTGTTTTCCTTGTTTTCTTTACTTTCATTGATTTCTTTGTTTCCATTGATTTCTTTGTTTTCTTTGCTTTCTTTGTTTTCTTTGTCTTCCTTGTTTTCTTTGTCTTCTTTGATTTCTTTGTTTTCCTTGATTTCTTTGTCTTCTTTGCTTTCCTTGTTTTCTTTGCTTTCTTTGTTTTCCTTGCTTTCTTTGTTTTCATTGATTTCTTTGATTTCTTTATTTTCTTTGATTTCTTTGTTTTCTTTGTTTTCTTTGTTTTCTTTGTTTCCATTGATTTCTTTGTTTTCTTTGCTTTCTTTGTTTTCTTTGCTTTCTTTGTTTTCTTTGTCTTCTTTGCTTTCTTTGCTTTCTTTGTTTTCATTGGTTTCATTGTTTTCATTGATTTCTTTGATTTCTTTGTTTTCATTGATTTCTTTATTTTCTTTGTTCTTTGTTTTCATTGTTTTCTGTGTTTGCATTGAATAGTTGAAAAGTTTAGAAAAATAAAAATAAAATAAAAGTTACAGATTAGAGTAGAAGTGTAAATACATTTGATGCTTGTGTTGTTAATAAGTAATAGATATATGAATAAACAAATGAAATTACATGTCTTGAGTGATAGAAATCAGAGAGGTGTGAGGTGCAATCCCATTTTTAATCCATTTTCATCTCCACCACTTCACATTGCAAGTAGTTTGAATTAAATTCTTCATCCCCTTCACCTTAGATTTTCATTTTTGTTGTAAAATTTCCAAGATCTTACTGTCCTGTTAGTTTGTTTTGTTGATGTGAATTTTTAGATGCTGAGCACTGCTGGAAGCACATGGAAATTTTGGGCACTTGGTGCAGAACCTTGAGCATTTTGGCTAAGTCTTCAACAGGGATCATTCTTATACTCTTTTGTTTTAACTGTTAATTCATGTTTGTTTAGAGTATATGCCCTGTTTTGTTGCACCATCTTATGAAGGTTAATTGCATTAGTATAACATTGACTCTGTAGTCCAGTAGAATGAACTGTGTAATTTTTGGCACTTAGGTTCAATTTGAGGTTCTATGACAAAGTTGCATGTTTCTCAAATGTTTGAAGAGATGTTGTATGAGAATTCTAGCATGACAATTTTCTAGATTGTAACATGATTAGTGGACTTAGCAATGTTATGCAATGATTAATCCTGGATAAGAATTTGAGCCTCCAACATGATTTATTCTTGAGTGTTCTATTTTACCATGTGATGTGTTTGTTCCAGAACTTGCTTTAGCTCTTGGTCAAAATTGCATACATTTAGATTTGGACACAAATGATAAAGGCATTTCTTTCTTGTAGCCTTGAGCCAAAATAAGCTTGAACCTTAACATTATCCATTGCTAGCCCCTTTAAGCTTGATTTGACCCTTTCTTTCTTGGTTACTTAAGCTCATTATAAGCCTAATTAAGTGAAAAACCAATGGTCCTATCACTGGAACTTTAAGTGTATTGGTTTCTTTACTTAAATGATAGGTTTCAAAATTAAGTTTGGGGTTGAGATTTTGGGGTGCATGAGTAGCTGTTGACTTGAGGACAAGTCAAATTCTAAGTTTGGGGTTGAGGGATCACCTTGTATTGGTGGAATTTTTGTGCATTTTCTAGTTGTGTATAGTGCATTCTCTGTCTTCATGCATACCATGCAAAATTTTTTTTCTTCTTTTTTGATAGCAATGAATGAGACTACTTAAGAAAAGCAAAGTACAAGAATAAAGTGAAAAGAAAGAAAAAGGAAGAAGAAAAGAGCAAAATAACAAAAGCTACAAGAAAAAGATGTTTAGAAAAGAAAAAGAAAACAAAAAGTAGAAAGAAAAGAAAATAGCAAGAGCTATAAGAAAAACAAAAAAAACAAGAAAAAATGAAGTTTAAGAGCAATAAGGATAAAGGAACAAAAGGAAAACAGAGTGGTCTCATGAGTTGTTTATGTTACTTAGTGTTAGTCTCTCGTTCTGTTTTGAATTTTTCTTCTTTCATCATTAACTCATGCATAGCATATAGGTATAACTTTTACTCTTTAAGTTCCTGTGAATATGCAGTTAGTACCTTTCTTTTTAACCCACCTTTACCTAAGCCCCATTACAACCCTGAAAAGACCTTTTGAGTGTCCAATGTCTACTTGAAGGTAGTGGAGATTTCAGAGCTATTGCAAGCCTATGGTAACTGACCTTCTAATTGGTAACATTGAGAGAAACACAAACCCAAAACACTTGAGAGATTGAGGGCAAACACTTAACTGGAGAGGACTGTGTAATGTTGCTAAAGTACATTTTCTCATGCCAATCTATGTTGTTTGCCTACGCTTGATGAATTGTGCAGTGCTTGATAACATCTTGAGTTCATGTCCAACTTTCATAGATAAATTGAGTTGGCTTAAGGAGTTAAGAACTGCATAATGCATTTTCAGTGGCTGTTGAGCTAAGTGTTATACCATGTTTATTGACCCTTGTAATGATGGATTCTATGTTTGCTTGAGGACAAGCAAAGGTTTAAGTTTGAGGTTGTGATAAGTGCTAGATTATACATGTTTTCCTAGGTGTTTTCAGCTCATTTCCATTCATTTTCAATAGATTTAGTTGTAGTTTAGACAAGAAAACATTGAAAATACCATGATTGTTTAGTGTTAGTGCTTGATGTAGTGTTTTGTTAGTTTTATAAGTGTTTCTTGTGTTTTTAAGTCATTTTATCCTCTTTCTTGTTAATTGTAGGTTGATTGAAGAGGAGATAGAAGTTTGGAATGAAAGCCATGGACCTAAGAGAAAGACTTGGGGTGCAAGCCATCAAGAAGAAGAAGATAAAGCTCAAGTCAAGGAAACACCTACATTTGAGCCTAACTTTCACTCAATTTTCACTCCGAATTGGCTTTTCGTGTCTTCATGAGAGTTGTAGCTCTATCTAACCTCTTTCATTTGCAAAAAACCAGAGCTCAAAACGATATCTGTGGAGGAAGTTATGCCTATTTTAGTGAAAGTACTCAAGCAGTTGCGAAATCACTATTCACATGCTGTCAAAACGCGCCAGGGCGCGCCAGGGTGGCGCGTTTCAGCCCAGCTCTCGGCCAAAACGCGCCAGGGCGCGTTTTAGGACCTTCAAGTGGCGCGAGCGCGCCAGGGAGCGCGCCTAGGCACGTTTCACTGCCCTTTTGAGGCAAAAACGCGCCAGGGCGCGTTTCTACTTAGTGGGTGGCGCGTTTCTACTGTTATATATGGCTGTTTGGGCGCGAAAATGTGGGGAACAACTGCAGAATTCAATTTCTTCCTCTGCACACTTGTGCTCTGCGATTCTCTCTTCTCCATTTTTCGTTTTCCTTCCTCCTCCATCAAAACCTTGAAGATTCTTGAAGATTTGGAGCTTGTGGAAGCAAGATCTAAGGCTTCATGGAGCGCTTCTTGTGTGTGATTTCTATTTTCCTTCTTTCTTTTCTCATTTCCATGTTAGGTTAGATCTTTAGGTTAGGATTGGGGATTTTTATTTCAGAACTCTTGTAATGACTTTCTCATGTTAATTCAATTGTAATTTCACCGAATTGATTGATCTCTTCCTTGCTTAATGCTTATTCTTGAGATTTAATTCATGAAATTCAAATAGAGATAGGAATATTAATGTTTGACTGAATTGAACTATTTCTTAAGGATTTGTATCTCGTGTTAGCTATGCCTTTGGAAGATTGATAGTTGAAGTAGGAGAGGAAGTGTATCACTATAGTAATGCATGAGTCTAGGGATAGAACTTGCATATTATGAGATGTTATAACGAATTCATCTGTTCGCTTCTTGAATGATTTTCTGTTTTTACCTAAGGAATTAGGGATTATAGTGGTCATTCAAAGTGACTAAAGACCTAGGAATAGGATTAGTCTACGGTATCACGAATTCTAGTCTCCAATTGAGTGATATTTGCTGAATTGATATAGGAAGTAGTTACTTGAGAGAAGAATCAATTGAACCAATTCCCTAACTATTTTTATCATCTTTGAAACTTAAACATTTACTTGCTTTCTTTACTTTACAGTGTTGCTTTATTTTTCACAATAGCTTAGTTTTATACAAATGATTAATTCATTGATTCGTCCTAATAGCAAAGCATGTTGAGTAATTGGTAATTCACAACTAGTCTCTGTGGTTCGACATCCCTTTCTCACTATTTCTAAACTTGTGACGACCGGTATACTTGCCGAAAGATTGACACACACATATTTTAAAAGTCAACATGTCCAAAATTGCATCTCAAGGAATTGGTCAAGTTCCTTTGTCTCTCTCATTAAAATTGAATTTTGTGTTGTTCATTCCTCATTGTCCTTACAATTTAATCTCCTTAAGTTAGTTATCTCGTTTACTAAATTGTATAGTAGCCTATAATGCTAATTCTTTATTATTCATGAACATGGTATGAGTCGTCTGATTGATAAATGACGTGAATCACAAGATCTTTGTTACTTAGAATCCAACCCCCTATGTTTTGTTTTGCCATTTCAACATCAAAGCTTTTGCATGATCGTCTAGGTCACCCAAGTTTAGTAAAATTGAGATGTTGATTCCTATTCTTGACTTCCTTAAGGTCTTAGAATGTGAATCGTGTCAATTAGGAAAACATGGTTAGGTCATCATTTTCTTAGTAAACTAGAAAAAAATTGTAACTTGGCTTTCTCTATCATTCATTCTGACATTTGGGGACCAAGTTGTGTCGCATCTTTTGTTTTAGATATTTTGTAATTTTTATTGATGAGTTTTCTCTATGTACTTGGATTTATTTAATGAAAGACATATTTAAACTTTTATCTAGTTTTTTTAATGAGATTTAGAATTAATTTGGGAAAATCATTAAGATTTTCAGAAGTAATAATGCTAAACTCATGTCTATCCTCCTTTTTATCCTCAAAAGATATTTTATATTAGTTCACATACACCACAACAAAATGACATGGAAAAAAAGAAGAATTGTCATCTTCTTGAAACTATACGCTTCTTGATGTTAAACTCTAATGTTCTTGTACAACATTGAGGAGATACAGTTCTCACTGTTTGTTTCTTAATAAATAGGATGATGGATATCCATTCAAAAAGATATCACAATTAAAAGAATTACTAGAGGAATGTTTAAAAAATGAAAAATTTAAAAAATGAAAAAAGAAATTCGGAGAAAGTTTTTATAAACGAAGACTTAGGATTAAGACTCTTTTTATATTTTAAATCTTTTAATTTTTTCATTATTATAAATAAAATGTAAATATTACTTGAATGATAAATGTCTGTTTCGGCCAAGTATGTTGACTTTTATTTTATAAAAATAATTAATGTAAATTTTTATATTAGATCTTATAATCAAAATAGGAGGGGTGGTATTTTTTTCCGGTACCTTTTTTCCCTTACCTGTTGTAATAAAAAAAATATATAAAATAATATACGATTTTAATAATTAGAAAATAGTATAATTTCTTAAACTTGTGTTCTAAAGAATTTTCTCTAGAAGAAAAGAGCAATAATACATATTAAAGAAACAGTTAAGACAAGAATTATTATACAAATATGAAAGCTATAGTTGCTGCCGGGGAACCGCAAGTTAACATAGTTTAATAGGGGACAAATAAACTAATACATGACACGAACACTTAATAATAAAGATGTTGACAGTTGACGAAGACTTAATAACTACTGTGTCTTTCCCTTGCAGTTTCCAGCTTTTGTCTTATTATTTTCAACTTGATCAACTTTAAAAAAAAAAACATGTTAATCACGGTAAACGAAGACTTGATCAACTTCCTCTATTTTGATCAACATGTTGATACTTACTATGTGTCATTCTTGGATTCGGATTCTCTGAGAGATGTTACACGAACAGTAACAATTTATATAATAATTTTTTATTTATCTTCCGATTGTCAATTGGAGATATAATGAATAATAGGGAAGAAAAAGATGAATATATAAAAATATTATTATATAAACTATTGTATAAATTATTCTACAAACAATATTTCTCTATTTCGGTGATTTGTGTCCAATTCTCTCCTTCACAAATATGGTCTCTCATAGTCATGGTGTTTTAATATTAAAACTCTCACAACTGAAACCTAAAATTGAGAGAGGAGACCAAAATTTATTAAATTATATTATTATAGTTAAAATTGATTTTATAAGAAAGAGAGAAACTTGTGCTATTCTTCTAGCGTTATATTGTGACTCATTAATCTTGATTGATTTTGGTCATTATTTCAATTCGAGGGTTCAAATTGTGTAGGTAAAGAGGAATAATTTACAGAAAGATTATTATTTTTCTTGTACTCTTTGTCCTGTCACTCCAACCTCTCTCTCTTACTTGTATCTCCTGTGTGTATATAATGCAGAGAAGATAAACTAAGTTGACTCAACAATAAAATCAGAAAATTTAAAATATCAAGTGATTTTATAAATGATTAATATAAATTTCAATATTAGATCTTATAATAAAAATTAGGAGGGGTGGTATTTTTCTCTGGTACCTTTTTTCCTTACCTAATGTAATAAAAAAATATAAAATAGTATATTATTTTAATAATTCGAAAATATATAGTTTAATTTCTTAAACTTGTGTTCGAAAGAATTATCTACAGAAGAAAAGAGCAACAATTCATGTTAAAGAAACAGTGAAGACAAGAATTATTATAGAAATATGAAAGCTATAGTTGCTGCAGGGGAACCCGCAAGTTAACATAGTTTAATAGGGGACAAGAAAACAAAATAGATGACACAAACATTTTAATTATGAGAAAGAAAAAATCATGTTGACGGTAGACGAAGACTTGATCAACTTCCTCTATTGCTCACATCCTGAATTTGATACTTACTATATGTGTCATTCCCGGATTCGGATAGATGTTACACGAACAGTAACATTTTACATAATATTTTGTATTTATCTTCCGATTGTTAATAGGAGATATAACGAATAATAGGGGAAAAAAAGATGAATATATAAAATATTATTGTATAAATTATTCTACAAACAATATTTCTCTATTTCAGTGATATGTCTCCACTTCTCTCCTTCACAAATATGGTCTCTCATAGTCATGGAGTTTTAATATTAAAACTCTTAGAAAACTGAAACCTAAATTTGAGAGAGGAGACAAAAATTTATTTTGTTAGTCTAAATTATATTATTATAGTTAAAATTAATTTATTTTGTTTTATGGCTATAACTAGGTTTTATTATGGCTATAACTAGGTTTTATTATTTTCACTTTCAAATTGTTTTCTCTCAATTGTAAGTAAAATGACAGATAATCAATAAAAAGTATTTAACTACTATATTGGATGGTACAGTTATGTTAATGCCCATAAATAAATTGTTTTCTCTCAATTGTAAGTAGAATGACTGAAAATCAATAAAAAGTATTTAACCGCTATATTGAATGGTACAGCTTTGATAAAGCCAAAGAATTTCTTTTAGACAATAATGCATGAATATTAGGGAGGTGATGTGCATCGGGAGAGCGGTGTTTTATATTATAATCGTTAAATAATAAATATTTATAATAGGAGCTGTCATACTCGCGAGGATAAGAAATTCAAAGATTTTATTTTTATTTAATGATTTTAATTTGTCAAAGAGATCATGAAAAGGGATAATTAATTAAGAGAGAAATTTGTAGAAGAATAAAACAATAATAATTTAAAGCAAGAAATAAGATAAAGAAGAGAAGTAATTGGGATACCGATTTCACCATTAATTCTCCCTTTATATTCTCCTCTTTTATTATTCAAGTATAATCATGGTTGGATCGGATTCCTACCCTCGTGAACATCCCTCTCAAGATCACCCACGCTGCCTAAGTTAACTAGATTAATTAATCTCTTAATTTAATACTAAGTTAATTAGGGATTTAGATTTGTGAATCCAAAGACAAACTTAGGTGTTATCCACACTACTACCTACTCCTATATCTAGGACTCTAGCGTAATAATGACTATTTCTCTAGTACCACCTAGGTTTCTTTTCTTAAAGCCCCCTAGGTTTACTATCAATTTATTAATGGTCAGTTAACAAATAGCATTAAGCATAGAACAAATAAACGTCCAAACATATATTGAATAACATCGAGAATCATATAAAAGGATAAATTAGGGTTACATCGTTCTCCCAATCAAAGAGATTTCGTTCATAGAGGAAAAGAAAACAACACAAAAGTAAATTGGAAGGGAATACATAGGATGATTGATTCCAATGGAAGTCGAATATTCCTTGCGTCTCCTTCTCCTTTGCTTGGAGTTGAAATTCGTTGTCATCAACGAACTGAGGATGGAGAGGTCCAGAGGTCTGGAGGTTGTCATTAAGTATGAAAGAGGGCCAATCCTTTTCACTGATAGTAACTTATGAATATATAACCTTCTTAGTGGATTTGGCCTTTTCTGCGAACCCAACTCGCGCGAGTTGCAGAGAGATGCTCGCAAGTTGTTGTTCTAGAGAGTTAACTTGTTCTGCAAGTAAAGTCATCTCGCGCGAGATGGTTGAGAGATGTCTGTGAGAGTTGATGTTCTAGAGAGTTAACTTGTTTTACAAGTAAGGTCATCTTGCGTGAGATGGTTGAGAGATGCTCGCGAGTTGCGGAGAGATGCACCACTAGAGCTCCAATTCGCGCAAGTTGAGTTCTAACTCGCGAGAGGTGTATTCCTTAGCCTGTTTTCTCCTGTTTTTGGCTATTTTTACCCCTGAAACACTTAAACAAACCATGAACAAGTCCTAACACAAAATATTAAGAATTAAGCCTATTTAGTGGTTGTTTAGGTTGCTTAAGAGTGTTTAAGAGTGTTTAATGAAAAAATTATATAATAAAATGTGTATAAAAATAACTCACTTTTGTGAGTTATCAGGAGGCCATGAAAAGGGAGATTAAGGCACTAAAGAGTAATGGAACATGGACATTGGGGAAGCCCCCACTAGGGAAGAACGTGATAGACCCAAAATGAATCTGTTGGGTTGAATAACAACAAATAATTTTTTATTCATTAAAATACATACTTATACAAAATACATGACAACACACTTTTTAAAATAAGAAAAGTTAAATTACTTAAACAAGCAATCTATGTATGATGTTCTGAACTTCATCATTACATTACATCAAAAAGCTTCCTAATAAACTTGACTACATAAATATAAGGAAATGACTTAACACCATCGCTCCTCCTTGAGGTTTTCCTTAGAGACTCCAAGTTTGTTTCGCATCGTCTCAAATCTTGCCTTTGTATGAGATTTTGTCAAAATATCAGCAAATTGATTTTCTGAATTGTAGTGCATGAGCTTCACTTCTTTCATCCTTTCTGCCTTTCTTATAGCATGAAATTTCATATTGATGTGTTTGGTTCTACCATGCTGAACTGGATTTTTAGCCATTGATATGGTTGATATGTTGTCAATCTAGATTGTGGTAGTTTCAGTTTGCTCTTCAGCCAAGTCCTTGATGACTTTTCTGAGCCAAATAGCTTGATTTGCAACTACTGCTGCTAAAATATATTCAGCCTCTGCTGTAAATTAAGCTACAATCTCCTTCTTCTTTGACTTCCAAGAGAAAATATCACTTCCAAATGAAAAAACATCTAGAAGTTCTTTTAGAATCATCAATACTTCCAGCCTAATCAATATTTGCATAGCCTTGAAGCTTTCCATTGACATTCTTCATGTACCATATACCATAATCAAATGTACCTTTAATGTACCCCAATACTCTTTTGGCTGCTACATAATGAATTTGACTTGGAGATTGCATAAACCTTGAAAGCAAGCTTGTAGAAAACATCAAATTTGGTTTTCTAGTGGTTAAGTACAATAAGCTTCCAATCAAACTTTTGTAAACAGAACCATCCACCTTTGAATCACTCTCAATGTGAGCAAGCTTTTCATTTAATGCAAGTGGTGTAGGAACTGGTTTGCATCTCTCCATGTCAAATTTTTTCAGCATTTCTAAAGCATACTTTCTTTAAGAAACAAATATCCCATTATCGGATTGACATATCTCCATTCCAAGAAAGTATTTCATCTCTCCAAGATCAAACATTTCAAATTCTGCCTCCATATCCAACTTGAACTGTTTTACAACATTTAAATTATCATCTGAAACAAACAAATCATCAACATATAGTGAAACTATATGTGAACTTTATGTTGTAAACATTTGATGTACAAAGTAGCTTCACTTTCACTTCTTTTGAACCCTTGGTTAAATAAGTAAGTGTCAATTCTGTTGTACTAGGCCCTTGGTGCCTGTTTTAAACCATATAAAGCTTTATGCAACTTGTAAACTTTATGTTCATGACCTACCTCATTAAACCTTTTGGTTTCTCAACAAAATCTCTTCTTCCAGCACACCAGTGAGGAATATTGATTTTACATCTAGATGGAAGAATTTTCATCTTATTTTTGCCGCAAAGGCTATTGAAAGCCTTATTGTATCAGGCCTTACAACTGGTGCAAATGTTTCTGAATAATCAATATTGAATTACTGAGCATAACCCTTCACTACCGGCCTTGCTTTCAATTTTTTCACAAAACCATCAGAATTAAGTTTAGTTCTATAAACCCATTTGACACCAAGAACATTGTGGCTACTTGGTCTATCAACCAACTGCAAAGTTTTATTCTTCTTTATCATTTTAATCTCTTCCTCCATGGCAACCTTCCAATTATTTGATTTTGCAGCATCTCATAATTTGCAGGCTCTTAAATTGCAATATTGCATCTTTCATAAATATCTTCTATTTTTCTTGTCCCTCTTACTGGATTTTCATCATCTTCCTTAATTTCATCCTCACTTTGGGTAAATTCCCCCAAGTCTGAATTGTTTTTAGGGACTTCAATCTTTTCTTTCTCTCAATCCCATTTTGCAAATTCATCGAACTTCACATTTCTGCTTACCAGAAGTTTTTAAGTCTTTGATAGAGGCCTGCTTAGAGATTCTCCAAAGAGCCCTTGATGTTGCCCAATCTAGCTTCTTCAATGCACTCCAAGCCAAGTTCTAACAGAAGCTTTTGGTCAAAGCTTCAATGGTGGAATAGAAAACCGAAAAAGGAAAAATGGAAGGGGTGAGGAATGGTGAAGGTTGGAGCCATGGCAAGCCAATAAGCCTAGGGAGAACCGCCACAATGGAGGATGGAATCCATTGATAAGATCCAAGAAACCTTGCTAAGCAAGACAAGAGAAAACTTCTCTCAAGAAAAGCTCAAAGTTTATTCATTTATCAAAATTATCAAAAGTTATTACAATTTCATTTTTACATGTATTTATAGACCCTAGGCTACTTGGAAAACAAGTTAAACTAATCCTAACCATACCTAAACTAACTAACCAAAACTAACCTAGGCTTAAGGTAAACAACTAACTAATTAATGAGTAACTAGTTTAAGTTACATGTCACTATCAAGTGACATGTCACCCATCTTTGATCTAAACCCTTGAAAGGCTTTGGGAGATCTAGGGGAAGATTCTTTCTTAAGTGGAGACATGGATCAACACTTAAGCAAGAACTCTACTTAAACCAAAGCTCTTGGATTCACAAAATAATTTTTAATTAAACTCAAATTTAACTTGAAATTCTTAGGTGAATTTTAGTGCCTCATTAATTTCTTACTTGCATCCTTAAGCTAGGCATCTTAAACAGAAATTTAAAGCATTCAAACTAAAAGAACAAGTTTGGTCGTGAGCTCTTTTTGCTCACTAACAAGGCCTTACACAAGTACACACTTAGAAGAATTTTTCAAACAAGTTTACAAGCATATTACAAAAAGTAAGTCCTAAACTATGACTTGATTGAGGTTGTGCCATGTCTTGGAGCTTTCCCACTTCTTCCTTTCAATGCTTTTAGTAATCCTTTGAGATGTTCCTACATCAAACCGTCTTTCTTTGCTTGAACTTGTCCTCAAGTTTCTCAAACCATTGGAATCTACATTAAACAAAGAAAGATTACTCATATTAAAGAATTACTACCTCCATAATCCATGGGAAGATCCAAATTACCTTGGTCTTGACCTACCAACACATTTCACCGGGATCAAAGACTAAACAAGGTTCTTTACATTGGTTATTATATGATGCAAAATATAGGTAAATTTATTTCTTATAGTGGTTGCATAGATGTAAAATCAAATGATACTTTCTATTCAAACACTCCTCTAACTTGTTAGATTTACCTAAGTCATTTATTTTCTAATCACATAACAATAAGATAATTTATTTTTTAATATCAATAACACAATCTAAGGAAGTAAAAGAAGAACTTATTGTATTTTTCAAAGCATAATCGAAGCTCTTTGGGACTTCTACTTCAAGTTGTGTTGACACTAGCATCTCTTCAAGTGTGGGCATGTATTGGTTGGAACTCTTAGTTAGGATTCTTCTTCTAGGTGTAGAAATTTGCATTGCACCCTCCTTCTTAAATTCGTCCATCAACTTAGAAGGACATTTAACATGATTAACATAAAAGTCATTAAATACAATCAAGAATTCCAACATAGCAAATTCAAGTATTCCCCAAGGCTTAAGGCCTTGAGATTTTAGTGTGAAACAAGTAATATCATGCAAATAGGAACTATTAGGGTAAGTAAGAGATAAGAAAGTTTTTCCCCATGGTAGCTTGAAGTTCCTAGGCACATCCTTTTCTCCATAAGGCTTATACCATGGTTCTATGATGCACAATTCTTTACTTGGACCTAAAGCACAAGAATTCTTATAAGTGAGGTCTTTAGGATATTCACAATGTGCTATAAGTCTTTTCCTTTCCAAGTCTTGGCAATAAGGGTAGTCATATTGCTTCGGCCCTTGTATCTTGGAATTGACTTCTACAAAACTCTCAAAATAATGGTTAAGACAATCAAGGGTAATATCAAAATTAAGAGAAAGTTCACACTTCCCTTTTAATTGACTCTCCATCAACAAGCTTTCCTTACTTCCAAGAGTATCTACAAGAAGAAAACTCAAAGAAATAGAATTTGGTAAACATAAAAATATGGATTTCCTAATTAGGAATTCCCTCTTACATTCTCCCTTAGCCACCAACAAGTTAGATTTCTTTCCATTTGATTCTTCCTTGTTTCAACTCAACCTTACTCTTGGGCTTGCTTGAATTATGTCTCAAAACCCTTTTACCTTTGGGAGACTTCTCGGCCAAAGGCTTTCCTTGGTCTTGGGCTCTCTTGAGTCTCATTTTAACTTGATCCTCACACACTCCCCTTGGAGATAGAGGCTTCAAGAGTACTTTTCTACCTTCAAAAGAAAACAAGTAAGTGTTAGCAAGGCCATCATGAATCACATTCCTATCAAATTGCCATGTCCTACCAAGAAGTAAATGTGTAGCTTCCATAGGAACTACATCACATAATATGCTATCACTATACTTACCAATAGAAAAGTTAAGCATACATTACCTATCAATTTTAACCTCTCCACTCTCACTTATCCATTGTAATATATAAGACATAGGGTGAGGAATAGTTTTCAAGTTAAGTTTAGAGACTAACCTTTCACTCATAACATTAGTGCATGAGCCACCATCAATAATAAGAGAACAAGTTTGGTCTTTTACCTTGCACCTTGAATGAAATATGTTCTCCCTTTGACTATCTTCCATATCATGGCATGCACTAAGTAATCTTCTTACCATTAGTAGGTCACCTTCCTCGGCCTCTTGGCTAGAAGTAGAGCTCCTTTCACTTAGGCCTCCATCTTCACTTGAGGAGGAATTGGACCCTTCACTTGTAATCTCACCATCTTGCCTTAGGAACATAGCCTTCTTGTTTTGACATTGTAAAGCTATATGTCCCTTCCCTAAACATTTAAAACATTTAATGTTACTTGATTTAAAAGCATTAGATGAAGAAGTTACCTCTTTTGGTTTAGGGGGCTCTCGGTCAAGCCTTGTTTTAGGCTTGGGTGAGTAGTCCCTCTTGCTCTTGCCCTTCCAACTTGATGAGTTGGATGAGGAAACTCTTGTGAAGCTACTTCTCCTTCTTAATTGGGCCTCAATTCTCTCGGACAAATGGATGGCTTCCTCCAAGTTTGAATACCTTTGAAGCTCAAGAAGATCTTGTATTTCTCTATTCAACCCATGGACAAATCTAGCCATAGTAGCTTCCAAACTCTCCTCTAGTTGGGCTCTTAGCATTGTCATCTCTAGGTCCTTGAAGTAGGATTACACACTTCTAGGCCCTTGTATGAGTCTTTGCAATTTATTATGTAGATCCCTCATGTAAATAAGAGGCACAAACCTTTCCTTCGAGGCATGTTTCAAGCCCTCCCAAGAAGTGATTCTCAACCTTAAGTATCCATGCCTAGTTTCCATTTGATTCCACCACACCAAGGCATATTCTTTAAACTCTATGGTCACAAGGTGCAGCTTCCTTTCCTCACTCAACATAGGATAACTAGTAAGAATTTGATCCACCTTCATGGACCAATCAAAGTAAGCATCAGCCCCACCACTTCCATTGAACTTAGGAATTATGATTTTCAACATTCTTTCATCAAACATATTATTAACCTCATGGTAACGCCTTCTATAGTTATGGTTTCCCCTTTCTCCCTCACGGCCAGCCCCTCTACCACCTCTTCTCTCACGGTTATATAGGTCATGGGCATAGGCATCATCATTTCTAAGGCTCCCACAATCACTACGAATAGAGGATTCATGCTCTCTCCTTGATGACCCTCTCCTACTACCACCACCTCTATCATTTTCTTCTCTGTCACTTCTTTCACTCCCTCTTTACTCCTCCTACCACTATCTCTATGGTACTGATGGAGGACCATCTCCAAACATGAGGATAACAAGGGCTATGCAAAGAAGACTAGAAGCTCAAGTTGAGGAAGAGTTGACCAAGTCAAAGTCAACAAGTCATAGTCAAAGTCAAAGTCAATGGTCAACTCCTCCAAGTCAACAATTTGGGCAAAAGAAGCCTTGTAATCTTCTTATTAGTTTGTAATTAGTGTAGTCTCAATTTTGTGTAAGCTTGGACCTACATTTGAATTGTGATTTTTGGCCAAGCATTGCTAATTGCATTTGGACATGTTGACTTTTGGTTAATTGGTCAAAGCCTCTTAGAATTGGGCTCAAAAGTCTTATGACCACTAAGCAAGAGTAATACACTCTCTTAAAAGAGAGTGAGTGGATTAGGAGAGAGAATTAGTGGAATTACCACTAACTTAACTTGAATTTCCACCACTTGATTATTCCATAATCAAAGGTGCAAATTCAAGTCAAATTTTTAAATGTTGACTCTCATCTAAGAAGGTATTCTAGCCTTTGGATTTACTTCTAATCCAAGGCATAGAATTCCATCTTGATTAATCCATGATCATCACATGCTTAGGAGAGTTTTGAGCCTCTTGATCTCATTAACTCTAGATCCTTCTTGAATTGATCAAGTGAAGGGAGCCTAGCATCACTTGATCAATCCATCAAGGATCCTAAGGCTAAGAAGGACTCATGGCCAAGGCACCAAGGCATCCATATAACTTAGGCAAATTCTCATTGTAAGACACTTTTGAATTGAATGAAATAGAATTTTTCTAAGACTTGTGTCTTGAGAAAGAGAGAGTGCTCTCCTAGGGTTTCTTCATAGAACCTTGAATCTTATCTTGATCCATGACTCAAGTGGCGATTCATCACCTAGCTTATTGATCTCCTTGGATCATGGCGCTATCTCCTTCCTAGTCTCATTCCATTTTGCTTCTTCTATTTCTTGGTCACAAACCGAAACCATTACATACCTTAGCCTATATTCCGCAAGCTTTTCTTGGTCTTGAGTGAAGATCACTTGGTGAATTGAAGATTGGGCAAACAAAGGGTGTTAGATCCGTGGAGCATCTTCTAGCTACATGGATTTGCATCAAATTTGGTATCAAGAGCTTGTTCTTCACCTAGTTGTTCTTCACTTGTGGTATTGAGTCTAGCTCCTATCTTTGAGTTCAATTTTTGATTCAATTGAATTTTTGATTTGAATTTTGTTGTGTGTCTTGGCTGTCCACTACATATATGAGATGTTCTGACACTCTTGGTTGATCATACATGGCCTATTTTACATGCTAGACACATTCTAGTTAATAGCCCCCAAGTGTTTGATGAATTTTCTCAATATGTATTTTGTGTCATACTTGCTGGAATTTGAATCCCCTGCATTATATGTGGCTTGATTAGTGCTTATATGTGTTATTACTATGTGCATTGCTCATTATAAGTTCAAGTTACCACTACCATGCATTATCTTGCTTGTTAGCAAAGTTTGACTTGACTTGCTTGAGTATTTGAGCCTATACTTGGACTGTCCAGCAAAGAATAGCCAAAAGAAAAATATAGAAAAACAAAAGAAAAGAAAAGAGCAAGAAAAAATATACAAGAAAAAGAGTCAAAGAAAAAAAAATCTTCAAGAAAAGAAAAATATAAGAAAAGAAGTTTGAAGAAAAATTAGAGTGAAATTTTGAGTAGCTCTTGTAGTAGAATTTTTGGGAAAAATTGAGTGCAGTACATTGGGAAATTGGGATCATTAAACACCCACAAATTTTGTGTCCAAGCTCAATTAGGCAACAATTACTCATTAGGCTCAAGCATCATATTACAAATTGTGTCAAATTTGCTAATAGCATGATATTTGAACTTGTAGTGTGCTTTGCATGTGCCTATACATATTTGCCCTGTTTTTGGACCCATATTTGTGGCTGCCCTACACCTTATATTGAGCTTATTTCGTGCATAAACATCACACAAACCATTCCCCAAAATTTCAAGTCATTGTGAGCCAATTTCCAAGCCTAACTTCCAGCTTAGTGACGGTTTTGCTATTATTTTGGCAGTTTCGGGTTTGCAGTTGGTTCAAGGGGTTAAACATTGATTTATTGAATTCTGGGAATTTGGTCATTCAATATACATATATATAAGCTCAACTGGAAAGTTTCATAATTTTCCAAGCTCTTTTGTTATGCTAAAAAAATTTCACAAGTTGGGCAAATTTTGGTGACGGCCAGTTTCTTGTCAAATTTTCCAAGAAACACCGATTTGCGCCTAGGCGCAAATCGAGCAACAGAGGAGGCAAATCTACCTCCTTCTCTGGAATTTTGCGCCATGGCGCAAACAAGAGGCGCAAATTTCCGCCAGGGCGCAAACAGGAGGCGCAAATTGTCCAGCAAAATTGCACTTGACTTCTTCCCTTCTTTGTGTTTTGTTTCAAAATTTTTTGCAGTTGTTAAATACTAGTTTTCCTTCATTTTTAGTGTAGTAAATATATTAGCCTTTGTCTAATCATGAATTTCCATTTTTGAGTAGCTAACTTTGTCATTGAGTCTTGTTTGTTTCTTGTCTTCTTTGGCTTCCTACTAGTTTTGTCTTGAGTATTTGTCTCCTTTGAATTTCCTTAAGCTTGTAGTGAATTGTTCCTCTTTCATTTGAGTACATTGGACATTGATAATTGATAGAGGTTCCTCAAGAAACTTTAAGGATATTGAGAGGAAAAAGGCAAGTGTGCACATCATAGAAAAAGCCATCTTAAGAGTGATATACGAGTGCTACTAGAGTGAAACACTTAGAGAGAGGCAAGATCCCTTATATAATTGTATTTGTTATCTAACCTTTTCTTGTGCAGCAATGGATACTTCTCCTAGTGTCGGAAATGATCTCTCCCCAAGGTCTAAAAGGATTATGGATATGGTGAAGTCTATGTTTAGTGCTAGCTTGGAGGAGAGGTTTGACCAAGAGAGTAGGTTAAAGGAGGAAAGGAGGATAAAGAAGGAATTGAAGAAGAGGATCCTTGGGGACACTAGTGGCAATCATGGTGGTCACAATGGGGGAGGGGCTGTACCTAGAGAGGGCCGTGGAAGCCTAAGCAATGAAGTACCTAGGAGTAGGAGAAATAGCTATAGAGGTAGTGGAAGTGAGGAAGGAATTCCTAGAGGGGACTATAACACACCTAGGGAGAGTGATTGGGGAAACAACTATGATGAGGATGAACCCTTTAGAGGCAATAGGAATGCAAGGGGGGGAAGGAGAGATCCTCAACCTAGAAGGCCAAATCACACCCCTAGAAGACATGTAGAGGAGGATGAGCCTAGAGAGTGGGAAAGAAGAAACAAGATTAAGCTACCCAAGTTCCTTGGAGATAATGAGGCCGAGAGCTACCTAGATTGGGTGATAAAGGTTGATCAAGTTTATTCTTGCTACCCACACTTGAGTGAAGAGAAGAGGCTTAACTTAGCCATCTTGGAGTTTGAAGGTTATGCCTTGGTTTGGTGGAACCAAGTCCTTGTAGATGCCTAAAAGAGGAGAAGGCCACACATCACTTCTTGGACCCAATTGAAGGATGCCATGAAGGGGAGATTTGTGCCTAAATCTTATACAAGGGACCTCCATGTGAAGCTCCAAAGGTTAACTCAAGGAGGAAGGAGTGTACAAGAGTACTACAAGGACCTAGAATTGTCCTTGATGAGGGCCGGCTATGAAGAGGAGAAGGAAGCTACAATTGCTAGGTTCACCAATGGATTGAATAGGGAGATTCAAGATGTTTTGGAGCTCCAACATTATAGAACCTTAGAGGATGCCATCCATAAGGCCGAAAGGATTGAGGGCCAATTAAAGAGGAAGAGCTCCTTCAAGAAGTCTTTCACACATGGATCTTCAAGTTGGAAGGACAAGCAAAAGAAGGAGGGATCATCCAAGACTTTTTACAAGTCTAGCCGAGATGACCCTAAAGGTATGGAAGTCTCTAAACCTATTTCTAAGCCTTCTAACATTAAGTGTTTCAAGTGTTTAGGACATGGTCATATAGCTTCCCAATGTCCCAACAAGAAGGCCATGATCATGAGAGTAGATGGAGGGATCACTAGTGAAGAGTCCACTCACTCTTCAAGTGAAGAAGAGGAAGCTAGTGCTAGTGAACACTCAAGCATGGAGCAACCGGAGGATGGAGATCTCCTCATGGTGAGGAAGATGCTTGGAAGTGCCCTCAAGGAGTTGGATGACTCAAAAAGGGAAAATATATTCCATTCTAGATGCCTAGTGGAAGGGAAGGTATGTTCTCTTATCATAGATAATGGTAGTTGTACAAATGTTGTTAGTACTAGGTTAGTAAATAAGCTAGAGCTTAGGACATCCCCACACCCTAAACCTTACAAATTACAATGGTTGAGTGATAAAGGAGAGATGGTAGTTAGTAAGCAAGTCCTTATTAACTTCACCATAGGCAAGTATAGAGATGATGTGTTGTGTGATGTAGTGCCTATGGAAGCCACTCACCTTTTACTAGGAAGACCTTGGCAATATGACAAGCATGCCATTCATGATGGTGTTTCCAACACCTATGTCTTTTCTCATATGAGCAAGAAGGTCTCCCTCAAACCTTTGTCACCTAGGGAAGTGTGTGAGGATCAAATAAAGATGAAGTTGAAAAGAGAAAATGAGAAAAAGGGTGAGAATCTAGGACCTAGGGATGCTAAGGCCGAGATTTCCACCAAAACAAAGAAAAAGGAAAAACTTAGTGAAAGTTTGCTTATGGGAAGAGGTGAGTTAAGAAGAGAGTACCTAGCTAGGAAGAGCATGTTTCTATGTTTGCCTACACCATTAGTTTTGAGCACTAACTTGGTAGGCAAGCAAGAAGACCTTGAGTCATTGTTAATGGAGTTTGATGATGTCTTTCCTAAAGAGATTCCCCATGGCCTTTGATAACCACTGTCGAATGACTATCAAAAGCTAGATTTATCCCCAATTAAACTTGTAATATAGAGGAATCAACCTAGGTCATCTCTCAGAAGACATACATGCATTCAATTCGGAATTACTCACTATTGGAAAGGGGATTTTCATTGAACAATTCAACAAAACTAACAAAAAGTGCAATTATGAAACGAAAGCTAAAGACAAAGCCAGAGAAATGTAAATTGAAATAGTGAATTGCGTAAAAGATAAGAACAGCAAAGGAATAAGGAACACTTAGCATAAACGCGAAGAGAATTGGAAATTGAGAGTAGAACAGAGAAATGCAAATCGAAGCAAGGAATTAAGCAAATTGAAACAATGAATTAAGTAGAAGAGAATTGCAGAAAAGAATCAAGCGCAAGTAGCATAAAGCGTGAAAACCTAAACAATCATGAACAAAATTATAGAGCGTGAATGCGAATTGAACTAGAGATTTATTACAGAATTGAAGAAGAATCAAAATACAGAACTGAATTCAATTGTTTCAGTAGCTACAGTTATGAGGAGAGATTGAATACATGAACATTGAAATTGAAGAAGTACAGCATGAGAAGAAGAGAGAACAGAGAACGAAACGAGAGAAGAGAGAGTTGTGCAATCGCACAACTCAAAGTGTGCAAGAGAAGCTACAAGATGGAAACAGAATTATGAAAAAAGTTCTCCTTCATTTTCGCGCCCTGCAAGTATATATAAGTGTAGAAATCGCGCCACCCACTTAAGAGGGACGCGCCCTGGCGCGCCTTGATCAGAGAAGAAAACAGTATTTGCACTAGTTGTGAAACAATCAGACGCTAACAATGTAAGTAGTAGTTTGATCATTCGTCTGTTGTATCGTCTGTATAAACTTGTTGTATCGTCTGTCTTTGGGATCGTCTGTATGAACTTGTTGTATCGTCTGTCTTTGGGATCGTCTGTATGAACTTGTTGTATCGTCTGTCTTGGTATCGTCTGTCTTGCCTACAGACGAAAGCATCAATCTGGAGACTAAGACGAAACAAGTACAGACGGAACAAACCTCAGATGAAGCAAGCACAGACGGAACAACTCTCAAATGAAGCAAGCACAGACGGAACAACTCTCAGATGAAGCAAGCACAGACGGAACAACTCTATCAGACGAAACAAGAGTTCTTACGTCTTGATTCCTTCATTTGAGCTTTCATAAGGCATGAGACGCGCCCTGCATTAAGTGAAATCGTGCCCTGGCGCGTTTGAGCAGAGAAGGAGGGCTGAAGCGCGCCCCTGGAATGCGCCCCGGTGCGTTTTTGCCGTAACCAGGTGCAAAACGCGCCCTTGAGTGCGCCCCGGCGCGTTTCTCCAGAGAGGAGACTCCAATTTGCGCCCGGCACGCGTCCCTGGCGCGCTTGTGCCTCCATAGTCGCACCTTTCACTTGCTGACTTGCACTCTAAGTCCTCATCTCAGATCTTGGGTCTTCCAATCCAGACTTCCATTCTAGCATTCAATCTCCTCTCTGCTCCTATCTCTTCTTCATTTCTCATGGTTCTAGAAGTGACTGCACAAGAATCAATATAGAAACATAAGAACTTATGGACTTTTAACTAATGTTTACTACTACTACTAAAATATATCTCTAACACAATATCCAAGATAAACTACCAAAATATGACACATATAACAGCTAATTGAACCGAAAACAAAGTAAAGAAAATGTACCTGGTGCACCTTCCCCCACTTAGAGGGATTGAGTATCAAATAGATCTAGTACCCGGTGCACCTTTACCCAACCGGCCTACATATAGGAGTTCTCCTCAAGAGACTCATGAGATGCAAAGGCAAGTTGAGGATTTGATGAGTAAAGGTTGGGTCAAGGAGAGCTTGTCTCCTTGTGCTTCACCGGTTATTTTAGTGCCTAAGAAGGAGGGAACTTGGAGGATGTGTACCGATTGTAGAGCCATTAACAATATTACTATAAGGTATAGACATCCCATTCCTAGGCTAGATGACTTGCTTGATGAGCTACATGGAGCTAAAATATTCTCCAAGGTTGATCTTAAAAGTGGCTATCACCAAATTAGGATGAGAGAAGGTGATGAGTGGAAAACCGCTTTTAAGACCAAGTTTGGACTATATGAGTGGCTTGTCATGCCCTTTGGCTTATCAAATGCACCTAGCACTTTTATGAGATTAATGAATCATGTGCTTAGAGAGTTTCTAGGAAAATTTGTTGTGATATATTTTGATGATATTTTGATTTATAGCAAATCTTTCTTAAAACATCTAACACACTTGAAGCTTGTTTTGAAAGTGCTTAGGGAACAACAATTGTATGCCAACAAGGAGAAGTGCACCTCTGCCACCAATGAAGTTATATTCCTCGGATTTGTGGTGAGTGAGCAAGGTGTGCAAGTAGATGAAAGCAAAATCAAAGCCATACAAGAGTGGCCGAGACCCACTAATGCTAGGGAAGTAAGATCCTTCCATGGTTTAGCTAGTTTTTATAGGAGGTTTGTTAAAGATTTTAGTACTATTGCTTCACCTCTTAATGAATTAGTTAAAAAGGATTCTACTTTTATTTGGGGTCAAGCTCAAGAACATGCTTTCAATCTACTTAAAGAGAAGCTTACACATGCACCTATTCTTGCTTTACCTAACTTTGCTTGTTCTTTTGAAGTAGAATGTGATGCTTCTAACTTAGGAGTTGGAGTCGTGTTGATGCAAGAAGGGCACCCCATTGCTTACTTTAGTGAGAAGCTCAAGGGTGCTCAACTCAACTACTCCACCTATGATAAGGAGATGTATGCACTTGTGAGGGCTTTCCAAGTGTGGCAACACTATCTTCTTCCCAAGGAGTTTGTGGTGCACACCGATCATGAAGCTCTCAAACATATCAAAGGACAAGGCAAGCTAAGCAAGAGGCATGCAAGATGGGTAGAATTCCTTGAAACCTTTCCTTACATGATTAAATACAAGAAAGGTAGTACTAATGTGGTAGCCGATGCTCTTAGTAGAAGATTTAATTTGATATGCATGTTAGAAACTAAGATGCTAGGATTTGATCACATCAAGGAATTATATGCATGTGATGATGATTTTGGCCTTTGTGGCCTTTGTGTGCTAATGGTGCTCATGAAGAATTCTTTAGGCAAGATGGATACCTTTTTAAGGGTAAATGCTTGTGTGTGCCTGAGAGTTCTTTGAGAGAGTTATTAGCATGTGAGGCACATGAAGGTGGAATTATGGGCCATTTTGGCATTGATAAGACTTTGGCTACTTTGAAGGAACATTTCTATTGGCCTAGCATGAAGAAGCTAGTGCACCGAGTGGTTTCTAGGTGTGTTACATGCCATAAAGCCAAGTCTAAATCAATGAATCATGGTTTATATTCTCCTTTGCCAATTCCTACCTCTCCTTGGATTGATATATCTATGGATTTTGTGCTAGGACTTCCTAGGACCAAGAGAGGTATGGATGCTATCTTTGTGGTAGTGTGTAGATTCTCTAAGATGGCACATTTTATAGCATGCCACAAGGTAGATGATGCACCTCACATAGCCGATCTCTTCTTTAGAGAAGTGGTAAGACTCCATGGCATGCCCAAATCTATTGTTAGTGATAGGGATTCTAAGTTCCTAAGTCACTTTTGGAGAAGCCTATGGAGCAAGCTTGGCACAAAGCTCTTATTCTCCACCACTTGCCACCCCAAACGAATGGACAAACCGAAGTGGTGAATAGAACTTTGGGCCAAATTTTGAGAAGTTTTGTGAGAGGAAATATTAAATCATGGGAGGAGTGTTTGCCACATATTGAATTTGCTTATAATAGAGTTGTCAATTCTACCACACTTCACTCTCCTTTTGAAATTATGTATGGTTTTAATCCTCTTACTCCACTTGATTTAACTCCTTTACCTATTGATGTTGTAATGGACCGTGAGGATACAAACAAGGCCGACAAGGTGAAGGCCTTACATGCTAAGGTGAGGGAGCAAATTGAAAGAAAGAATGCTAAGGTGGACGAATACATCAACAAGAAGAGAAAGGATGTTCAATTCAATGTTGGTGATTTGGTGTGGTTGAATTTGAGGAAGGAGAGATTTCCTAATCTTAGGAAATCTAAGCTCTTACCAAGAGGGGATGGACCCTTCTTAAAGAGACTTGGACCTAATGCTTATTCTCTTGATCTTCCTACTTCTTACTTAGGTAGTAATTCATTTAATGTAAGTGACTTATCTATATGTGATGTAGGTGGTGATGGAAGCAACTTGGGGACAAGTTTGCCTCAAGAAGGAGGGATTGATGGAGGACCATCTCCAAACATGAGGATAACAAGGGCTATGCAAAGAAGACTAGAAGCTCAAGTTGAGGAAGAGTTGACCAAGTCAAAGTCAACAAGTCATGGTCAAAGTAAAAGTCAATGGTCAACTCCTCCAAGTCAACAATTTGGGCAAAAGAAGCCTTGTAATCTTCTTATTAGTTTGTAATTAGTTTAGGCTCAATTTTGTGTAAGCTTGGACCTACATTTGAATTGTGATTTTCGGCCAAGCATTGCTAATTGCATTTGGACATGTTGACTTTTGGTTAATTGGTCAAAGCCTCTTAGAAATGGGCTCAAAAGTCTTATGACCACTAAGCAAGTGTAATACACTCTCTTAAAAGAGAGTGAGTGGATTAGGAGAGAGAATTAGTGGAATTACCACTAACTTAACTTGAATTTCCACCACTTGATTATTCCATAATCAAAGGTGCAAATTCAAGTCAAGTTTTTAAATGTTGACTCTCATCTAAGAAGGTATTATAACCTTTGGATTTACTTCTAATCCAAGGCATAGAATTCCATCTTGATTAATCCATGATCATCACATGCTTAGGAGAGTTTTGAGCCTCTTGATCTCATTAACTCTAGATCCTTCTTGAATTGATCAAGTGAAGGGAGCCTAGCATCACTTGATTAATCCATCAAGGATCCTAAGGCTAAGAAGGACTCATGGCCAAGGAACCAAGGCATCCATATAACTTAAGCAAATTCTCATTGTAAGACACTTTTGAATTGAATGAAATAGAATTTTTCTAAGACTTGTGTCTTGAGAAAGGGAGAGGGCTCTCCTAGGGTTTCTTCATAGAACCTTGAATCTTATCTTGATCCATGACTCAAGTGGCGATTCATCACCTAGCTTATTGATCTCCTTGGATCATGGCGCTATCTCCTTCCTAGTCTCATTCCATTTTGCTTTTTCTTCTTCTTGGTCACAAACCGAAACCATTACATACCTTAGCCTATATTCCGCAAGCTTTTCTTGATCTTGAGTGAAGATCACTTGGTGAATTGAAGATTGGGCAAACAAAGGGTGTTAGATCCGTGGAGCATCTTCTAGCTACATGGATTTGCATCAAGTACTCTCTCATTTCACCTCTATTTCTACTATTCTCTCCATTAGGCCTCTTCTCACTCTCCAATCTCCTCTCAATTGACCTCAACCTCTCCTCAAAATTGGTATTCAACCTACTCATCAACACATCCATCATTTTGAGTGTTTTGGGTGACAATTCATTACCAACACTAGGAGAACTAGCCATCGCTGCAAGAAAAGGTTAGTGTACAAGAAATATAATAGGAAATAAAGGATCTCACCACTCTCTAAGTGTATCCACTCAATCACTCATATTTCACATTTAGTGTTTTTTTCTCTAATGAAACTCTCTTGCCTTTTTCCTCTCTATCTCTTGGTTCTCACTTAAAAATTATTCTCAAATCAATTATCAAGTTCCTACCAAGCCAAAGTTAAAGAGGAATATCACCCTAGCTAGCCTTAAGAAGTCCAAAGAGACAGATACTCAAAGACAAAACTAGAAGTTCAAGAAGGACAAGCAAAAAAAGCTCAAATTGAAAGAAAGGCTAATTAAATATGGAGTAAACTTTGATGAGACAATGACACATGTATGGACAGCAAAGAAACATGAATTTGCAGGGAAAAACAAGTCCAAACTGAGACTAAGAGTATGAGAAACAAGATGTACAGCCACACACAAATTCAGGTTAGCTACCGAAATTTCTCCAAGATTAGCGACGGATTCCTAGGAACCCGATTAGAGACCGAAATTGTAACTTAAGTTCTATGCTTATGCAACCTTTTAAAACTCAATCCAAATGTAGAATAAGGCTCACATAGTCATAGCATCATCAATATCCAGCAAGTGCAGCAAAATCTCAAAGTGAAAATAACACCAAAAATCACTACACACTCAAGTCAAAAAACAAGGTACTAGAAATTCAACTTGGGTGATGTGTGCTCAAAACTAAGTCCAAGGGTGTGTCTAAATTCCAATTCTTTTCACTTTTTAAATTCTCCTCTTTGCTGTTTTGGTTCTTTTGATTTTGTTCTTGTATGGTCCTTACTCAATTGATACTCTTTTTGGACCCACACACTCCTCTTTTCAATACCATTTCTTTTTCTTCACTTGTTTCTTTTCTTTGTTTTGATTTGTATTTTTTTCTAGACACTATGTATGGCTGGACCGAAACCAATAATGAAGAAGAGCAACCACCAAATTCAATTTCTAAAACCCAAAATGCAAATTACAAGGTTCTACACAAATTGAACCATCAAGAGTGCTCTAGAAGCTACCTAAATGTATGTTCATGTGAAACTTACACTAGAAGCTTCTTCTATCTCATGGAACCCATGTAAAATATGAAACCCATTCAAAAATGGTGCAACACATACAACATACTCATGGTTTTGGAAGAGAAAACACAAAGGACTAAACAAAACTACAAGAAAATAAATCAAACAAAGAAGCTTACAAAGAAAGTTACTCTAGAACAAGGAATCTTGTCATGGAAGCTAAAGTAACTATTAGTAAAACTTCAAGATAAGCATGCCTAACCATGGAAACCCATTATTTGAAGGGAAAAAATGAAGAAATACATGCTTAAACAAAAACTAACCAAACAAAATGGAAACAACTCAAAGGAACAAAGACTAGGCTATTGAAAGAAGACATGGAACAATGAAAACTCAAAGAAAGCTACGGAAACACATGAAACCCATAACTAACCCGTTGAAGATAACCCATTGAAGAAGACAACAAGCTCATGATACCACTTGATAGAGGCCTCCTTAGAGATTCTCCAAAGAGCCCTTGATGTTGCCCAATCTAGCTTCTTCAATGCACTCCAAGCCAAGTTTTAAAGGAAGCTTTTGGTCAAAGCTTCAATGGTGGAATAGAAAACCGAAAAAGGAAAAATAGAAGGGGTGAGGAATGGTGAAGGTTGGCGCCATGGCAAGCCAATAAGCCTGCGGAGGACCGCCACAATGGAGGATGAAATCTATTGATAAGATCCAAGAAATCTTGCTAAGCAAGACAAGAGAAAACCTCTCTCAAGAAAAGCTCAAAGCTTATTCATTCATCAAAATTATCAAAAGTTCCTACAATTTCATTTTTTCATGTATTTATAGACCCTAGGCTACTTGGAAAACAAGCTAAACTAATCCTAACCATACCTAAACTAACTAACCAAAACTAACCTAGGCTTAAGGTAAACAACTAACTAATTAATGAGTAACTAGTTTAAGTTACATGTCACTTTCAAGTGACATGTCACCCATCTTTGATCTAAACCCTTGAAGGGCTTTGGGAGATCTAGGGTAGAGATTCTTTCTTAAGTAGAGACATGGATCAACACTTAAGCAAGAACTCTACTTAAACCAAAGCTCTTGGATTCACAAAAGAATTTCTAATTAAAGTCAAGTTTAACTTGAAATTCTTAGGTGAATTTTAGTGCCTCATTAATTCCTTACTTGCATCCTTAAGCTAGGCATCTTAAACACAAATTTAAAGCATTCAAACTAAAAGGACAAGCTTGGCCGTGAGCTTACACAAGTACACACTTAGAAGAATTATTAAAACAAGTTTACAAGCATATTACAAAAAGTAAGTCCTAAACTATGGCTTGATTGAGGTTGTGCCATGTCTTGGAGCTTTCCCACTTCTTCCTTTCAATGCTTCTAGTAATCCTTTAAGATGTTCCTACATCAGTCTTCATATTGTAAATTTTGTAAGCTTTTGAATATTCACTATTGCCAAGAAACATCCCAACTACAACCTTTGTATCAAGCTTATCTCCCTTCACATCAGGCACATGAGAATAACAAATACAACGAAAGACTTTCATGTGCTCAATTGATGACTTAACTTCATATTAAGCTTCATATGTTGTTTTATCTTTCAAAGCTTTGGATGGGAGTCAATTATGAACATATACTGATATATTGATGACCTCAACCCAAAATTTCTTTGGAAGACCTTTCTCAAACAATAAACACCTTGCCATCTCTATCACAGTTCTGTTTTTCTTTCACTCACTCCATTTTGTTGAGGAGTGTAAGAAGCTAACAATTGATGTTGAATGTCACAATATTCACAGAATTTGTTGAATTCTTTGGAGGTATACTTAGTACCATTGTCTAATTTTAGCTTCTTTATATGCTTCGATATTTAATTCTCCACCATGGACTTGAACTTTAGAAATACAACAAACACTTCAGAATTTTGCTTTAAATAGAATACCCAAGTCATCCTAAAAAAATCATCAATAAATAATAAAAAGTATTTACTGCCATTGAAGGAAGGTATACTCATAGGACCTGTTAGATCAAGGTGATTAATGTATTTAAATTTTGATTAATTAAAAGACAGATGGAACATCTCAAACAAAGCATTGCAAGCAAAATCAGACTGAACAAGCACAGACGAAGATGACCCCTCAAAGTTGAAGTCATTCTTCTGTCTCTAATCCATGTCATCAGACAGATGTCCTAGACGATACTCTTCAGACGAAGCTTACATGCCAACCTTAAGACTGAAGTTTCACATCGTTTGTCAAGGAAGTGAAGTTCAGACTGAGTAACTCGCGCCAAGTTCAAATCTTTTAAGTTACTCATGAGTACCTCCAAGATCAGTATGGGGATTCAAGCTTTCATATGTAACACGAAAAGGCTTCGCCCTTTTTCTTGGGAAATCTCAGTACAAGTCAGAAAAAGGACTAAGCACGCCATCAAATCCGCTGCACACGCTATCCCATCACTTGATTGCGCTTTAACACCTTTTTGGACTGTACTTGGAAAAGCTCAACAACATTCTTCTATTTCTAACGAACATATGAAGTTGTTGCCTATAAAAGGACTTCATTCCTTCAAGTTTCAGTTGACGAACACGCTTATTTTGCTAAGACTCTGTGCTTTCGCTCACTACTACTTTTGAACTTCATTGTATATCCCTCTCTACGAAGAGGAAACTTTTCTCTCATAGAAAACCTTTTAAATCCACTTGTGTGGTGCTTTAGCCTGAGGAGGCTATGTGTTCAAAGAATACCTTGTTGTTTAGCCTAAGAAGGTTGTGTTTAAAGAATATCTTGTAATAGCAAGAAGTGGCTGGGTTCAAACAATACTTGTAACCATTTCACGGTTTGTAGTGAAAACTCTAGTTGTTGGGTAACTGGACATAGTCTTGAATAGACGAACCAGTATAAAAATAACTATGTTTATCTTCTTTGAACTTGTGACTAACGGGGATAATCAAAGTATAACGTCTGTCCTTAAAATCAATTTTTAAAGATAATCATTGTTTCTTCTGACTGTGTTTAAAACCAACAGACGAAAGGAATTAAATTTTCATTTAACACAATTCAACCCACCTTCTTGTGTTTTATCTTTTACAGTTTGGTATCAGAGCTCAGCCTCTAAGGATTGAGCGTTGAACAGCTGTTAGAGGAAAGATCCAAGATAGAGTCTCAAGGACCCTCGTTCTTGTCTGGTGGGTCATCCATGAACAAGTCGCCAACGTTCTCTAGAGATGACTACCCTTACTAGGCTGACAGGATGGAGATGTACATCAAGTCTACTCAGTACAGGCTGTGGAATATCATTACACAAGGAGATATTCCCATTGTTACACCTGAGACTGAATGAGGAAGTGAAGAATTTTCCCTTATGGAGCTTAACAACAAAGCTAGATAAGTTCTCACGTGCGCACTCTCAAGGACAGAATAAAACAGATTTTGTGCCTACAAGACTGCCAAGGAGCTCTGGGACGCTCTAAAGATCTCCTATGAAGGAACTGAGGACGTCAGAATGAGAAAAGCTGTCACTCTTCAAAGAGAATATGAGATATTCTCAATGAAGAAAGGAGAATCTGTTGATATGATGTTTGGAAGATTCCAAACCATATTAAATGGACTTACCTCTTTGGGAATCACATTCACCAAAGCCCAAAACAATATGAAAGTACTGGATAGTTTGCCTGCTCCATGGAAAGTTATGTCCATTGTTATATCTGTTGGACGTGACATGAAGACATTAACTCTTAATGAGTTAATAGGTGCTTTGAGAGTACATGAGGTACTTCTCTGCAAAAAGGACAAGATCAAAGTTCAAGAGCCCATAGCTCTTCGGTCTGTAAACAATGTTCCTAAGGAGGAATCTGCCAAGAAAGAAAGAAAGAAGAAGAATAAGATCCTTAAAGCTGAAACTTCTGAATCTGATTCGTCTGACAGATCGTCTAAAGATGAGATATCTCTCATGGCTAGACGCTTTAAGAAGATGATGATGAAGGAAAGAAGAGGTCAACACTTCTTCAAAAAGAAAGAGAGGAAGTTTCCTGAGAAACCTGGAAACAAGGAGAAAAGCTCAGAGATTGTCTGCTATGAGTGCAGAAAACCTGGACATATAAGATCTGAATGTCCAAAGCTAAAGAGAAGATGGAACCCTCGTAGAGACAAGGGTAAAAAGAGTTTGCTGACGTGGGAAGACCTTGATAGCAACAGCTTAGACGAATCCACAGAGGTAGAAGAAAATGCTAACATCTGTCTCATGGCTGAAGACAATGCTTCCTCTGAGGTAAATGACTCTTCTATCTCATCCTCTTCATCTGAGTCTGAATCAGAATCAGAAGAGATATCATATGATACTCTTTTAGAAAACTCGCATTTATTGCCGAGCAATACAAAGTATGCAAAGCAAAGTTAAAACAAACTTTGGAAGAAAATGTTAAATCTGAAAGTATCATCTGAATCTGAATCTAAAAAGAACATTTTAATTCTTGAAATCGAAAGATTAAAGAAAGAAAATGATTCTTTACTCAAAGACTTAACTATGTTCACAAAAGGATCCTCCATGCTAGAGAATATTTTAAAATATGGGAGGGCTCCGTCTGACAAAAGTTGACTAGGTTATGTTGAGCAGACGAATGAGAAGAAGACAAAATTTGTTTCGTCTACTCAAAAGAAGAATAACAAAAGTTACAACAAGGTTCCAAATGATTATAAGAAAAATATAAAAACCATGAACAAAAAGAAACCTTCTTCTACTAACAAAGGAGGACCCAAAAAGATTTGGGTACCAAAGTCACTCATTATTCCTGTTGCAAATATCCTTAATAGGAAGAGAGAAGACTTCAAGCTTGTACCTGGACAGTGGATCTTCAAGATGCTCACGACACATGATGGGAGACCTGTCTATGTTCCAAGATCTCAGACCAAGTAAAGGGTCTGTATCTTATGGTTCAGGAAAAGGTAAAATCCTAGGTATTGGGACTGTTGGTAATACACCGAATCCTCTTATCCAAAATGTGTCTTATGTTAAAGGTCTCAATTTCAATCTACTGAGCATAAGTCAATTTTGTGACAGTGAATATGAAGTAGCCTTTAACAGTGATGAGTGTATAGTCAAGAACAAGGACAAATTCATTCTATTTGTTGGGAAAAGAAAGAATAATCGCTATGAGGTTTGCCTTTCTGACCTTAGTGACCAGAATGTAACATGTTTAATTTCAGCAGACGATGAACGAGATATTTGGCACAAAAAGCTTGGACATTTAAGTCTTAAGTATATTTCAAAAATTTCTAAAAAGGATCTTGTGAAAGGTTTGCAAAAAATATCTTGGAAATCCAATCGTCTGTGTGAATCTTGTCAGCATGGGAAACAACTTAAAGCTTCTTTTAAATCTAAAAATGTTGTTTCCACGACAAGACCATTAGAACTGTTACATATTGATCTTTTTGGACCTATACAGACTGAAAGTCTTGGAGGGAAGAGATATGGATTTGTAATTATGGATGACTATACTAGATTAACATGGGTATACTTCCTAGCCCATAAACATGAGTCATTCAGTGTCTTTGAAATATTCTGCAAATGCGTTCAAAAAGAAAAGGGAATATGTATTGCATCTGTTAGGAGTGATCATGGAACAGAATTTGAAAATTCTGAGTTCAATGCCTTTTTGTTTTGAAAATGGTGTCTTTCACAATTTTTCGTCTCCAAGAACTCCTCAACAAAATGGGGTTGAGGAAAGGAAAAATCGTACCTTACAAGAAATGGCTAGAACTTTGTTGCATGAAAGCTCTCTCCCAAAATATTATTGGGCAGAAGCAATTAATACTTCCTGTTATATTCAAAACAGAATATTGATAAGATCAATATTGAATAAGACTCCATATGAACTATGGAAAGGAAGAAGACCCAACAGTTCTTACTTCCATCCCTTTGGATGTGGGTGTTTTATTTTGAACACTAAGGATCAACTTGGCAAGTTTGATTCAAAGGTGGTGAAAAATTTTTTACTTCGATACTCTAACACTTCTAGAGCTTATAGAGTTTTAACTCTAAGACACAAGTTGTAGAGGAGACTTTTCATGTGAAATTCCAAGATAACTTAAAGGCTGATAAAGAAATATCAGACCTGGAAAACTTATTTGATAATTTACAGATAACTCCCTTTAGTCAAGAAGCTGATCCGTCTGTCCAACCCGGCACAGACACAAGAGCAGACGCAAGAACATCTCCCAGAACAGACGAACCCTCTTTGTCTGTCCCTCAACACCAAGATGATCATGCTCCTGTCAGAACTTGGAGGTTCGCCTCAAACCACACCGAAGATCTGATCATTGGAGATAGACATCAAGGAGTTCAAATAAGGTCAAGACTGAGAGATGTTTCGAGATATGCTCTTGTATCTGATATAGAGCCCAAAGATATTGGAGAGGCTCTACAAGAAAATGACTGGATTTTAGCTATCGAAGAAAAACTAAACCAGTTCACAAGGAATGATGTATGGACGCTAGTGGAAAGACCAAGGAACAAAAACATCATTGAAACAAGATGGATGTTCAGAAACAAGCTTGATGAAACTAGAAAAGTCGTAAGGAACAAGGCCAGGTTAGTAGCTCATGGCTATAACTAACAAGAAGGTATTGACTTCACTGAAACCTTTGCACCTGTAGCTAAATTAGAAGCAATTAGAATTTTACTTGCTTTTGCTGCTCACAAGAATATCGTCTTATATCAAATGGATGTGAAAAGTGCCTTTCTAAATTGCTTTATTGAAGAAGAAGTATATGTCAAACAACCTCCTATTTTTGAAAGTCAATCTCAACTAGATCATGTTTTCAAATTGAAGAAAGCATTTTATGGTCTTAAACAAGCTCCTAGAGCTTGGTATGACAGACTAAGTTTTTTTCTTCTTAAAAATGGTTTTTCAAGAGAAAAGGTTGATACAACTCTCTTTAAGAAAAGTGTTTCGAAAGACTTTATCATTGTTCAAATCTATGTAGACGATATAGTCTTTGCAGCAACTAACGAATCCTTGTGCAAGGATTTCTCTAAGTTAATGCAGGATGAGTTTGAGATGAGTATGATGGGAGAATTAAAGTTATTCCTAGGACTTCAAATCAAACAGACGAAACAAGGTATCTACATTCACCAACAGAAGTACACCAAGGAGCTTCTCAAGAAGTTCAAGACGAAGAATGTTAAGTCCATGAAGACACCAATGCATTCGTCTGGTGCTAGCCTCAACAAAGATGAGTCAGGTAAGACCGTTGATCAGACGATATACAAAGGTATGATTGGTTCTCTACTTTATCTTACTACAAGTAGACCTGACATCATGTTTAGTGTCTGTCTATGTGCACGTTTTCAATCTAACCCTAGAGAATCTCATTTACAAGCTGTAAAGCGTATTTTGAGATATCTTATAGGAACCACTAATCTCTCTCTGTTTTATGAGAAAAATAGTGATTTCAGTCTTAGTGGCTATTGTGATGCTGATTATGCTGGAGATAAAGTGGAGAGGAAAAGCACAAGTGGTGCTTGTCAATTTCTTGGCACATAACTTATTTCTTGGTTAAGCAAGAAGCGAAACTCTATTGCACTCTCAACCACTGAAGCGGAGTATATCGCTGCAGCTGGATGTTGTTTACAACTTCTTTGGGTAAAACATCAACTTGAGGATTACTACAGGTTTGAGACTCAAATACCAGTATCTTGTGATAATACAAGTGCAATTAATCTAAGCAAAAATCCTATTCAACATTCAAAAGCCAAACATATTGAAATCAAATTTCATTTTATAAGAAATTATGTTCAAAAAGGTATTTTTGATATACAGTTTTTTTCAAACTAATTTTCAATGGGCAGATATTTTCATAAAGGCTTTAGACAAAACTCGCTTTATTTTTATTAAAGAAAATTTGGGAATTATTTCTTTAATTGATTAAGTTATTTCGTCTGTATCTTTTGTTTATTCATTTTGTCTGCTTATTTATTCGTGTTAAGACGAAACATTGCGTCTGATCAAGTTGAATCAGTCTGAGGAAATTCAACAAACTCAAGGTTATTATTTAATTAATTTAAAGTTAAGTGTGCAGGGACACTATAAATGCAAGTTAAGTGTGCAGGGACACAATAAATGCAGCATTAAATGTGTTTGTCATTTATTGCTCTATCCTAGGACGTTGAGAAGCACGCGCAGTGAATTGCAGAGGTCAAATCAATCATTAAAAAGAAAATCATGAGGCAACGTCAAATCAGGGGCGGTTTCAATTCTTTCGTATGATGAATTATAACCGTTTTTAACATTTAACTATAAATACTACAAAGTTCACTCTTTTACTCTACAATATTCAATATTCTCTGAATCTTAACTTCTCTAAGAATCTTATACTCACACATTCGCTCTCTTTTCAAACCTAGAAAATGGCCGCTAAGAAATCCAAAACCTCTTAAGAGACCTTCTTTGCGCAAGATCTTTTCTTGCCGAGCAAGTGGATTTCCAAATCCACTCTTGAAGGAGTATCAAACCGCGTGGTGAGGATGCTGACTCACAATGGATGGATGGACTTCGCTAAATGGAAAGGTCCATGGCTGATGGAGGCGTTCGTTGAGTTCTCGAGTGACGCCAGAGAATTCGATGATGGTATCGTTGGTACCATTGACAGCAAGGAGTACATCATCACTGCTGAAACCATTCCTGAAGCTAGGAAGTGTAAGGCTGAAGGTCGCTTCTACAGCGCAGATTGGATGAAAATTGAGTCTGAAGAGCATGTTGATAATATGCTCTATGGAAAGGCTCGCGACCCTGAATACCCCAAGTTCTTGAGATCTTGGAATCTCCTCCTAACATGCAGTGTTGTTCACAACCTCCTCTACAACATCTTCACTCCTCGAACAGGCTCAAGGGACAACGTGAGTCTTCGAGACCGTTTCTGCATGTTCTACTGTCTTAGGAAGGTGAAGATGAGCCTTCCTCACATTATTCTTGATCATTGGGTGAGCGTCTTGAAAAATAGAAATATTTGAAGGAAGAGCAACATTCCTTATGCTACTCTCTTCTCCCAAATTATCATTAACCAAGACTTTGATTCCACTGGTGTTGTGTGGCACAATGAAGGAAAAGAAGTTAAAGGGAGCACATTTGCGAAGATGTGTCTATCCCCAGGCTTCCTTCATTTTAGGAGTGGAGAAGAAGAACCCCTCTCTCCTATGACCCAAGATCCCCCTCACAGAGCTCGCATCAAGTGCGCAAGACCAAACAGCTCTGAAACCCAGACACAAGCCTAAACACAACCCCAAACACCAATCCCATCGTCTCCACCTCCTGTCCATGGTTCCGAAGTTCCTTTTGAGGATGTTATTGTTAAACCCCTCAGAGAAAGAAAAAGGAACATTAGAATAAAACATGTTGCGTCTAAGACGCAAGAAAAAGAAGTTTCCCCTAGTGAAGATGAAGGGGTAAGAAAAGCATATGAGGATGCACCGTTTGTTAGAAAAATGACAGACGAAGAAAAACAAAGGCAGGTAGCTGAAGAGAAAGCTAGAGCAAGAGAGATTGCTCTACAAAAGGCTGCCAAAGGCAAAGAAAAGATGAAGTAGAAGTAGAGGCTTGCGTCTGTCATTGTTGGAGAGACAAACGAAGCTAAGCAAATGAAAGAGGCTAGAAGAGTCTTTATGCTGCTCGAAGCTTAAAGAGAATGCTTATTCCAAGAAAGCGTTAGAGGCATTGGATCGTCTGAGACTACTCCTACTCCAGCAAATTCAAAGGGCATGAACATTGAAGAAACTGCCCAGATCCAGAAGGATAATGCCCAATTAGCAGAGGAATTGGAGACCATGCTAAATGAAGAGGCTCCAACTATGGAGGTTGGTGAACCTTCACTCCAAGACGAACATAGGAGTGTTGGCACTGATCCTATTGTTGCGTCTCCTCTGAATGTTGTCTGTGTTCAGACGATGTCAGCTGCGTTTGAGGAAGTGACTTGTATTCAGATGGTAGAAGCTGCGTCTGAAGAAACCTCTTGCTCACAAACGATGGTAATTCCGTCTGTTGAAATTATTGATGTTGGCACATGTTCTTCATCTGATGAAGAATGTGTCACCATTTATAAGTAAGTGGTACCTGTGGTGAGACTACATGTTGAGCCATTAAACCCTGAAGATCTCCCACAGAAGCACAAGACAGACTATTCAGATGCTGAAAGCTCTTGTACAGAGAGGTCAATCAAGCCAGATTGGTTGCTAAAAGATCAGGCTGAAGATGTCTCTGATCTTAGTAAGGGAGAATCGTCTGAGTCTGCAATTGTTAGTTTTTGTGCAGATGATGAAGACTGCTTTATTAAGGACACTCCTTACATCGAGTTGAAGAACCCTTACTGATAAGTGCTAGATTATACATGTTTTCCTAGGTGTTTTCAGTCCGTTTCCATCCATTTTCAATAGGTTTAGTTGTAGTTTAGACAAGAAAACATTGAAAATACCATGTTTGTTTAGTGTTAGTTCTTGATGTAGTGTTTTGTTAGTTTTATAAGTGTTTCTTGTGTTTCTAAGTCATTTTATCATCTTTCTTGTTAATTGTAGGTTGATTGAAGAGGAGATAGAAGTTTGGAATGAAAGCCATGGACCTAAGAGAAAGACTTGGAGCGCAAGCCATCAAGAAGAAGAGGAATTGAAGCTCAAATCAAGAAATTACTATTCATGTGCTGTCAAATCACTATTCACGTGCTGTCAAAACGCGCCTAGGCGCGAAATTACTGTTCATGAGGCGCAAAAGTGCGCCCAGGCGCGTATGGGGGCGTGTTTCACTGCTTTTTGCGGCACAAGTGCGCCCAGGCGCGAATGTGGGCGCGTTTCAACCCCTCTTTGCTGGAAAAACGCGCCTAGGCGCGAATCAACTTAATGGGAGGCGCGTTTCTTCACATATATAAGCATGTTTGGGCGCGAATTCAGAAGAGGACCATTCATAATTCAATTTCTTTTTCTGCACGCTTGGGTCTCGCGATTCTCTCTTCTCCATTTTTCGTTTTCCTTCCTCCTCCATCAAACCTAGGAGATTTCTTGAAGATTTAGAGCTTGTGGAAGCAAGATCTAAGGCTTCATGGAGTGCTTCTTGTGTTTGATTTCTATTTTCCTTCTTTCTTTTCTCATTTCCATGTTAGGTTAGACTTTAGGATAGGGATTGGGGATTTCGATTCAAAATTCTTGTAATGAATTGCTTATGTTAATTCAAGTGTAATTTCACCGAATTGATTGATCTCTTCCTTGCTTAATGCTTATTCTTGAGATTTAATTCATGAAATTCAAATAGAGATATGAATATTAATGTTTGACTGAATTGAACTATTTCTTAAGGATTTGTATCTCGTGTCAGCTATGCCTTCGGAAGATTGATAGTTGAATTAGGAGAGGAAGTGCATCACTATAGTAATGCATGAGTTTAGGGATAGAACTTGCATGCTATGAGATGTTGTAGCAATTTATCTGTTTAAACTTCTTGAATGAATTTCTGTTTTCACCTAAGGGATTAGGGATTATAGAAGTCATTCAAAGGGACTAAAGACCTAGGAATAGGATTAGTTTACGGTATCACAAATTCTAGTCTCCAATTGAGTGATATTTGTTGAATTGACATAAGAAGTAGTTACTTGAGAGAAGAATCAATTGAACCAATTCCCTAACTGTTTTCATCATCTTTGAAACTTAAACATTTACAGTTTTCCTTACTTTACTGTGCATTGTTTAATTTTACACAATAGCTTAGTTTTACATACATGATTCATTCCTTGATTCGTCCTAATAGCAAGCATGCTAAACATTCGATAATTCACAACTAGTCTCTGTGGTTCGACAACTCTTACTCATTATTTCTAAACTTGTAAACGATCGGTACACTTGCCGAAAGATTGACACACGTATATTTTAAAGTCAACAAGTTTATGTGAGGGATCACCTTGTATTGGTGGAATTTTTGTGCATTTTCTAGTTGTGTATAGTGCATTCTCTGTTTTCATGCATACCATACCATACCAAATTTTTTCTGTTCTTTCTTGTGATAGCAATGAATGAGACTACTTAAGAAAAGCAAAGTACAAGAATAAAGTGAAAAGAAAGAAAAAGGAAGAAGAAAAGAGCAAAATAACAAAAGCTACAAGAAAAGGATGTTTAGAAAAGAAAAAGAAAACAAAAAGTAGAAAGAAAAGAAAATAGCAAGAGCTATAAGAAAACAAAAAGAAACAAAAGAAAATGAAGTTTAAGAGCAATAAGGATAAAGGAACAAAAGGAAAACAGAGTGGTCTCATGAGTTGTTTATGTTACTTAGTGTTAGTCTCTGTTCTGTTATGAATTTTTCTTCTGTTCATCATTAACTCATGCATAGCATATAGGTATAACTTTTACTCTTTAAGTTCCTGTGAATATGCAGTTAGTACCTTTCTTGTTATCCCACCTTTACCTAAGCCCCATTACAACCCTGAAAAGACCTTTTGAGTGTCCAATGTCTACTTGAAGGCAGTGGAGATTTTAGAGCTATTGCAAGCCTATGGTAACTGACCTTCTAATTGGTAACATTGAGAGAAACACAAACCCAAAACACTTGAGAGATTGAGGGCAAACACTTAACTGGAGAGGACTGTGTAATGTTGCTAAAGTACATTTTCTCATGCCAATCTATGTTGTTTGCTTATGCTTGATGAATTGTGCAGTGCTTGATAACATTTTGAGTTCATGTCCAACTTTCATAGATGAAGTGAGTTGGCTTAAGGAGTTAAGAACTGCATAATGCATTTTCAGTGGCTGTTGAGCTCAATGTTATACCATATCTATTGACCCTTGTAATGATGGATTTTATGTTTGCTTGAGGACAAGCAAAGCTTTAAGTTTGGGGTTGTGATAAGTGCTAGATTATACATGTTTTCCTAGGTGTTTTCAGTCCGTTTCCATCCATTTTCAATAGGTTTAGTTGTAGTTTAGACAAGAAAACATTGAAAATACCATGTTTGTTTAGTGTTAGTTCTTGATGTAGTGTTTTGTTAGTTTTATAAGTGTTTCTTGTGTTTCTAAGTCATTTTATCATCTTTCTTGTTAATTGTAGGTTGATTGAAGAGGAGATAGAAGTTTGGAATGAAAGCCATGGACCTAAGAGAAAGACTTGGAGCGCAAGCCATCAAAAAGAAGAGGAATTGAATAGTGATTTCTTTATTTGAGCTTCAATTCCTCTTCTTCTTGATGGCTTGCGCTCCAAGTCTTTCTCTTAGGTCCATGGCTTTCATTCCAAACTTCTATCTCCTCTTTAATCAACCTACAATTAACAAGAAAGATGATAAAATGACTTAGAAACACAAGAAACACTTATAAAACTAACAAAACACTACATCAAGAACTAACACTAAACAAACATGGTATTTTCAATGTTTTCTTGTCTAAACTACAACTAAACCTATTGAAAATGGATGGAAACGGACTGAAAACACCTAGGAAAACATGTATAATCTAGCACTTATCACTTACCGCTACAAAGGAAAGAAGGGATTCCAACTTGGGAGATTTTTCAATCCCATCATGTATCACCAACCCTTGAAGCTAGAGGACTTCAAAGATAATATGAAATATTTCCCTAAAGAGCAACGCGAGTGGCTAAAGCGTCTGCCCTAGGATGTGTTGGCGCAACTTATCATCAAGGGTTTGCAAAACATTGTTGCATACAAGGATCATCTTGCTGGACTGTTGATTGAAAGACCAGCACTTGGCTATGAACCACATATTCCATCTAGAGAATACATCAAATGGAAGGTTCAACATGAGCTTAACGCACCTGCATTTCACCACTATAGATATGGAGATCCAACCTCCAAAGTATATGAGCCAAGAGACTGTGATCATTGGCACTTGGACGCCATTGATAGTCATGATCCATTCACCTTCGCAATCCCAATGAACCAAACAGAGTATGTGGGACTAGGCCATACTCTAGGGATTGTCCTTCCATGGACAAGACCACATTGTTTAGGGATTCGTCTGCGCTACTCCCTCCTCGTCGATGAATGTGAAGACCCTGAAGACTTCATTCACTCTTTACCAGAAGACTATAACATTGCCTTCAGAATGATGGCTAATGCTTATAGAAGAGAAGAGAAAGGTAGGTTAGCCTCCTTTCATCAGATCCAAAGAAGAACAAGGAAGAAACTCAGGCCCTATCCCTTCATGATGGGATATCAATTCTCGTCATTAGTCACAAACGAAACTAAGTATTTCATTGTCATGGATCGCCCAAGACCATGCTTGGTTAAGTTTTTGGTCAAAGGAAAGGAGAAGAAGATACCGTCTGCCCCCAAGCAATTCAAGTTCGCAAGGCACATTGCCAAGCGACTTCCGTCTGCTGCTTACAATCATCTCAAAGTTGTTCAAGCTCAATCCTCAAAGCCTATCAATCCTAAGATTCAAAGGATGATAAAGGAACATGAAGCCACGTCAGCTTTTTGCTTAGGGAACTCTTTTGATGAAGAGTCTGTCACCTGTGGCAAAGTCTACCCTGGAGGAGCTTTCGTATACACTCTTCCTCCTCATGAACCTCAGTATCTTCAACTCACAACCTTCAACAAAACATACTCTTGGCAATGGAAGGAAAACTTCAGTTCTCGTATGGAACTTCCTTTGTTCTCTTTGAGTTTGAAGAAGACTGTAGTGGAACCTATTGAAGATGATATAGAACCTATTGTAGAGGAAGTAGAGATTGATGAGGAACCTCAATCATATGAAGATTTCACTGATAAGCATAATACTTTGAAGTGCTAATATGATGTTCTTAAGGAAAATTGTGAGCTTTTGAAGAAAAAGAACAAGGAGCTTGAAAAAAATCAAGTCTCTATAACCACTGAGATGTAGCAGCTACGGAATATTGTGATGAGTCTCGTACAACATCAACCACAGCCTCCACCATCTTGATTTTGATGATTCTCAGCCCAAGGGGAGAATAATTTGAGGAGAAAGGTTATGCTAAGGGGGAGCATGGTAAGTCTTAGAGCTTATTGAAGAGCATCGTCTGAGGGGGAGCAAAAGATGAATGAAGGATGAAGACCTTGTATATGTATTCTTTACTATTTTTTGCTCTGATTCTTTTATTTGATTATATAGATAGCTCTGAACTTCTGTACCAATTTGCTCTGATTATTTGTATTCATTTACTCTATTTTCTCTAAACCATGTAACTTGTAAATGGATTACATCACATTGATGTAACAAATCTTATAAAGAGGTATATTCAGAGATCATCGTCTTGATGTAATTCTGGCTGCTTGTTATAACTGTGTTTTTAGCTAACTTTGTCTTATGCAGATGCTCTTTTGAGAAGGTTTCTAGTATGGTCTGTAATCATCAAAAAGGGGGAGATTGTTAGATCAAGGTGATTAACGTCTCTAAGTTTTGATTAATTACAAGACAGACGGAACATCTCAGACAAAGCATTGCAAACAAAGTCAGACTGAACAAGCACAGATGGAAGATGACCCCTCAAAGTTGAAGTCATTCGTCTGTCTCAAAGTCATGTCATCAGATGGAAGTCTCAGACGATAATCTTTAGACGAAGCTTACCAGCCTACCTTAAGGCTGAAGTTTCACATCGTCTGTCAAGGAAGTGAAGTTCAGACTGAGTAACTCGCGCCAAGTTCAAATTCTTTAAGTTACTCATGAGTACCTCCAAAATCAGTATGGAGATTCGAGCTTTCATGTGTAACACGAAAAGTCTTCGCCCTTTTTCTTGGGGAACCTCTGTACAAGTTAGAAAAAGGACTGAGCAAGCCATCAAATCCACTACACACGCTATCTCATCACTTGTTTGGGCTCTGACACCTTTTTGGACCGTACTTGGAAAAGCTCAACGACATTCTTTTGTTTCTAACGGACATATAAAGTTGTTGCCTATAAAAGGTGATGTAGGAACATCTAGAAGAGTTACTAGAAGCATGCAAAGGAAGCTAGAAGAGGAGGTGGGAAGACTCCAAGCACAAGAAGATAGTATAGGACCTAGTACTTGTAGTTTACTTGTAAATTCTTCTGAAACATAACTAAGTCCTATGTTGTAATAGCTTTAGGGAATACTTGGGCTTAAGCCCGTGGGTTTTCATAGGCCCAAGGCCTAAGGCTCCATCTAATCCTACGCATGCCACACTCCCAAGTCAAGCCACACAAGAATTTAAAAATTGAATAAAATCATTTTTTGTTCTAAAAACTTGTGTGAGCTTGAAAACCTTCTTAAAAAAGGAGGGAGCCTTTAATTAAGCTTTGGATCCATGCCTAAGCTTAATCAAAGATCTCCACCCTTGATTAAGAAAGGTAGAGGATTGATGACATGGCACATCACATGGTCTTAAGGAGGAGACAAGAAGGAGACAAGGAGGGGACAAGACCATGTGAAGGCCATGTGCTTCCTAACAACCAACTAACCACTTGGGTTACTTGGCTTGCAAGGAAGCTCCACGGATTGGTTGAGCCCTAACCGTGATTAGTGGCTCCCAACCGTGGTTAAAGGTTACTTAGCTTGCAAGGCAAGCTAAGATTACTTGGAGCCCAAGCTTTGCAACCTATAAATACCCTAAGCTTCTCCTTTGTAAAGAACTTTTGATGAATGAAAATAGCTTCTAGCTTTTGAGAGAATTTTCTCTTGTTCCCTTAGGGAAGACCTTGAATCTTATCAATGGCTTCTTCAACCATTGTGGCGGTTCCTCCTAGGCTTATAGGAGTTCTTCTCCTTGGCGCCATCTTCATTCCTTTCTAATCCATTTTCTACTTTGATTTCTTGAACCTAAAACCAAAAACACCTAAACCGAACCATTTCTTCTTTGCTTCTTTGGATTGATGCGTGGTTGAAGGCAAGTGTGGGCAATTTGGAGCTTCCATGGATCCTTTTCCAAGTGTGGCTTCATCAAGTGGTATCTAGAGCAAGGTTACCTTCAACTTTGAATCTTCACAACGGTTAGTTGAGTCTTGTTTTTCTTTTGAGTTCTTCCACCGATTGAATCTTGTGTCTTCTTCTTTGAGTAGCTTATTTGAGTTCCTTGAGTTGTCTCATTAGTAGTTTTGAGTTTGGAGCATATTTTCTTCTTATAGTTACTGCATTAGGCCGTAGCGTCATCTTGATATGTTCCATCATTTTCTTTGAATACATGATTGAATAGCTTGCAAATTTTGACTCCATAATCTTTCATGAATTTTGCTCTTGCAAGTTTTTAATTCATGTATGTCATTAGGATTTTGTTTAGCCGTGTTTTCCACTGTATTGTGAGGCATAATTACTGGTTTTGTACTGCACTTTAATCTTCCACACGCATAGTACATGATTTCTAAGTGCTAGGAACATCTACTAGTATATGCTTGCATGATTTTGAATTTTTAGTAATTTTAGATTGCTATTTGTTTTGAAATTTTGAGTAGACTTTGTAATTGCTATGATAAGCTAGGATTTGAACCTAGAAGAGGCTTTTAGTTCCTTAGAGGTTTCGGTCCAGCCATACAATTACAAAAGAAAAGAATCAAAATCAAAAGAAAGAAAAGAGAAGAGAAAGAAAAACAAGTGAAAAGAAAAACAAGTAGTGAAGAGTAGTGGCTATAAAACAAAAAGCACAATTAGAGAGCCATAGAAAGTGAAAAGAAAAGAGAGAGTACTGCAACATAAGAGCAAAAGAAAGTGAAAAAGAAAAGAGTTACACAAAAGAAACACCATTGGACCTAGGAAAGAGCCTACACATTCTAGTTGAAATTCTAGTTTTGAGCTTCCTAGTGAATTGTGTATCTTTTGGTTCTTTACATGTAATTTTCTTTTTCTCCACTGCACTGCACTTTGCTGGACATATTATTGTACTGAACATAAAGGCATTTAATTGAATTTTGCATGAGAAGCATGATAGCTAGCAAAGTATAGAAACTAGGCAAAATCGGTCTCTAATATTTTGCTGATTTTTCTGAAATCGGTTTCTAATTTCGGTTTCTAAGTGGTTTGAAGTGCTTGCTGTCCAGTTTTGATTACCTCATGATATGCCTCTGTTTTGACATGTTTCCTTGGGCTTTTATATGATATTTTGCTGCCCTATTATGTGCCATTGTCTCATTAAATTTTCTCCACAATTTGAGTAGCCATTCATTTCATTTTGAGCTTTTATTGCTTGTCTCCTTTGGATTCTTTGGTTTTGTCTTAGAGTCTCTTGTCTTTCTTGACCTCTTAAGCCTAGTTAGGTGCTGTTCCTCTTTCATAATGGTATGCTAAGAACCTTGATAATTGATTAGAGGATAATCCCTACTAGAACATAGAGAAAGAGTGGTAAAAGGCAAGAGAGCATCCTCATAAAAAGAGCCTTGATTTGAGTGATACACGAGTGTGAGTGGATACACTTAGAGAGTGTTGAAAGGTTTATTGCTTTCCTTATTTTCTTGTATACTAACTCTTTCTTGCAGCCATGGCAAGTCCATCTAGTGTTGGACAAGACTTGTCACCTAGGACACTAAATATTTTGAACTTGGTGATGGAGAAAATGGATGCTAAATTGAGGGAGAGTGAGGAAAGAATGAGGAGGGAGAACCGAGGGGGAAAAGATCTTTGAATAATGAGGGGATAGGAGAGAAAGGATGAGTGGAAATAGGAGAAGACATGACGATGAAGGAGAAAGGAGAAGTAGTAGGGAAAGGGAACCTAAAACCTCCATTGGAAGTGATGAAGGAATTCCTTTTAGAGAACCTTTTCCTAGGAATGAACCTTTTTACCATACTAGGAGGAATGGGGGAAGGTATGGCCGAGAAGAGGCAAGAGAAAACCGAGAAGGAAGGAGGACCCATTGGGAGGAGGAAGATAGGTTTGATGAGAGGTTTGTGAAGATCACCATACCTAAGTTCAATGGTAGTGGAGGACCCGAAGCATACCTAGATTGGGCCATGAAAGTGGACCAAATTTTCTCAAGCTATCCCTTGTTGAGTGAAGAGAAAAGCTACACCTAGTGACCCTAGAATTTGAAGACTATGCCATGATTTGGTGGAATCAACAAGATAGGGGCTACGGTTGCATTAGGCCAAGAGTGACAACATGGGAAGCCTTGAAGCATGCCTTGAGAGAGCGTTTTGTACCACCCACATACCTAAGGGATCTACACAACAAATTACAAAGATTGTATCAAGGGAATAGAAGTGTTCAAGAATACTTCAAGGACCTTGAAATCACCATGCTAAGAGCACACATAGAGGAGAGTTTGGAGTCTACTTTGGCAAGGTTTGTGAATGGGTTGAACCGAGAAATCCAAGATGTGTTGGAGTTGCAAAGGTACTCCCACATTGAAGAGGCCATACACCTAGCCGAGAGAATTGAGTCACAACTTAAGAGAAGGCAAGCAAAAAGGGTGTCCACGCCAAACACTTCTTCTTGGAAAGGAAAGGAAAACAAGGAACCATCTTCCAAGCCTAAAGGGAGAGATAGCCGAGACTCCACCAAGCCTAAAGAGGTAGTTTCTCAACCTAATCCCTTGAGATCAAGTAACATAAAATGTTTCAAGTGTTTAGGGAAGGGCCACATTGCATCTCAATGTCCTAACAAAAGGACAATGGTCACAAGAGGAGGAGAAACTATAAGTGAATCTTCACAAGGATCTTCAAGTGAAAAGGAAGAAGAAAAGGAAGCATCCATCCATAGTGAAGAAGCCGAAGAGGGTGACTTGCTTATGGTAAGGAGACTCCTTAAATTGAACCTTGCAATTGATGACACACAAAGGGAAAACATTTTCCATACAAGGTGCAAGGTAAAGGGCAATGTATGTTCCTTAATCATTGATGGAGGTTCTTGTACAAATGTTGTAAGTGAGGGTCTTGTAGCTAAACTTGAATTGCCTACTATTACTCATGTTAGACCTTATAAATTACAATGGCTTAGTGAAAATGGTGAAATAAAGGTTAATAGACAATGCATGATAGATTTTCTATAGGAAAATATGTTGATAGTGTTTTGTGTGATGTAGTTCCAATGGAAGCTACTCATTTACTCCTAGGTAGACCATGGCAATATGATAGAAATGTGATTCATGATGGTCTTGCTAACACTTTCTTGTTTTCTTTTGAAGGTAGAAAAGTTTTACTAAAACCTTTGTCACCAAAGGAGGTATGTGAGGACCAAGTCAAGTTAAGACTTAGGAGGTCCCAAGAGCCAAAGAGTGAAGAGGCCGAGAATTCCAAAGCACCCAAAGCCTTGGCCGAGAAGCAAAGCAAAAAGAAAATTGTTTTGAAAAATGATTCAAGTTGTAATAATAATATTAGTCATAGTAAATGTAAAGAGACATTACTTGTTACATGCAATGAAATAAAAAGGGAATACTTAGCTAGGAAATCTATGTTTTTGTGTATGCCTACTCCTTTAACATTGAGCAATGCTTGTGTAGGTGATGACAAGTCCATAGATGAATTACTTGAGGAATTCCAAGATGTCTTTCCTTTGGATCTTCCCCATGGATTGCCACCTCTTAGGGGTATAGAACATCAAATAGATCTCATTCCGGGTTCCCAATTGCCCAACAAACCCGCCTATAGGAGCTCACCAAGTGAAACAAAGGAGATTGAGAAGCAAGTCCAAGACCTCTTGAAGAAAGGATGGGTCAAAGAAAGCCTCTCTCCTTGTGCATCACCTATCATCTTGGTTCCTAAGAAGGAGGTGCGTGGCGAATGTGTACCGATTGTAGAGCAATAAATAATATCACTATTAGATATAGACATCCAATTCCTAGATTAGATGATCTATTAGATGAATTACATGGATCTACTCTATTTTCCAAAATAGATCTCAAAAGCGGTTACCATCAAATTAGAATGAAAGATGGAGATGAATGGAAAACCGCCTTTAAGACTAAATTTGGATTATATGAGTGGCTAGTAATGCCATTTGGATTGTCTAATGCTCCTAGTACATTCATGAGACTCATGAATCATGTGCTAAGGGAGTTCCTAGGTAAATTTGTAGTAGTATATTTTGATGATATTTTAGTATATAGTAGAAGTTTTCAAGAGCATGTAAATAATTTGAAAAGTGTTTTAGAAGTACTTAGGAAAGAAAAATTGTATGCAAATAAGGATAAATGTATCTTTGGGGCCGAAAAAAGTTGTATTCCTTGGATTAGTTGTAAGCTCAAAGGGAGTGGAAGTAGATGAAGCCAAGATACAAGCTATCAAGGAATGGCCCACACCAACATGTGTAAAGGAGGTAAGGAGTTTTCATGGCTTAGCTAGTTTCTATAGAAGATTTGTAAAGGACTTTAGCACCATAGCTAGTCCATTGAATGAACTTGTAAAAAAGGACATTAAGTTTTCATGGGGCCTTCTCAAGAAGAAGCCTTCAAGGTGCTCAAACACAAACTCACACACGCACCCATACTTGCTTTACCAAATTTCTCTTTATCATTTGAACTTGAATGTGATGCGTCAAATGTAGGCATAGGTGCGGTTCTCATGCAAGGAGGGCATCCCATAGCTTATTTTAGTGAAAAACTAAAGGGGGCACCTTAACTACTCTACCTATGATAAAGAATTATATGCTTTAGTAAGGGCTTTACATGTGTGGCAACACTACTTGCTACCTAAAGAGTTTATAGTCCATACGGACCATGAAGCCCTAAAGCATTTGAGAGGGCAAGGAAAAATTGAATAAGAGGCATGCCAAATGGGTAGAATACATAGAACAATTTCCTTACATCATCAAGTATAAAAAGGGGTCTAGTAACATAGTTGCGACGCTCACAAGTAGAAGGCACACTTTGATAAACATGCTTGAGTGTAAGATGTATGGTTTTGACCATATTAAACCTATGTATGCCTTGGATAAGGATTTCGGTCTTGCATGGGAATCAAGTACCAAAGGTGCATTCAAAGACTATTTTAGGCACAATGGATATCTCTTTAAAGGCCAAGCATTGTGTGTACCTAAATCTTCTTTGAGGGACTTGTTGGTGGTTGAAACTCATGAGGGAGGTTTGATGGGTCATTTTGGAAGAGATAAGACTTTGGCCATGTTACAAGAGAACTTCTATTGGCCTCATATGAGAGTTCAAGTTGTCAAGCACATCTCTAAATGCATCACTTGTAACAAGGCCAAATCTAAAGTCTCCCTAATGGTCTCTACCAACCCTTCCGATTGCTTCCTCCCCTTGGATGGATATATCCATGGATTTCATCCTTGGCCTTCCCAAATCCAAAAGAGGGATGGATAGTATCTTTGTTGTTGTATGTCGTTTCTCAAAAATGGCTCATTTCATAGCTTGCAAGAAAGTTGATGACGCTTCTCATATTGCAAGACTATTCTTTAAGGAAGTAGTGAGGCTCCATGGAGTACCCAAGACCATTGTAAGTGATAGAGATTCAAAATTTCTTGGACACTTTTGGAGGACCCTTTGGAGTTGTCTTGGAACCAAACTTCTTTTCTCTACAACTTGCCACCCCCAAACGGATGGGCAAACCGGTTGTCAATAGAACCTTGGGTCAACTATTGAGAACTTTTGTTGGTGACAAAATAAAGAGTTGGGAAGATTGGCTACCTCATATTGAGTTTGCTTATAATAGGGTTGAACATTCCACTACTAAATTTTCTCCTTTCCAAATTGTTTATGGATTTAACCCACTCACCCCACTTGATCTAGTGGCTTTGCCTATTGAGTTTTCTTGTAATAGGAGCGGTCAAGAGAGGGCTAGAAAGATCCAAGAGCTACACGCTCAAGTAAAGGAGAAAATAGAGAAAAAGAATGAGCAAATAGCAAGAACCTACAACAAACATCACAAAGACATTGAGTTCAAAGTAGGGGATATGGTTTGGCTTCATTTGAGAAAGGAACGGTTTCCTACCTTAAGGAGTTCCAAGCTACTTCCAAGAGGAGATGGACCCTTCAAGATCATAGAAAAATTGGGGGCAAATGCATACAAGCTCGACTTACCAAGTAAGTATGGTGGTAGTAACTCTTTCAATATAACTGATCTTTCTTTATGTGATGTAGGTACAAATGATGACCTCAACTTGGGGACAAGTTCAAGCCAAGAAGGAGGGTTTGATGTAGGAACATCTAGAAGAGTTACTAGAAGCATGCAAAGGAAGCTAGAAGAGGAGGTGGGAAGACTCAAGCACTGAAGATAGTATAGGACCTAGTACTTGTAGTTTACTTGTAAATTCTTCTGAAACATAACTAAGTCCTATGTTGTAATAGCTTTAGGGAATACTTGGGCTTAAGCCCGTGGGTTTTCATAGGCCCAAGGCCTAAGGCTCCATCTAATCCTACGCATGCCACACTCCCAAGTCAAGCCACACAAGAATTTAAAAATTGAATAAAATCATTTTTTGTTAAAAACTTGTGTGAGCTTGAAAACCTTCTTAAAAAGGAGGGAGCCTTTAATTAAGCTTTGGATCCATGCCTAAGCTTAATCAAAGATCTCCACCCTTGATTAAGAAAGGTAGAGGATTGATGACATGGCACATCACATGGTCTTAAGGAGGAGACAAGAAGGAGACAAGGAGGGGACAAGACCATGTGAAGGCCATGTGCTTCCTAACAACCAACTAACCACTTGGGTTACTTGGCTTGCAAGGAAGCTCCACGGATTGGTTGAGCCCTAACCGTGATTAGTGGCTCCCAACCGTGGTTAAAGGTTACTTAGCTTGCAAGGCAAGCTAAGATTACTTGGAGCCCAAGCTTTGCAACCTATAAATACCCTAAGCTTCTCCTTTGTAAAGAACTTTTGATGAATGAAAATAGCTTCTAGCTTTTGAGAGAATTTTCTCTTGTTCCCTTAGGGAAGACCTTGAATCTTATCAATGGCTTCTTCAACCATTGTGGCGGTTCCTCCTAGGCTTATAGGAGTTCTTCTCCTTGGCGCCATCTTCATTCCTTTCTAATCCATTTTCTACTTTGATTTCTTGAACCTAAAACCAAAAACACCTAAACCGAACCATTTCTTCTTTGCTTCTTTGGATTGATGCGTGGTTGAAGGCAAGTGTGGGCAATTTGGAGCTTCCATGGATCCTTTTCCAAGTGTGGCTTCATCAAAAGGACTTCATTCCTTCAAGTTTCAGTTCGCGAACACGCTTATTTTGCTAAGATTTTGTGCTTTCACTCACTGCTACTTTTGAACTTCATTGTATATCCCTCTCTGCAAAGAGGAAACTTTTCTCTCATAAAAAACCTTTTAAATCCACTTGTGTGGTGCTTTAGCCTGAGGAGACTGTGTGTTCAAAGAATACCTTGTTGTTTAGCCTGAGAAGGCTATGTTCAAAGAATATCTTGTAATAGCCAGAAGTGTGGGGGTTCAAACAATACTTGTAATCATATCACAGTTTGTAGTGAAAACTCAGTAGTTGCTGAGTAACTGGACGTAGTCTTGAATAGACGAACCAGTATAAAAATAATTGTGTTTATCTTCTTTGAATTTGTGACTAATGGGGATAATCAAAGTATGACCTTTGTCCTTAAAATCAATCTCTAAAGATAATCATTGTTTCGTCTGACTCTGTATAAAACTGACAGACGAAAGGAATTAAATTTTCATTTAACACAATTCAACCCCCCTTCTTGTGTTTTATCTTTTACAGAACCAAAAACGTATGTATGTATTAGCTACAATTTTTCATGATCCCTCCAAGTATGTCCAGCAGGAAATGGCATTCTGCTTTGTTTTCCATACTGACATAATTCACAAACAACATCATTGCAAAATAAAAGGCATGTTCTAAACTAATTGCTTTGAACTCATGGATTTTAAAGAGAAATAATTAAAATGATCAAATCTTTTATGCCATAATTCAAAAGCATCATTTGTAGTCACATATGCAGCCATGTTAGATCAAGATGTTTAACACATCTAAGGTTTTGATTTCTACAAGACAGACGAAACTTTCTCAGACGGAACATCAGCGAGCAAGTCAGACGAAACAAGCACAGACGAAAGATGACTCCTTGGACTGAAGTCATTCGTCTGTCTCAAGTCAAAGTCATCAGACGATAGGATAAGACGAAACCTCTTAAAGACTGAAGAAGTATATCATCTGTCCTAGAAGTGAAGCAAAGTTTGAGTCACTCGCGCCAAGATTTCAAATCTTAAGAAGTACTCATTAGAAGCATCCAAGATCAGTATAGGGATTTCGTGCTTACACATGCAACTCAAAAAGGTCTTCACCTTTTTGTCAAAGTCTCTATACAAGTCAGAAAAGGTATTGCGCACGCAATCTAAATCCGCTGCACACACCATCAATCACTCAAGTACTATCTGACACCTTTTGGAAAGCTCTCAAAGAAATATTCAACGGCATTCTCATATTTCTAACGGTTATCTGAAGATAATGCCTATTTAAAGACTTCACTTCATCAGAGTTTAGTTGGCGAAAACGCTTCTATTATTTTATCTTCTGTGATTTCGCTCAATACATCTGATTGTACTTCATTGTAAAACCCTCTCTGCGAAGAGGAATCTTTCTGTTCTTTAGAACATCTTTTAAAATCCACTTGTGTGGTATTTTAGCCTGAGGAGGCTGGTTATTCAAAGAATATCTCTGTTGTTTAGCCTGCGAAGGCTGTGTTCAAAGAATATCTTGTTATAGCCAGAAGTGGCTATGTGCAAATAATACTTGTAACCATTTCACGGTTGGTAGTGAAAACTCAGTGGTTGCTGGGTAACTGGACGTAGTCTTGTATAGACGAACCAGTATAAAAATAGTTGTGTACTTATCTTCTTAAGTGTTTGACTAACAGGGATAAATAAGCTATAACGTATCTTACTTAAAAACAATCCTTGAAGATTAAGTAATACTTCGTTTGAACATATTTAAACCCACAGACGAAAGGGAAAAATATTTTTCAAAAACACAATTCAACCCCCCTTTTTGTATTCTATCTTTTACAGTTTGGTATCAGAGCTCAGCCTCTAAGGGTTGAGCGCTTTACAGCTGCTAGAGGAAAAGATCCTGGATGGAGTCTCAAGGACCTTCGTTCTTATCCGGAGGTCATCCATGAACAAGCCACCGACGTTCTCACGGTGATGACTACCCTTCTCGAAGCGGATCGGATGGAGATGTACATCAAATCCACACAGTACAGACTATGGAACATCATAACTCAAGGAAACATCCCTATTGTCAAACCTAAGGTTGAATGGGGAAATGAAGAATTCTTGCTTATGGAATTCAAAAACAAAGCCAGATATGCCATCATGTGTGCATTATCAAGGACAGAATACAACAGATTCTGTGCATACAAAACAGCTAAAGAACTCTAGGATGCCCTCAAAATTTCCTATGAAGGAACTGAAGATGTGCGAATGAGGAAAGCTGCTACTCTTCAAAGAGAATATGAGATATTCTCAATGAAGAAAGGAGAATCTATCGATATGATGTTTGGTAGATTCCAAACGATATTGAATGGACTCACTGCGCTGGATATTTATTACCTTCACCAAAGCTCAAAACAACATGAAGATATTGGATAGTCTTCCTCCTCCATGGGAAGCTATGTCCACTGCCATTTCAGTCGGGCGTGATATGAAGACATTAACTCTTTACGAGTTAATAGGAGCTTTGAGAGTACATAAGGTACTCTTGTGCAAAAGAGACAAGATCAAGGTTCAAGAACCAATAGCTCTTCCGTCTGTCAATAACACAACAAAGGAGGAAACTCCTAAGAAAGAAAGAAAGAAGAAGCACAGAGTTTTGAAAGCTGACACCACTGAATCTGATTCGTCTGATGAATCGTCTGATGATGAGATTTCTCTCATGGCCAGACGCTTTAAAAAGATGATGATGAAAAGGGGAGAGGTCAACGCTTCTTTAAGAAGAAGGAAAGAAAGCTCCCTGAAAAATCATCAAGCAAGGAGGAGAGCTCAGAAGTTATCTGCTATGAATGCAGAAAACCTGGACACATGAGAATAGAGTGTCCAAGATTAAAGAAAAGATGGAATCCTCGCAAAGACAAGGGTAAGAAAAGTCTAGTGACTTGGGAAGACCTTGATAGCGAAAGCTCAGAGGAATCCAGTGAACAAGAAGAAACTGCGAATATCTGCCTCATGGCTGGAGACACCGTCTCATCAGAGGTAACTGAATCTGAAACTTCTTCATCCTCCTCATCTGAGTCTGAGTCAGAATCAGAAGAAATTTCATACGATACACTTTTGGCCAACTCACATTTTATTGCTAAGCAATACAAAGTATGCAAAGCCAAGTTAAAACAAACTTTGGAGGAAAATGCTACTTTGAGAACTGAAAATGAGTTACTACGAAAAGAGTTATCAGTTGAAAATTCATCTGAGTCTGAAAAGGATAATTTTATTTCTAAAATTGAAAGATTGAAGAAAAAAAATGAATCCTTACTCAGAGACTTAACAAAGTTCACTAAGGGATCCTCCATGCTAGAAAATATTTTAAAATATGGGAGATCTCCATCTGACAAGAGTGGACTTGGTTATGTTGAAGATTCAGACAAAATGAAAAACAATTTTGTTCCGTCTGCTCATAAAAAGAAGATCAAAAATTATAATAAGGTTCCAAATAATTATAGAAAAGTTAAAAGAACCTTATACAAGAAGAAATCTTCTTTCACTAACAAAGAAGGACCCAAAAAGATTTGGGTACCAAAGTCACTCATTATTCCTGTTGCAGACATCCTTAATAGGAAAAGAGAGGACTTCAAGCTGGTACCTGGACAGTGGGTGCTCACGACACATGACGGGAGACCTGTCTATGTTCCAAGATCTCAGACCGAGTAAAGGATCTGTATCATATGGTTCAGGGAAAGGTAAAATCTTAGGTATTGGGACTGTTGGTAAGACACCCAATCCTCTTATCCAAAATGTGTTTTATGTTAAAGGTCTTAACTTCAATCTACTTAGCATAAGTCAATTTTGTGACAGTGGATATGAAGTAGCTTTTAACTCAGATCAATGTATAGTAAAAAATAAAGACAAATCCATTCTATTTATTGGGAAAAGAAGGAATAACCTTTATGAGGTTTGCCTTTCTGACCTTAGTGATCAGAATGTGACATGTTTGATTTCAGCAGATGATGAACGAGATATTTGGCACAAAAAGCTTGGACATTTAAGTCTCAAGTATATTTCAAAAATTTCTAAAAAGGATCTTGTAAAAGGTTTGCCGAAAATATCTTGGAAATCTAATCGTCTGTGTGAATCTTGTCAGCATGGGAAACAACTCAAAGCTTCTTTTAAATCAAAAAATGTTGTTTCCACGACAAGACCGCTAGAACTGTTACATATTGATCTCTTTGGACCTACTCAGACTGAAAGTCTTGGAGGAAAGAGATATGGATTTGTAATTATAGATGATTATACTAGATTCACATGGGTATACTTCCTAGCACATAAACATGAGTCATTCAGTATTTTTGAAATATTCTGCAAACGTGTTCAAAAAGAAAAAGGAATATGTATTGCGTTTGTTGCATGAAAGCTCTCTTCCAAAATATTATTGGGCAGAAGCAATTAATACTTCCTGTTATATTCAAAACAGAATATTGACAAGACCAATATTGAATAAGACTCCATATGAACTATGGAAAGGAAGAAGACCCAACATATCTTACTTCCATCCTTTTGGATGTGAATGTTTCATCTTAAACACCAAAGATCAACTTGGCAAATTTGATTCGAAAGTGGTGAAGGGATTCTTTCTTGGATATTCCAATACGTCTAAGGCCTATAGAGTATTTAACTCTAAGATGCAAGTTGTAGAGAAATTAATTCATGTAAAATTCCAAGATAACTCAAAGGCTGATAAGGAAATATCAGACCTAGAAAATTTATTTGATAATTTGCAGATTAACCATTCTGGTCAAAGTTCAAGTCCAAATGTTCAACCTGAGTCAGACGGAAGAACAGACACAAGAACAGACGATAGAAGCACAGACGAACCCTCTTCGTCTGATACTCATCAACGTAAAGATCACACCCCTATGAGAACATGGAAGTTTGTATCAAACCACACAAAAGATCTTATCATTGGATATAAACATCAAGGTGTTCAAACTAGATCCAAACTAAAAGAATCGTCTGAATATGCTCTCGTGTCAAATATAGAGCCCAAGAATATTGAGGAAGCTCTATAAGATAATGACTGGATTTTAGCTATGGAAGAATAGCTAAACCAGTTTCCCAGAAATGATGTTTGGACTTTGGTAGAGAAACCAAGAAGCAAAAGTATCATTGGAACCAAATGGGTTTTCAGAAATAAACTTGATGAAGACGGAAAAGTGGTAAGAAACAAAGTAAGATTAGTAGCTCAAGGCTATAATCAACAAGAAGGTATAGATTTCACTGAAACTTTTGCTCCTGTAGCTAGATTGGAAGCAATTAGAATCTTACTTGCTTTTGCTGCTCATAAGAATATCATCCTATATCAAATGGACGTAAAAAGTTCATTTCTAAATGGTTTTATTGAAGAGGAAGTATATGTAAGACAACCTCCTGGATTTGAGAGTTCATCTCAACCAGATCATGTTTTTAAACTAAAAAAGGCACTATATGGTCTTAAACAGGCTCCTCGAGCTTGGTATGAAAGACTGAGTTCCTTTTTTCTTCAAAATGGTTTTTCAAGAGGGAAGGTTGATATTACTCTCTTCAAGAAAAGCGTTTCAAAAGACTTTATTATTGTTCAAATATATGTAGATGATATAGTCTTTGGAGCAACTAACGAATCCTTGTGCAAGGATTTCTTTAAGTTAATGTAGGAAGAATTCAAGATGAGCAAAAAGGGGGAGATTGTTAGATCAAGATGTTTAACACATCTAAGGTTTTGATTTCTACAAGACAGACGAAACTTTCTCAGACGGAACATCAGCGAGCAAGTCAGACGAAACAAGCACAGACGAAAGATGACTCCTTGGACTGAAGTCATTCGTCTGTCTCAAGTCAAAGTCATCAGACGATAGGATAAGACGAAACCTCTTAAAGACTGAAGAAGTATATCGTCTGTCCTAAAAGTGAAGCAAAGTTTGAGTCACTCGCACCAAGATTTCAAATCTTAAGAAGTACTCATTAGAAGCATCCAGGATTAGTATAGGGATTCGTGCTTACACATGCAACTCAAAAAGGTCTTCACCTTTTTGTCAAAGTCTCTGTACAAGTCAGAAAAGGTACTGCGCACACAATCTAAATCCGCTGCACACGCCATCAATCACTCAAGTACTATCTGACACCTTTTGGAAAGCTCTCAAAGAAATATTCAACGGCATTCTCATGTGTCTAACAGTTATCTGAAGATGATGCCTATTTAAAGACTTCACTTCATCAGAGTTTAGTTGGTGAAAACGCTTCTATTATTCTATCTTCTGTGATTTCGCTCAATACATCTGATTGTACTTCATTGTAAAACCCTCTCTGCGAAGAGGAATCTTTCTGTTCTTTAGAACATCTTTTTAAAATCCACTTGTGTGGTAGTTTAGCCTAAGGAGGCTGGTTGTTCAAAGAATACCTCTGTTGTTTAGCCTGCGAAGGCTGTGTTCAAAGAATATCTTGTTATAGCCAGAAGTGGCTGGGTGCAAATAATACTTGTAACCATTTCACGGTTGGTAGTGAAAACTCAGTGTTTGCTGGGTAACTGGACGTATTCTTGTATAGATGAACCAGTATAAAAATAGTTGTGTACTTATCTTCTTAAGTGTTTGACTAATGGGGATAAATAAGCTATAACGTATCTTACTTAAAAATAATCCTTAAAGATTAAGTAATACTTCGTCTGAACATATTTAAACCCACAGACGAAAGGGAAAAATATTTTTTAAAAGCACAATTCAACCCCCCCTTTTTGTGTTCTATCTTTTAGAAGCCATTTCAGTTTTTTAAAAACAAACAGGAAAGTTTTGTTCACCATTTTAATAGTCATGAAGTCACACCCATTTTGGTCAGGTATAGTGCATTCCATGTCTTGAAAAACCAGATAATATTGCTTCTCAAGCATTTGACCAACACTTATTAGATTTTGATTTATTTCAGGTACAAGTAACACATCAGAAATTAACTTAATACATGTTTTTGTGTTTACAACTACAATACCTTTGCCTTTGACATCTACATAATCTCCATTTCCAATCATCACTTTTGATGTGTAACTTTCATCTAGCTCAACAAACATTTCAGCATTGTGAGCCATGTGGTTTGTTCATCCGCTATCAATCAACCAAAAATTCATGCTGCTATTTATTATGTAACAAGTTGTAACAAATAGATGCTCCACATCCTGTTATTGTGTAATAGCAACTTGTGCTTGTTTCCCCTCCTGTCTTTGTTATCCTTGCTGCTCTCTTTTCACTTTGTACATTATTTCTTTGTGACCAAATTCACTGCAAAATCTTCATTGTATTCCAGGTTTGAACCAAAAAAAAAATTTTCTACATCATTTGTCTTTATGCAATTTGGGCAAGGTGGAAATTGCTTCCATCCTTTTTCAGCATCTTTGCCTCCTCCATATTCTTTTCTCTGCTTACTCTTCTTCTCACCAACTGTTTTAGTTCCCAAGGAGCTGGATCTACCTCTTCTTTTTGCTAGAAAGGTTTTTTCTGCATTATCTTCCATTATAAACAATCTTCTTTACTCAGTAGCTTTACAAGGTCTACAACTGATATTTTAGAAAAATCCTTATTTTCTTTAAGAGAGGACATTTTTTACTCAAACCTCTCTAGAAGACACACTAAAATTTTCTCCACCACACGTTGATCAGTCAACTCCTCTCCAAGCAGTCTGATTTGTGTTACAATCTTTGAAAGACTTTCTGAAATCTCTTTCACAGTTTCAGATTCTTTCATTTTGCATGCTTCAAATTCCCTTCTCAAATTTAAAACTCACATCCTTTTCATTCTTTCACTGCCTTGGAACTCTTCCTTTAACTTGTCCCAAGCCTCCTTTACTGTTTCAAGATTCAAAATCTTGATAAAAACTTCATCATGTAGTGTTACATGTATGATGACAAGTGTTGTACCATCCTTAGCCACTTCTTCATTGTAAAACCTTATTTGATTCACTGTTGGGTTCTCCTGTAGAGAATTTGGATTGCTGCCATTCTCTACTACATCCCACAAACTTTATGCTCTCAAATAAGTTCTCATTTTTACAACCCATACATCATAGTTTTCTCCTGCAAATACAGGAGGTGAAGGTAATGAAGAGTTGTTGGATGCCATTTTTTTTCACTTACAGTTCCCTTAAGATCAAAAAGCTCTTGATACCAATTTGTTAGGTTGAATAGCAACAAATCACTTATACAAAATACATGACAACACGGTGTTTAAAATCAGAAAAGTTAAATTACTTAAACAAGCAATCTATGTAATGATGTTCTGAACTTTATCATTATATTACATTAAAAAGCTTCCTAATGGACTTGACTATACAAATCTAAGGAAATAATTCAACACCATCAGAATCTACAAAGCCAAATATAGGCCAAGTGAAGAGATTGAACACTACAAAGCAAAGCTTGTGGTGAGAAGACTTGCAAAGCGCTACATTTGCACTAGTGGCAAAGCTAGTGACGGTGGGTTAATTTCTAGATGTGTTGGTCCCTATGTTGAATCTAGAAGGGGGGGTGAATAGATTCAAGTTCCCTACGTTCAATTTTATTTTTTTCTCTTTCTTTCCCGATTCAATTTTATCTGAGTTACAAATAACAGTTCAGAGATTTAACAGTGGACATAGAAGGAAATTGTAAAGCGAGAAATACAGAGAAAGATAAGAGATAAGGTAGAGAGAAAGCTTGGACAGAGATTTATCCTGGTTCGGCGTTCGGCCTACATCCAGTCCCAACTCAACAATCTGTTGCAATTGGTGTTCCATTATAACAATGATCCCTTTTATGTTCTTTACATTCACTCTACACAAGCAACATAAAAACGAAATCAAAATAACCAAAACATATGTTCTTCTTCTAAGAACATATCTCTCTAATTCTTGAATCCTTCAAGAATCACCTTTGAGAGCACCTCTCTCAAATTCCTTAACTCTTCTTCTAGAGAACAACTTTCTCTTAAGAGTCTTGAACCAAAAACAAAAAATACAAAAACAAGATAAAGATCAGTAAAGATTACACCTGTTGTGTATGATCTGATCAAGATTATAACCAATGCATTCAATCCTTCACACACTCTTCATCTCTAGAGAAAATCTTTTAAAATCTTGAAGAGAATTCTTAGAACTTGTGTTCTTTGTAAAAAAACAGTTTTTCGCTCTTCCTTTCTTCTTGAAAATACTCAAAGATCTCTCTTGTTGAAAATCATTTCAAAGAGGTTTCAATTTAAAGCAGTTCAAAAGCTTTTTGAGATGAATTCTGGTGTGGTAATCGATTACTAGAATGTGGTAATCGATTACTCCAGAGAGATTTTGCCTTCTCTGTTATCTTAAGCACGAAGTAATCGATTACTAGGATGTGGTAATCGATTACTCCAGAGTGTTTTGGGCTTCCCTGTTTTCTCAACCTGTTGGTAGTCGATTACTGACATATGGTAATCGATTACTTCAGCTTAAGACCATTTTAAACAACAATTTTTAACTTTTCAAAACAGAAAAAGGGTTCCCAAACTGCTCTAGCTTGATTCTCAGAGTAGATTCAACTTCTCTGTGAAGCGAAATTGAATAAAAACCACACTCAAAGCCAATTCTAAAACAATCAATACAATTACGCTCCTATTTACAATCTATCATTAAAATCAAGATTACAAGTAGATAAAAACTAAAAATAAGAGACAACTTCTTCAGCTTCAAGTCCAACAATCTCCCCATTTTTGGTTTTGATGTACCAAATCATAGTGTAGTCGAGAATCTAATGAAGGAAAACGGCTTTGATGTGTCCTGCAATGTTAGTATCTCTTTTTCTTCTTTTTTTTTCATACAGCTTATAGATGATATACAATCCATATCACTTTTCAATTTACAGAAATATTATGGCATCTAAGTAATCAATTGCAAAGAAATTAAATCTAGTGCTATTACAGTAATCCATAATTGTTCAAATTTTAATGATCTGCTCCCCTTAAGTAAAATACTTAAGAAATTACAAATTCAAACAGTTCAAAGATAATTCAAATAACATCAAATGAAAACATGAATGAAAATATAATGAAAACATATAATAATAACTACACTTCTACTGCTCCCCCTATTTGGTATATCAAATAAGATTATGAGATGTAGAGTTGAAGTTACTAATCTGAGTCATCTTGGTTGAGTCTTTCCATGATTGTCTCCATCAGATCCTTCATCTCTAGGAAGTGCAAGTCTTGACGCTTTCCTAGATCATCTATCCTTTTGTTGACAGTTTCTTCTAATTCATCCAATCTGTTAATCATGATGGATTCAAATCGTGATTTTGGAATGTACTCTCCAGATGCAAGGTTGTCTTCATCTTCATCTTCATTTTGTGCTCCTTCTGGATCTTCTTGTGGATTTGCTTGTTGTTCTTCTTTGGTGATCCATCCTGCATCAGTTTTGATCAGTCTCATCATCTTCAAGGCTTTGTCACTGATCATGTGGACATCTTTGACTAATTCTCTGGATTCATCAGTCGTATCAATCTGAAAAATTTCAATTAGTCTAGAAATAAACAGAGAATATGGACATTTATTATCTAAAAGCCTTCTAGTCTTCAGCATGTTGTCCATTATGATGTGAGTCCAATCCACTTGAATTCCATTCTTCAGTGCTTCCATGAGTATCATGTCATCTTCACTGATTTGTGCATGATTTGCTCCTCTAGCGGCTAAGATCCAGCAAATGGTGTAGTGTAGTAGCCTATCATCAGCAGTTAGGCCTCCAATGTTGTATGTCACCTTTTTGCCTTGTGATCTCCTTGAATTCCTTTCGTCTTCCCAATTCTGTGGGTTCCTCAGCATGCTCATGTAGAAGGTGTCCTTTTGCAGATCAAATCCTTTCTCTCGGAGTTTGTCTACATGTGCCACAATTCCTTCTTTCCTGATACCAACAATTTGAAGAAAATGTGCAGGGGTTAAGGTTATGTTAATACCCTTAATTTTAGAACTTACAGTCATTCGTTCCATGTTTGGTTTGAGATTTGAATAGAAGACTCGAACCAAATCCGGGTAGATAGAGTCTTTCATTCCCACAAATCTCTCCAAATGTTGTTACCTCAGGTAGGTTTGGAAAGTAAAACTCTGACTATCTAGCCATTGTAGGTCTAGAATCTTTGGCGGAACAAGACCTTTATTTGCGAAATCCAGATTGAATCTTGTTTCTTATCCTCTGGTAGTGAACCAACGGTTGACCGCAGATTCAGGTGGAGGAGGTTGAGCTCTTTCCGGTTGAGCCGGTGAAGTAGGTTTCTTCCTTTTAGAGGATTCTCCTACCTTCTCCTTGCCTTTTATCTCTTCTTGAGAGTATCTATTGGCTCTCATCTTGATTCTTTTTCCCTTTCCTTGTTCTTCTATGGTTGCTGAGAGAAAGAGAGATTTCTAGGGTTTTTGGAGGAAGAAGATGAATAGTGAATTGTAGGGTTTCACCTGCACTTCTTATAAGAGAGAAAAAGCCCAATAAATTAGTCCAAGAACGAGGTAATAGATTACCAGCAGTTGGAAATCGATTATCTCAGTTCCTTATATAAAGAGAAGAAGAAAATCAAGAAAAACAGTCGTGGTAATCGATTACTTCATTCTGGTAATCGATTACTCCAGAGCAATTTTCAAAAACTTTAAAAATTGGTTTATGTGGTAATCGATTACGGGATCGTGGTAATCGATTCCTACAGTGCCAAATCCTTCTCAGAATGAAATTGATTCGAAGTAATCGATTATCTTTCATTGGTAATCGATTATTTCTATCAGAAAAAGGTTTTCTTTGAAAAATTTTCACAAAAACAATTTTATGGATGAGTGTAATCAAGTAGAAGGGTTTAGTTTAGATGTTCCTCACTCAAAATGCCGAGGTTTGATCTAAGTTTGTAAAACCTTTCTTTTGGTAATGCCTTGGTAAAAATATCTGCTAACTGATTTTCTGTATCTATGAATTCGATGTCACAATCTCCTTTTTTGACATGATCTCTGATGAAATGATGTCTGACTTCAATGTGTTTTGTTCTTGAGTGTAGTACAGGATTTCTTGTGATACTTATAGCGCTTGTGTTGTCGCATTTCAAGGGAATGTGATCTATCTTTAGCCTGAAATCTTCTAGTTGGTGCTTCAACCAAATTGCTTGAGCACAACAGCTTCCCACAGTTACATATTCAGCTTCTGCAGTTGACAGTGCCACACAAGCTTGTTTCCTACTATGCCAAGATATTATGCATTCTCCAAAAATGTGACATGTGTCACTAGTGCTTTTCCTATCTGTTTTGCTACCTGCAAAATCAGAGTCACTGAAACCAACAAGTAATGGTGAGGTTCCTTTTGGATACCACAACCCACAACTTATAGTTCCTTTTAGGTATTTAAGAATCTTCTTTACTGTTAGCCAATGAGATTGCTTAGGTGTAGATTGAAATCTAGCACATAAACATACAACGTACATAATATTAGGTCTACTGGCTGTAAGATATAGTAAGGATCCTATAACTCCTCTGTATAAGGTAGTATCAACTTCATGACCTGCTTCATCAATCTCAAGATAAGTGTTAGTAGAAATAGGTATATTTGACACCTTACAGTTAATCATATCATATTTCCTGAGTAGTTCTTTAGTGTACTTAGCCTGGTGAATGAACGTGCCACCATCCATTTGTTTGATCTGGAGTCCTAGAAAAAAACTTAGTTCTCCTATCATGGACATGTCAAATTCTTCCTGCATATTGCTCACAAACTCTTCACAAAGTTGTTGGTTAGATGATCCAAAGATAATGTCATCAACATAAATTTGAACCAATAGAATGTAGTTAGATTTGTTCTTAATAAACAAAGTCTTGTCTACTTTACCTCTGTGGAATCCTTTTGATATGAGAAACTTACTCAATCTATCATACCATTGCCTGGGGGCTTGCTTCAACCCATATAAGGCTTTATGAAGTTTGTAAACATGTGTAGGCCAAGTAGCGTCTGTGAAACCTGGTGGTTGTGCTACATAGACTTCTTCATTTATGTACCCATTTAGGAATGCATTCTTTACATCCATTTGGAATAACTTGAAGTTGTTGATGCATGCATAAGCTAGGAGTAGTCTTGCTGCTTCAAGTCTTGCAACAGGGGCAAATGTTTCCTCAAAGTCAATTTCTTCCTATTGATTGTAGCCTTTTGCCACAAGCCTTGCTTTGTTTCTAACCACAACTCCATCTTCACTCAGTTTATTCTTGAATACCCATTTTGTGTCAATTATATTCATGTTGCCTTTGTTTGGAACAAGTTCCCAAACTCCATTTCTTCTGAACTGGTTAAGTTCTTCTTGCATAGCCATGATCCAAAATTCATTGCTCAAGGCTTCTTCTATGCTGGAGGGTTCAACCTGTGATACAAAAGCAGTATTATAGCAAAATAGATTCTGTGAGGATCTGGTAGTTACCCCCTTGTGAATGTCACCAATGACATTGTCAAGTGATAGGTTCCTAGGTGTCCTCCATTCTTTTTCTTGATCAGACATTGGGGTTTGTTGGACTTGAAGCTGAAGAAGTCTTTCTTAGTTTTTCGTTTTGATATACTTGTAATTTTGAGCTTTATGATAGATTGTATATAGGAGCTTAAATGTATTGATTGTTATAGTTTAGGCTTTGTATGAATAGTTTTATTCAATCTTTTTATAGAGAACTTGGTTTTACTCTTGTAAATTGAGCTAGAGAAAGTTGGAACCCCATTTTATTTGAAAAGAACTCAAAAAACTTTGGTTTTAAGAATTTAAGCTGAAGTAATCAATTACCAGTATGTAGTAATCGATTACCAACAGACTTAGAAAACAGGGGAACTCAACTTGCTCTGGAGTAATCGATTACCACTCCATAGTAATCGATTACTTCGTGCTTGAAATGCAGAGGAAGACAAATTTCTCTATAGTAATCGATTACCAACATCTGTAATCGATTACCACACCAGAAGTCATCTCTAAATGGTTTTGAAACTGCTTTAAATGGAACCTCTTTGATTTTATTTCGGAGAGAGAGATCTTTTATGTTTTTCAAAGAAAAGAAAGAAGAGAAAAACACAGGTTTACAAGTTCTAAAAATCTCTTCAAAGATTTCAAAAAAGATTTTCTCAAAGAGATGAGTATTGTGTGAAGGAAGAAAGATTTGAATACTTTTGGTTATCATCTTGATCAGAGCATACCCACAGGTGTAATCTTTACTGATCTTTATTTCTTTGTTTTGTGTTTTGATTTTGGTTTGAAACTCTTAAGAGAAAGTGGTTCTCTAGAAGAAGAGATAGAGAATTGAGAGAGGTACTCTCATAGGTAATTCTTGAAGGTTTCAAGAATTGGTGAGATATGTTCTAAGGAATAACATAGAGAGATTTGAGTATTTGATTATTTTTGTGTTTGTGCAGAAGTGATTGTATTGAACTCAAGATTATAGTGGAATACCGATCACAACAGTTGTTGGGTTGGGATGGATGTAGGCGAAAAGCCAACCAAAGATAAATCTCTGTTTACTATCTCTTCTCTATACCTTATCTTTACATTCCATTTGATTTCTTGCTTTACAATTTTCTTGTATCTTTCCGCTGTGATATCTCTGGTACATTGCTGTAATACAAGATAAAATTGAATTGAAAAAATGAGGAAAAGAGTCTTAGAAATATTACTAGGGAACTAGAATCTATTCACCCCCCCCCTCTAGATTCACATAGGGACCAACAATTGGTATCAAGAGCTTTAACTAGTAAATCACTCTAGTAATCCTTCTTAGTTCCCTATAATGGCTGGTAATCTTTTACCCTTCGCTGAAGGAGCTTCGATAAATAGACCTCCATTGTTCTGCGGTGATAACTATCCATTTTGGAAAGTTCGCATGAAGATCTTTATGGAATCTATTCACAGAAGTATCTGGCAGGCTGTGGTAAATGACTACAAAGTTCCAATAAAAATAGAGAATGGAAAAGAAATAGAAAAACCTTTTGAAGAATGGGACATGGATGAGATTAGAAGGGCTGAAAATGACGCTAAGGCCTTAAACATCATTCACTACTCCGCTTTGAATTCGATGAGTTTTTCAGGATATCTCAGCTTGCACAATGAAAAAGAAGCATGGGAGCTTATCAAGGTTACCCATGAAGGTGCTATGAGGTAAGAAGAGCTAGGAAGAACACACTCATTCAAGAGTATGAGACATTCAGAATGTTCCAAGGAGAGTCAATCATGGAAATGCAAAAGAGATTCACACACATTATTAACCATCTCAAAGGGCTTGGCAAGAACTTCATAGAGGAAGAGGTGAATGTCAAGATTCTGAAATCCTTGAATAGAAAGTGGCAACCTACAGTGACAGCCATAACTGAATCAAAGAACCTTGCTGCTATGACAAGTGCTGAACTGTTTGGGAAACTTAGAGAATACGAGATGGACATGACTCGAATGGCGGATGAGGAGCAGAAAGATAAAAGAGCCAAAGGAATTGCTCTTAAGATAGATCATAGTGAAACAGAATCTGGATCCTCTGAAGAGGAAAGTGATTCACAAGAAGACCAAGTCAACTTAATGGTAAAGAAGTTCAGGAAGTTCATGAAGAACAATACTAAAAAGAAATTTGGTCAATCCAGAAAAGGAGTCAAGAAGCAGGAAAACACTTCAGTCAAGGTAACTTGCTATGAATGTGGAAAGATTGGGCACTACAGGTCAGATTGTCCAACCTTGAAAAGGAGCAACAACTCTGAAGTGAGAAAAACTGAAAATGAAAGAAATGCCAGAAAAGAAAAGAAGAAAAAGAAGGCATACATTGCTTGGGATGAAGGCTACACATCCTCAACATCTGAAAGTGAAACTGAGGAGGCAAATCTGTGCTTAATGGCTAAAACATCCAATGAGGTATGTGATACAAACTCAATTGTGGATGATTATGATGAATTACATTCTGCCTTTTGTGAACTTTATAATCAAGCTGAAGTCTTTGAAAAAGAAAACATAAGTCTGAAAAAAGAAGTATCCATGCTAAAACAAAAAGTATGTGCGTTAGAAAAGGATATTTCAAAGTTAAAAGAAATCAACATCTCTATAAACCGTGTTTCATATGAAATCTGGAAATACTAGGCATGCTAAATACACTTGTACATATTGCATGAAACCTGGACACAAATCTTACAACTGCATGATTAGAAAGAAAGGAATTTCCAGTGGTAAATACAAATGGATAAAGAAAGTTACCAGTAGCATTAACATGTATGGACCCAAGAAAAACTGGGTACCACCCACAAAATAAGTTCTTTTTCTCTTGCAGAAAGCCCGCAATGAGAAGCTCAATTTGGTACTTAGACAGTGGCTGCTCAAGGCATATGACAGGTGATAGAAGGAACATAAGCACCTTCATACCAAGAGAATCAAGATCTGTTGTATATGGAGATAACAACAAAGGGAAAATCCTAGGCTACGGTACTGTTGGAAATCAGGCAAACACAGTAATAGAAGATGTTACGCTAGTCGATGGATTGAGGTTCAATCTTCTCGAGCATCGATCAACTTTGTGACAAGAACTACGAGAATTGCTTTTGATGATGAACATTGTCTCATCAACAAAAAGACTCGATGAACTTCTCATGATTGGCAAGAGATCTAACAACATTTACATCTTTGAAGTAGATCATTCTTCTCCCTACTCTACATGTTTAACTTCTAATGATAATCTGTCTTGGCTATGGCATAGGAGAATAGCACACATTGACACTTTGCATTTGAATAAGCTAGTTTCTAAAGAGTTAGTTTATGGTCTCCCCAAGATTAGATTTTCTAAAGAAGGACTATGTGAGTCTTGTCAAAAGTCCAAGCAGGCAAAAACATCTTTCAAAAATGTAAAACATGTTTCTACAAATCAGCCGCTTGAACTCTTACATTTAGACTTATTTAGTCCATCTAGGATAGCTAGTATTGGTGGAAATCTGTATGGACTAGTCATAGTAGATGACTATTCAAGATTTACTTGGGTTTTGTTTATCAAGAAAAAGGATCAAGCCTTTGGAGTTTTCAAGGTACTTGCCAAAAAGATTCAAAACAAAAAGGATTTGAAAATCAAAGCTTTAAGAAGTGATAATGGAACTGAATTTAAGAATTACCTTTTTGAAAGGTTTTGTGAAAAACATGGGATATCATCTTGCTTTTCAGCTCCAAGAACTCCACAAAAAATGGAGTGGTGGAGAGGAAAAACAGTCCCTTATAGAACTTGGAAGAACCATCTTTGAATGAGCATATGATGCCTAAACATTTTTGGGCGAATCTTTGTGAACACTTGCATGCTATGTTCTCAATAGAGTCTCTATAAGACCCATTTTAAAGAAAACCCCTTATGAGCTTTTCTATGGAAGAAAACCAAACATTTCTTATTTTAAGGTTTTTGGATGCAAATATTTTGTTTTAAACAATGGCAAAGACCTTATTGGAAAGTTTGATGCAAAGGCTGATGAAGCCATTTTCCTTGGTTATTCAAACACCGATAAAGCATATAGAATCTTTAATAAAAGAACCATGTGCATTGAAGAATCTGTCCATATTAGATTTGATGAAACTAACACTTTCCAAAAGGAAAGATTTTTGCATGATGATGACACAGGTGAAGAGAACATGGACATTGATAACAAGCATCAGCAAACTCAACCTAACCCTGTACCAGAACAAGCAAAAGAGTGGAGGACACCTAGAAACTTATCACTTGACAATGTCATTGGTGACATCCACAAGGGGGTAACTACTAGATCCTCACGAAACTTGTTTTGTTATGATCTTGCCTTTGTGTCACGGGTAGAGCCAACCAAGTATAGAAGAGGCCTTGAACAATGAATTTTGGATCATGGCTATGCAAGAAGAACTTAACCAGTTCAAAAGGAATGGAGTTTGGGAACTTGTTCCAGACAAGGGCAATATGAACATCATAGGTACAAAATGGGTTTTCAAGAACAAATTGAGTGAAGAAGGAGTTGTGGTCAGAAACATAGCAAGACTTGTGGCAAAAGGATACAATCAACAAGAAGGGATTGACTTTGAAGAAACCTTTGCTCCTGTTGCAAGACTTGAAGCTGTTAGACTACTCCTGACATATGCTTGCATCAACAATTTCAAATTATACCAGATGGATGTAAAGAGTGCATTCCTGAATGGTTATATCAATGAAGAAGTCTATGTAGCTCAACCACCAGGATTCATAGATGCTACTTGGCCTACACATGTCTACAAACTTCATAAAGCCTTGTATGGGTTAAAGCAGGCCCCTAGGCAATGGTATGACAGACTGAGTAAGTTTCTCATATCTAAAGGATTCCACGAGAGGTAAAGTAGATAAGACTTTGTTCATTAAGAACAAGTCGACTACATTCTATTGGTTCAAATTTATGTTGATGACATTATCTTTGGATCATCTAACCAACAACTTTGTGAAGAGTTTGTGAAAGATATGCAGGAAGAATTTGATATGTCTATGATTGGAAAACTGAGTTTCTTCTTAGGACTTCAAATCAAGCAAATGGAAGGTGGCACTTTCATACATCAGGCTAAGTATACTAAAGAACTTCTTAAGAAATATGATATGACAAATTGCAAAACGTCTAATACACCTATTTCTACTAACACTTATCTTGAGATTGATGAAACAATTGATGAAGTTGATACTACCCTATCTGAGGTGTTATAGGATCTTTACTTTATCTAACAGCCAGTAGACCTGATATCATGTTTTCTGTATATTTATGTGCTAGATTTCAATCTACACCTAAGCAATCTCATTGGCTAACAGTGAAGAAGATTCTTAAATACCTAAAAGGAACAATAAGTTGTGGACTATGGTATCCAAAAGGAACCTCACCACTACTTGTTGGTTTTTAATGACTCGATTTTGCGGGTAGCAAAACGGATAGGAAAAGCACTAGTGGCACATGTCACATCTTCGGAGAATGCTTGATATCTTGGAATAGCGAGAAAGCAAAGCAAGCTTGCGTAGCACTATCAACTCAACTGAAGCGAGAATATGTAGCTGCGAGAAGTTGTTGTGCTCAAGCAATTTGGTTGAAACACCAACTTGAGGACTTTGGGTTAAAGGTAGATCACATTCCTTTGAAATGCGACAACACAAGCGCCATAAGTATCACAAGAAACCTTGTACTACACTCAAGGATAAAACACATTGAAGTCACACATCACTTTATTAGAGATCACATCGAAAAAGGAGATTGTAACATTGAATTCATAGACACGGAGAATCAATTAGCAGATATATTTACAAAGGCATTACCAAAGGAAAGGTTTTACAAACTTAGATCAAACCTCGGTATATTGAGTGAGGAACATCTAAACTAAACCTTCTTACTTAATTACATTTATCCATAACTCTGTTTTTGTGAAAATTTTTGTGAAAAACCTTCTTCTGATAGAAATAATCGATTACCAAAGGACGATAATCGATTACTTCGAGTGAAATTCACTCACGGGAAGGATTTTGAGTGCTTGAGATAATCGATTACCCGAGCGATGTCGATTACCAAAGCACCAGTTTTCAAAAATTGTAAGAAAACTCTCTGGAGTAATTGATTACCACGAAGCAGTAATCGATTACCACAGAACAAAATTTCACATGCTTTGAGAAACTCTCTGGAGTAATCGATTACCAGGTTACAGTAATTGATTACCACGACTGTTTCTTGGTTATTTTCCTTTTTTTTTTTTTCTTCATAAGGAACTGAGATAATCGACTGCTAGTAATCAATTACCTCGTTCTTGAGCTAATCTTCTGGGCTTTGTTCTCTTTATAAGAAAGTGCAGGTGTGACTCTTCAACTCACCATTCACACTCACGCTCAGAAACCCCTTTACCTTCTTCCTCCAAACCCTAGCTTTTCAAGCTTTTCACTCTCTGAACAATGGAAGGACAAGGAAAAGGAAAGAGAATCAAGATGAGGGCTAACATATACCCTCAAGATCGTTTCCCCTGAAGAAGCAAAAGGAAAGAAAAAGGTGGGAGAATCTTCCAAGAGGAAGAAACCCTCATCCTCGCAAAGAACAACAACAACAACCGGGAAGTTCCTCCTCCTCAACCACAAATGTCAGGAATCAACCCTTGGTTCACATCAAAGGGACAAGAAACCCGGTTCAACCTGGATTTCGCAAACAAAGGTCTAGTTCCCCCAAAGATACTTGACCTTGGATGGCTAGACTCTCAGAGTTTCACGTTCCAGACCTTTCTGAGACAACAACATTTGGAGAGGTTTGTAGGGATGAAAGGATTCATCTATCCAGATTTGGTTAAGGTTTTCTACTCCAACCTCAAGCCAAACATGGAGAAGATGACTGTGACTTCTGAAGTCAAAGGTACCACGATTTCTCTTACCCCTGCTCATTTTTTGGATATTGCTGGAATTCAAAAAGAAGGGATTATAGCAAACGCAGACAAACTCAGAGAGAAAGGGTTTGATTTGCAAAAAGATTCCTTCTATATGAGCCTACTGAGGAATCCTATACAATGGGAAGAGGATAGAAATTCGAAAAGAACATTGGGCAAGAAAGTTACTTATAATATTGGTGGCCTCACAGCAGATGATCGGCTACTTCACTACACTGTTTGCTGGATCTTGGCTGCAAGAGGAGCAAACCATGCCCAGTTGACTGAGGAAGACATGATCCTCATTGTTGCATTGAAGAACAACATTCAAGTGGATTGGACTCATGTGATCATGGACAACATGCTGAAAACGAGAGACTACTTGATAATAAGTGTCCTTACTCTCTCTTTATTTCTAGACTAATTGATATGTTTCAGATTGACACTACACATGAAGCAAGAGAATTGGTCAAGGATGTCCATGTCATCGGCAATGGAGCATTGAAGAAGATGAGGCTTATCAAAACCGATCTTTGGATGGATCACAAGAGAGAACAAAGGAGCCTTTCCACAGCAAGAGCATGAAGGAGCACAAGAGCAAGAGGAAGCACGTCCAGAACCTGAAGATATGGATGAAGACAATTCTGGTGAGTACGTTCCATAGTCACGGTTCGAATCCATTGTAATTGAACGAATGGATGAACTTGAGGCAACCATCAACAAGCGCATTGATGATATGGGAAAACGGATGGATGAAATGGGAAAGAAACAAGATCTGCAATTCCTAGACATGAAAGACTTGATGGAAACCATCATGGAGCGACTCAATCAAGATGACTCAGATTAGTAACTCCACCTCTACCTCTCTTTACGATCGATATACCAAATAGGGGGAGTAGTAGTGTAGTAAGTGTAGTTAGTAATTTGTTAAGTCTTTTGTTAAGTCTTCATAGCATAGTTTTAGCTTTATGATATTTGCTCTCTATAATTGCTCTGTTTTAAGTTTTACTCTGTTTTAAGTTTTTCTTAAACAAGTTTTTTTTTGTTTGCACCTAAGCATCTGACTTAGGGGGAGCAGATTAACACATTTGAAACTTTTGGATGACTGTAATAGATAGTTTAATTGATTACCTTTATATTTCTGAAAATTGATATTTGTGACATAAGAATTGGATGATTCATAAAATGGTATATAAATTGTTGTATGGAATTGAAAAAAAAAGAAAGTACTAACACTACAGGTCACATCAAAGCCAGCATCTACATAAAGGATCACTACACAAGATTTGGTACATCAAAACCAAAAAGGGGGAGATTGTTGGACTTGAAGCTGAAGAAGTCTTTCCTAGTTTTTCGTTTTGATATACTTGTAATTTTGAGCTTTATGATAGATTGTATATAGGAGCTTAAATGTATTGATTGTTATAGTTTAGGCTTTGTATGAATAGTTTTATTCAATCTTTTTATAGAGAACTTGGTTTTACTCTTGTAAATTGAGCTAGAGAAAGTTGGAACCCCATTTTATTTGAAAAGAACTCAAAAAACTTTGGTTTTAAGAATTTAAGCTGAAGTAATCGATTACCAGTATGTAGTAATCGATTACCAACAGACTTAGAAAACAGGGGAACTCAACTTGCTCTGGAGTAATCGATTACCACTCCATAGTAATCGATTACTTAAATGCTTGAAATGCGAGAGGAAGACAAATTTCTCTATAGTAATCGATTACCAACATCATGTCGATTACCACACAAAATTCATCTCTAAATGGTTTTGAAACTGCTTTAAATGAAACCTCTTTGATTTTATTTCGGAGAGAGAGATCTTTTATGTTTTTCAAAGAAAAGAAAGAAGAGAAAAACACAGGTTTACAAGTTCTGAAAATCTCTTCAAAGATTTCAAAAAAGATTTTCTCAAAGAGATGAGTATTGTGTGAAGGAAGAAAGATTTGAATACTTTTGGTTATCATCTTGATCAGAGCATACACACAGTGTAATCTTTACTTGATCTTTATTTCTTTGTTTTTTGTTTTGATTTTGGTTTGAAACTCTTAAGAGAAAGTGGTTCTCTAGAAGAAGAGTTAGAGAATTGAGAGAGGTACTCTCATAGGTAATTCTTGAAGGTTTCAAGAATTGGTGAGATATGTTCTAAGGAAGAACATAGAGAGATTTGAGTATTTGATTGTTTTTGTGTTTGTGCAGAAGTGATTGTATTGAACACAAGATTATAGTGGAATACCGATTGCAACAGTTGTTGGGTTGGGACTGGATGTAGGCCGAAAGCCGAACCAGTATAAATCTCTGTTTACTATCTCTTCTTTATACCCTATCTTTACATTCCATTTGATTTCTTGCTTTACAATTTTCTTGTATCTTTCCGCTGTGATATCTCTGGTACATTGCTGTAATACAAGATAAAATTGAATTGAAAAAGTGAGGAAAAGAGTCTTAGAAATATTACTAGGGAACTAGAATCTATTCACCCCCCCCTCTAGATTCACATAGGGACCAACAGGGTTGTTTGAGTTTGCTGATGCATATGATCAACTTCTATGCTTTCTTCACCTGTTTCATCATCATTACGTAGCAAGCTTTCTTTTTGGAAAGTGTTAGTTTCATCAAATCTAATATGGACAGATTCTTCAATGCACATTGTTCTTTTGTTAAAGATCCTATATGCTTTACTTGTATTTGAATAACCAAGGAAAATGGCTTCATCAGCCTTTGTATCAAATTTTCCAATAGGGTCCTTGCCATTGTTTAAAACATAGCATTTGCATCCAAAAACTTTAAAGTAAGAAATGTTTGGTTTTCTGCCATATAAAAGCTCATAAGGGGTTTTCAACAAAATGGGTCTTATAGAGACTCTATTGAGAACATAACATGCAGTGTTCACAACATCAGCCCAAAAGTGTTTAGGCATCCTGTGCTCATTCAGCATGGTTCTCCCTAGTTCTATAAGTGACCTGTTTTTTCTCTCCACTACTCCATTTTGTTGAGGAGTTCTGGGAGCTGAAAAGCAGTATGATATCCCATGTTTTTCGCAAAAGCTTTCAAAATAGCTATTTTTAAATTCAGTACCATTGTCACTTCTTAAAGCTTTAATTTTCAAATCCTTTTTGTTTTGAATTTTCTTGGCAAGTACCTTGAAAACTCCAAAGGCCTGATCCTTTTTCTTGATAAACAAAACCCAAGTAAATCTTGAGTAGTCATCTACAATGACTAGCCCATACAGATTACCTCTGAAACTAGCTATCCTAGATGGACCAAATAAGTCTAAATGCAAGAGTTCAAGCGGCTGAGTTGTAGAAACATGTTTAATATTTTTGAAAGATGTTTTTGCTTGCTTGGACTTTTGACAAGCCTCACATAGTCCTTCTTTGGAAAACTTCAGTTTAGGAAGTCCAAAAACTAGCTCTTTAGATACAAGTTTATTTAAATGCAATATGTCAATGTGTGTTATTCTCTTATGCCATAGCCAAGACAGATTATCATTAGAAGTTAAACATGTAGAGTAAGGGGATGAGTGATCTACTTTCAATATGTAGATGTTGTTTGATCTTTTGCCAACCATGAGAAGTTCATCTGAGTCTTTGTTGCTGATAAGACAATGTTCATCATCAAATGCAATTCTGTAGTTCTTGTCACACAGTTGACTAATACTCAGTAAGTTGAACTTCAATCCATCGACCAACAATACATCTTCTATCACTGTATTAGCTTTGTATCCAACCTGCATCCGTAGCCTAGTATTTTTCCTTTGTTGTTGTCTCCATATACAACTGATCCAGTTTCTCTTGGTGTGAAGGTGCTAAGATTCCTTCTATCACCTGTCATATGCCTTGAACAGACCAACGCCTAAGTACCATATTGAGTTTACTTTTTTTTAGGCTTTCTGCCGCAAGAGAAAAGAACTTATTTTGCGATTGGTACCCAGTTTCTCTTGGGTCCATGCAAGTTAGTGCTACAGTTTTCTTTCTTAACCCATCTATATTTACCACTGGAAATACCTTTCTTTCTAATCATGCAATTAAAGGATTTATGTCCAGATTTCATGCAGTAGGTGCAAGTGAAATTAGCATGTTTAGAGTTTCCAGATTTCATGTTATCATACCTTCTTATGTGAACATAGTTTGTAGAGGTGTTGAGTTCTTTTCTTATTTTTGAGATATCATTCTCTAAAGCACATACTTTCTGTTTTAACAAGGATATTTGTTTTTTCACAACTATGTTTTCTTTTTCAAATGTTTCAGCTTGATTGTAAAGCTCACAAAAAGCAGAATGTAGTTCATCATATTCATCCATGGTAGAGTTTGTATCACTTACCTCACTGGAAGATTTGACCATTAAGCACAGATTTGCTTCCTCATTCTCACTCTCAGATGTTGAGGATGTGTAGCCTTCATCCCAAGCTATGTAGGCTTTCTTTTTTCTTCTTTTCTTTCTGACATTTCTTTCACTTTCGATTTTCTTACTTGATGTTGTTGCTTCTTTTTCGGGCTTGGACAATCGATCTATAGTGCCCAATCTTTCCACATTCATAGCATGTTACTTTGACTGAAGTGTTGTCTTGCTTCTTGACTCCTTTTCTTGGTTGACCAAATTTCTTCTTAGAATTGTTCTTCATGAATTTTCTGAACTTCTTCACCATCAAGTTCACTTGGTCTTCCTATGAGTCATTTCCATCTTCAGAGGATTCAGATTCTGTTTCAGTATGCTCCATTTTGAGAGCAATTCCTTTGGCTTTTTTGTCCTTCTGTTCCTCATCTGCCATGCGAGTCATATCCATTTCGTACTCTCTAAGTTTCCCAAACAGTTCGGCACTGGTAACAGCGGCAAGGTTCTTTGATTCAGTTATGGCTGTCACAGTAGGTTGCCACTTTCTATTTAGCGATTTCAGAATCTTGACATTCACTTTTTCTTCAACGAAGTTCTTGCCAAGTCCTTTGAGATGGTTGATGATGTGTGTGAATCTCTTCTGCATTTCCATTATTGATTCTCCTTGGAACATTCTGAATATTTCATATTCTTGAATGAGTGTGTTCTTTCTAGCTCTCCTGACTTCAGCAGTACCTTCATGAGTTACCATGATGAGCTCCCATGCCTCTTTTGTTGTAGTGCAGGAAGAAAGCTTTAGCATCGTTTTCAGCCCTCTTAATCTCATCTATATCCCAATCCTCAAAAGGTTTTTCTATTTCATTTCCATTTTTTATTTTCATTGGAACTTTATACTCATTTACCACAGCCTGTCAGATGCTTCTGTGAATAGATTCCATAAAGATTTTCATGCGAACTTTCCAGAACAGATAGTTATCACCGCGAAACAATGGAGGTCTATTTATAGAAGCTCCTTCAGCGAAGGGTAAAAGATTACAAGCCATCACAGGGAACTATGTAGGATTACTAGATTCATTTACTAGTTAAAGCCCTTGATACCAATTGTTGGTCCCTATGTTGAATCTAGAGGGGGGTGAATAGATTCAAGTTCCCTACGTTCAATTTTATTTTTTCCCACTTTCTTTCCCGATTCAATTTTATCTGAGTTACAAATAACAGTTTAGAGATTTAGCAGCGGACATAGAAGGAAATTGTAAAGCGAGAAATACAGAGAAAGATAAGAGATAAGGTAGAGAGAAAGCTTGGACAGAGATTTATCCTGGTTCGGCGTTCGGTCTACATCCAGTCCCAACTCAACAATCTGTTGCAATTAGTGTTCCACTATAACAATGATCCTTTTTATGTTCTTTACATTCACTCTGCACAAGCAACATAAAAATAAAATTAAAATAACCAAAACATATGTTCTTCTCCTAAGAACATATCTCTCTAATTCTTGAATCCTTCAAGAATCACCTTTGAGAGCACCTCTCTCAAATTCCTTAACTCTTCTTCTAGAGAACAACTTTCTCTTAAGAGTCTTGAACCAAAAACAAAAAATACAAAAACAAGATAAAGATCAGTAAAGATTACACCTGTTGTGTATGATCTGATCAAGATTATAACCAATGTCTTCAATCCTTCACACACTCTTCATCTCTAGAGAAAATATTTTAAAATCTTGAAGAGAATTCTTAGAACTTGTGTTCTTTGTAAAAAAACAGTTTTTCGCTCTTCCTTTCTTCTTGATAAAACTCAAAGATCTCTCTTGTTGAAAATCATTTCAAAGAGGTTTCAATTTAAAGCAGTTCAAAAGCTTTTTGAGATGAATTCTGGTGTGGTAATCGATTACTAGAATGTGGTAATCGATTACTCCAGAGAGATTTTGCCTTCTCTGTTATCTCAAGCACGAAGTAATCGATTACTAGGATGTGGTAATCGATTACTCTAGAGTGTTTTGGGCTTCCCTGTTTTCTCAACCTGTTGGTAGTCGATTACTGACATATGGTAATCGATTACTTTAGCTTAAGACCATTTTAAACAACAATTTTCAACTTTTCAAAACAGAAAAAGGGTTCCCAAACTGCTCTAGCTTGATTCTCAGAGTAGATTCAACTTCTCTGTGAAGCGAGATTGAATAAAAACCACACTCAAAGCCTATTCTAAAACAATCAATACAATTACACTCCTATTTACAATCTATCATTAAAATCAAGATTACAAGTAGATCAAAACTAAAAACAAGAGACGACTTCTTCAGCTTCAAGTCCAACAAGATGTAACTACAACAAAAGAATGAATTGTTCACCAACTTGACGTGAACAATGCATTTTTACCTTGAGATCTAAGTAAGGAAATATACATGAAGATTCCCTAAGGTTTTGCAAAGGAGGGAGAAACTAAATTTTATAAGCTGAAAAGTCTCTCTGTGCACTCTATTAGGCCTCAAGGAATTAGTACCAAAGGTATACTAATGCATTAAGCAACATAGTCTTCCAACAATCTAAGGAAATCAAATCCTTGTTCACGTACAAAACGAAGAATGTGTTCTTGGCAGCGTTGATATATGTAGTTGATGTTATATATCTTGGAATGACAAAGGGGGCATGCAACGTGTAAAGGTGTATTTAAATAAAGAGTTCAACATCAAGGATCTCGAGTTATTGAAATATTTTCTTATTATTGAAGTAGCACGATCACCATGGGGGAACTGTTTTGACTTTTGAATAAAAGAAAATACATCCTTAACGTCCTCAAGGAAATTGGAATTAAAAGTTGGAGCTGAGTAAATTCCCAATGGAGCAAAATTTTAACTTAAGAGTGATTGATAATTAAAGACCTGGATGCAAATGCAACGAGGTACATGAGATTGTTGGGAAGATTATTGTATCTAATAATAAGCAAGCCAGATCTAACATATGTAGTATATATTCTATACTAGTATATAAATGCACCCAAATAGATTCACATAAAGGTAGTTGATCAAGTGCTAAGATCCTTAAAGGCAAGGTAACTCCAAGTCAAGGAATACTCCTACCAAGCAATGGCAACTTGAAATTGTGAGCATACTGCAATGCTAATTGGGGGATTAGGGTGGTTGTCTACTCACTTGAAGATCATGTATATGTCATTTGATAACTTTAGGAGGCTCATCCATATCATGGAAAACAAAGAAGCAAATAGTGGTAGCAAAATCACCAGAATTGGGACCATTGTAGCCATGAATTTGGTCTTTCATGAAAGAACAAAATATTGTTACATATTCACAAAGTGTTGAGTGACCGGGGAGGACTTCATACACACACCTCCACAATAGTAATATATTGTCCATTTTGGGCCTAACAACTTACGGTTTTTTTTTTTCAGACATTCTCCAAACGGTGTCTTAATGGTAAGATATAGTACTAATGGAGGTACTATGTGTGTTTATAATGGAGATACTATGTGTGTTTATAAACTCATATGTCATCCCATGTTCTTCCGATGTGGGACATTGTTTGCATCCCAACAATTCTCCCCTCAAACAAAGGACCATTAAACATCCTTCCCTACGGCGGAAGTCATTGTCAATGATGACCATTAGAGCTTCTATCGCCGCAACAATACTTGAACTTCACATTATCGTCGATATTTCCTAGTTCTTGTACCGTCATTGTGATAGCTCACATCAACGACACACGTAACCTATCCAGCTCTACTAAAAAGACTTTCGATACAAGGGATCACCACAAAGTAGGTCCACCTGACCTTCACTTAGATCCACTCCAATCATTGCATCACTCGTCTGAACCGGTTGTCAAGTCGAACCATTGGCTCTGATACCATTTGTTAGGTGACCCGGGGAGGACTTCACACACATCTCTACAATGGTAAGATATTGCCCACTTTACGCCTAAGCCTTTATTTTTAGACTTTCTTCAAAAGGCTTCTTATATGAAAGTACTATGTGTATTTACAAACTCGTGTATCATCCTTATTCTTCCGAAATGAAACATTGTTTACGTTCCAACACAAAGCCATTAGAGAGAGAAAGATTTGAATTTTTGTGAAGCAAATTTGGCTTCACCTGTCTTGAAGCAAATTTTTGTGAAGGAATCTAGTGTTTATATAAAATTTATGGTAGAGTTTACTGTGGTTGTGGTTATAATGTTCATATAAAGTTTGTTACGATAAAATTTGTTATGATTATAATAGTTAATAAGTTTATTACTATGTATCAATACATTTAAATTGAAATAGCAGATAATCTTGTTAGAAAAGATAATGATATAAAGCAGACTATCAATACATTTAAATTCAAATAGCAGATAATCTGGTTAGAAAAGATAATGATATAAAGCAGACTATCTTATTTATTCTATATATAAATAGGTATAAATGTATTCGAATTATGAAGATAGTTGGAAAAAAAACACAATATTTTACCGTGTTTTAATCCTTATTATTAACGTCATCCCATCATGACTGCTATATATTTTGTCATGACATAAAACGGAGAAAAAAAAACAAAACTATGTTACAACTAAAGTTAATAGGATGAGAACAAAATTGGTGGTACAAATCAAAGCACATCAAGTCAAATTTTTAATTTTTGACGATAAAGTTTACTAATATTCTCGGACCAACAAAATTTAGACAGATAAAAGAAATTTAAACTTAATTTAAGAACGTTGTGAAATAATTATTTATAACCAAGCTATATAAATCCAATGGATTTAATGTTACAATACGTTTTTTTGGCTTGATTAAGAAAGAGTTTGCCACGAAATAATTGATGGGAAACTGCAACTGGCTCATCCAGAGAACTAGAAAGGGTCAACATTGCCAAGCCGACTGACTGAAATAGAAAACTAGTTTGGTCTTGCCACTTGCCTGTCTCCATCAAGATAAGGTCAGCTAGTTTTTTTCTCCATATCTCTCCTTCACGGGGTAACTGCTTGGATTAATTAAGATTAATAATTTGGCTGTATACGTGATATCATGGTTTACAATTAAAATCTAACAATCCAAATAAATTATAGTTAACTTTTTATCATTATTTTAATCAATAAAAAAATAATGGTCATCAACACCGAATCTAAATCTTAATAGTAAATATTTTATCTTATTAAAAATTTTTAGTGACTTTCTCTCTGTTGTTCCTCAATGTACTTTCCATGACTTTCTCTTTAACCCAATCTCTCTGTCGACGGCAAGTTTCCGACCAATATCTCACCGGCTGCAACCAATCCTATATTTCCCATTTTCTTACCCCAAACCTCTCAGCTTTCACCAAGATCCCGCAAAGTTAATAGACACATGTTTCATTTAATTATAATTTTTTCTTTGCTACTTTTTTTTTTTTTCCACGTAAATCATAACTAAGGAAATGCTCGATGAAGTTGTTGGAGAGAAGTAGAGGATGCTTAACATTTAGAGACGAGTAGAATTTGTAGACTTCCTTTGTTCAGATATACTCAAAGTTTAAATGTAGTTGTAGCTTCACCACCATTTATTTCTGAATTTGTCAAATGTTTGCTTTTTTAGTTGCAAAGAGACTGAAAGAGAAAGATATATAAATAGAATTAAAAAGTATTAACAAAATGATTTTTTAAAAAAAAACATTTTTAAGTAATAACTTTTTATTAAATGAAGTCGTCTACGAGATTTATGTAGGACGCCAATTTACTCTCATTAGTAATGGAATCTTGGTGCGGTCACATGATCCTACGGATCGAGATTTTTTTTCCAATGGGCAGAAGGATAGAATAAAAACTTCATTTCAATAAGAGCACTATACTCACGGCGGAACCAGAAAACAAGGGTGGGAGGGACAAAAAAAAAAAATTTAATTTATTTTTAATTTTAATTTTATTTTTTTTAAAATTAGTTTGACACAAACCTACTAATTACACAATAATTTTTGTTGGGAAACTAAAATAAATTTTGAAGAAATTAAAATTTATTATTAATATATATATATACATATATATAGATTTATATTAGTATATAAATATTTATATATATATATATATAAATTTATTATTAATATATATATATATATTATTAATAAATTTATTACTAATTAATATATATATATTAATAGTAAATTTAATATTAATATATATATATATATTAATTAGTAATAAATTTATTAATAATATATATATATTAATTATAAATTTATATATATATAAATTTATTATTAATATATATATATATTAAATAATAAATTTATATATATATATAAATTTATTATTAATATATATATATATATATTATTAATAAATTTATTACTAATTAATATATATATATATTAGTAATAAATTTAGTATTAATATATATATATATATATAAATTTATATATATATATACTAAATTTATTACTATAATATATATATATATATATAATTATTATAAATATATATATATATATATATATATATTTATAAATTTATTATTAATATACATATAAAAAAAAAAAAAAAAAAAAAAAATTGGGGGACGATGACCCCAAGGTTCAACGGCTCCGCCACTGACTATTCTCTCGGACATATACTCTCGGAAAGATGAAATCATAAATTTAATTACTGTATTTATATTATTTTATCATATAAATATTATCATTTGGAGATAATTTTTTTTTTAATTTTTTATAGTAATTTTATAAAATTTGATAAATATTTATGTTATTTGATTTTGAATGCTATATATTTTTATTAATGATATATATTTATTTAAGACTTTATTGGATTTAAATTTATAATTTTCTTAAATATATTTTTGGGATGTTTGCATGAACGGTGGGTCAGGACAAGATGAAAACATTATCCACCTCCATTGATATCCCTATTCATGATAAAATATCATATATATATATATATATATATATATATATATATAAATTTAAAATTAATAATATACGTGTAGTTACATATTAATTTTCATTTTCTAAAATTACCTTTAGTAAGCGAAGTTTGATTTTAAATCATTTCAAACAACTTATTGTTAAAGTTGTTAAAGCCAACTCAAAACATATGTGTATATAAATATTTTCTTTTCCTCTTCAAACCACTGATAACGAAATAGTTACTTCTTCGAATACATGCATTCTTTATCATTTATTTATTAAAATACATAATTTATCTGTACACACCTTCTAACATGTAATAATTAGGGTGTTACAAGTTGAAAAGAAAAAATCTTACTCGTGATTTTATAAGTAAATTTTATTAGAAGTCTTATTCAAAATTAATTTTGTGTCAGTATATAGTTTCAATATAATGATGAATTAAGTCATTACAATGATTGTCACGAATATCCTTAAATTCACCTTATTTTCACGGTATTCTTATTTGGAGTTTGCCACTTGGGTGAATGTCAATTTTGTAAATTGACTTCTACCTTGATGTTGTCACATTAACTGACATCAACCTTAGAAGTTAGCGATTGAATAGAGCTATGCGAGATCTGCCACCCAATGAAAACCTTAGACACAACCACTGTCAGATTAAATACACTAAAATAATTTTAAATTAATGAAAGTAAATTTAATCTAAAAATCTAGATTTTTTACCATTAAATTAAATAAATATATAGTATTAAATACTGATATATTTTTTATTTTTATTGTAAATTATAAAGATATGATTTATGTAATTATTACATAAAAGTATATTTAAATTTAAATAATAAGTATTACGTAAATGTTTAATTTTTATTTTTACGTAATGTTTCACGTAGATGTTTAATTTGATAGTTTTATTTTTATTTTTATGCAATGTTTAGTTTTTTATGTAATACTTATTATTTAAATTTAAATATATTTTTACACATTTAATATATTTTTATAAATTTATCCGTATTTAATATTATAAAATTTATTTTAAATTTTTTTATTATCAGTAAGTCAAATTTATTTTTACGTATTTAATTTATTTATAAAATTATTTTAAAATTAAAAATATCGAGTATAAATTTATTTAATTTGGTAGTAGAAAGTCTAGATTTTAGGTTGAATTTACTCCCATTAGGTTAAAATTATTTTGGTGTAACTGATGTCAACATTTTACTATAATATTTTATGAAGAGAAAAGAATCATAAAAATCTTTATGATGTAATGGGAAAATTGTTAGTCATGTCAAACAAAGGTCTTGGCGGGAGTGTGACACGTGGCTTCCCCTAGTGGGGTTACGCTCATGGGCCGGGGACGTAACCTAAACGGATCTCTGCCGCAGCCTTAGTGTCTATTTCGTCTTATTGGAGACATTGACAAGTGCACGAAAAACAAAAGTCAAAAAGTAAAGGTATTTATCCACTATTTACGTCAAAATGTGTACCTCGATTAGGAACAAGAATAACAGCATTGTCCTAAACTTATAAAATATTCTGATTTTACAAAATTGTTAAAGATGTCTAGAATATTTTTAAAATTTCTCATAAAATATTAAAGATGTTAGACTCGAAAAATTTTCAACTCTTTAAAGAGAATATGAAATATTCTTAATGAAAAATAGTAAATTTATTGATAGTATGTTTAGAAGTTTTCAAACTATTCTCAATGAATTAATTAGTTTGAGCACAATGTTCATTAAGGTTTAGAACAACGTGAAAATCTTTGATAATTTTCTTGTTGTTTAGGAAGCTACGTCAACAACCATCTTTATTAGAAGAGACATGAACTCCTTGACCTTAAATGAACTTAATAAAGCTCTTAAGTCCGTGAGATCCATCATAGCAAAAGAGACAAAATCAAAGTACAAGATCTCATTGCCTTGCAAGTTGAAGAAGCATGTTCCAAACTTGAGATATGCCAATTGTACCGGACTGGGGATGAGCACCGAGCTCATCACCTTTGAGTTGGGCTCACCTCACTGACCGGGTTGAGCTAAGCATGACCCGATCTTAACAGAATAAATTTGGAACATATCTCCCTCCTAAAATCTCGGGATTCCTGGGCCTGAAGCAATCTTCCCCACGAAATCCATGAAGATAAAGCCCTAATCACAATCCCTATAAATAAAGATAGAGGATCTCAAACAATAGACGAAATTAAACCTAAATTCCTCACACATACCAAAGAGGGATCCAACCCCTCACGCTGCTGGATTTCTCAGGGCCGAGCTGAGCTCGGACTACCTAAAATCCAGCAAGAACATTTGGCGCCCACCGTGGGGCAATCCCACGATCGCCCAGACGATCCCCATAAGTGATAATCAGATGGTTTGTACGCGTAGTCACTCCAATACCACCATGGACCCCGCCGTGGCGGAAATCGTACAGGCGCGAGTGGATGCGGCGATGGCAGAGGCCCGTGAGCGAATGAAGGCTCACGTGGAGGCACTACGGATCCAGAATCGAGAGACAGAGAGAGCCTTACAAACCACTTAAGCGGACCTGAACATTGTCCAACGTGAGCGTGAAGATGATCTTGCAGAATTACAAGCCCTCAGGCAGGGAGTTCAAGAAGTCCCAGGCCGAGCCCCGTTCATTCCAAACCAAGAAGGAGAGTCATGCCAAGGCGAAGAAACCCGATCCAATTCCCGTATGGACCCCTATAATCCTGACACCACAGGCAAGGAGGTACATGTCGCCACTTCGGCCACCCACAATGATCTCTCACATGTGCACGCCAGTATCTCCGCTACCCGGCGTGATCTCTCACAAGCCCCACCCTTTACGGACCTCGGACCTCGACCCCGCACACGCGGGCTCGACATGATGACATCCATTCATCCTTTCACCCTGGCCATCTTGTCAGTCAGGGTCCCTGAGACTTGGAGATGGTCGTCTCAGGACAAATACGATGGCTCGACGGACCCGATCACCCATGTCCGAGCATTCCTCACCTAGGCGGCGATAACTGTGGACGACGACTATGTGCTCTGTAGGATGTTCCCCGCAACTTTAAAAGGAACAACCCTCGACTGGTACTACTCCCTCCCCCCAATGTCCGTGGACTCCTTTGACTCCCTGTACGAGCATTTTCAGGCTCGGTTCGCAGACGCCAAGCTAACACCTACCACATCAATATCACTCAACCACATAGTACAAGGGGACAAGGAATCCCTCAGAGAGTACATGGGTCGCTTCTCCGTGGCCTGCCGAACCATACCCAATCTACACCCGGTTGTCGCTCTACACGCCGTGCAGTCCGGCCTCAAGCCTAGCCCATTCTCGGACTCACTATTTGAAGAGCCACCCGTCAACATGAACGACCTCCACTCACGAGCGGCACGTTTCATGAGCATGGAAGAAAACACTGAGGCCAAGCGCCGGGCTCAAGAGCCCAGCCGTCCACCCAAGCACAGGGAGTCCTCTTCACGTTGGGCGGAGTCGAACAGAGATCATTGCATCGGCCTGTACAGCTCGTACACCCCCCTGAACACATCCAGGGACAAAATTTTTAAACAAGCTTGCGCATTGGAGTTGGTACGACGTCCTAACCCCTCCCAATCTCCTCCCAACACCGACCCCTCCAAACGATGTGCTTATCATCAAAATACCGGACATACCACCAAGGACTGTCGTCAGGTAAGAGACCTTATAGAGGGCCTCATAAGATCGGGGGAACTGTGGAGATTCGTCCAGGATGAGCAGAAACACCCCGAGAGGTATTCAGGATCGAGCTCGAAAACCCGAGCTCGAGAGCAGGACAGGGACACCCGAGACAACAGGAATAAACGCAGGGACCGCGGTTGGGATAAAGAGGTCGGTCAGAATCCCGACAAAGTCAAAGGGACGATAAACACGATTGTCGGAGGTTTTGCGGGAGGAGGAGCCACTTCTTCAGCCCGTAAGCGTTATGCTAGGAGCGTCAATCACATTGGGTCTCCTAAAAAGAGGACCTTACCCTTCATCACATTTTTCAATGTCGACTTCAGCATCGAAGACCTCGACCAGGCTGACCCCATGGTCATCTCTTGCACCATCGCTAATTAGAGTGTCCGCAAGGTGTTGATTGACCAGGGAAGCTCGGCTGACGTGCTCTACTGGTCCATTTTCAAACAGTTAGAGCTACCCGAGTCCATTATCAAACCATACCCTGAGCCACTGCTCGGCTTCGCGGGGGAGAGAGTTCACTCTAGGGGATATATTGACTTACTCACTACTTTCGGTGGGAGCGAAGCCTACAAGACTATAGAGGTCAGGTATATTCTGATTGACGTCGATACATCCTACAATGTCATTATAGGACGACGAACACTTAATCAGTTAGGAGCAGTGGTGTCCACTCCGCACATGGCCATGAAATTTCCAGAGGAAAAGGGGAAAATTGTCACGATCAAGGCCGACCTGAAAACGGCCCGGGTGTGCTATGCCCGGAGTCTGAAGGCCACCCCGTACTCCATCAAGAAAGAAGACAAGGAACCGCCCTCGAACATCTGTTCGGTCCACAACAGCAACGACGAACCACTGGATATCGATCCCCGAGCTGAATTCGAGGAGGAGCGTCCTTCATTCGCTGAACCCCTCCAACCACTACAACTCGGCCCTGAGGCAGGCCAGGTAACTAAGACCGGCCTCTCTATGCCGAGCTCCACCCTCCAGGAAATCATATCAACCCTACGAGAAAATGCCAACCTATTCGCATGGAAACCCTCCGATATGCCGGGTATCGATCCAAACCTCATGTGTCATAAATTATCTCAGGCTTCCTCATGCTCGGCCGGTGGCGCAACGTAAGAGGAAGCTAGGTGAGGAGCGTCGTCTTGTTGTTTAGAAAGAGGTCGGCAAACTGCTTGACGCTAGTTTCATCCGAGAGATAATTTACACTACTTGGTTGGCCAACGTTGTAATGGTCAAAAAGGCAAACAGAAAGTGGAGGATGTGCACGGACTACACCGACTTAAACAAAGCTTGTCCTAAGGTGATGGAGGACCATCTCCAAACATGAAGATAACAAGGGCTATGCAAAGAAGACTAGAAGCTCAAGTTGAGGAAGAGTTGACCAAGTCAAAGTCAACAAGTCATGGTCAAAGTCAAAGTCAATGGTCAACTCCTCCAAGTCAACAATTTGGGCAAAAGAAGCCTTGTAATCTTCTTATTAGTTTGTAATTAGTTTAGGCTTGATTTTGTGTAAGCTTGGACCTACATTTAAATTGTGATTTTCGGCCAAGCATTGCTAATTGCATTTGGACATGTTGACTTTTGGTTAATTGGTCAAAGCCTCTTAGAATTGGGCTCAAAAGTCTTATGACCACTAAGCAAGTGTAATACACTCTCTTAAAAGAGAGTGAGTGGATTAGGAGAGAGAATTAGTGGAATTACCACTAACTTAACTTGAATTTCCACCACTTGATTATTCCATAATCAAAGGTGCAAATTCAAGTCAAGTTTTTAAATGTTGACTCTCATCTAAGAAGGTATTCTAGCCTTTGGATTTACTTCTAATCCAAGGCATAGAATTCTATCTTGATTAATCCATGATCATCACATGCTTAGGAGAGTTTTGAGCCTCTTGATCTCATTAACTCTAGATCCTTCTTGAATTGATCAAGTGAAGGGAGCCTAGCATCACTTGATCAATCCATCAAGGATCCTAAGGCTAAGAAGGACTCATGGCCAAGGCACCAAGGCATCCATATAACTTAGGCAAATTCTCATTGTAAGACACTTTTGAATTGAATGAAATAGAATTTTTCTAAGACTTGTGTCTTGAGAAAGGGAGAGTGCTCTCCTAGGGTTTCTTCAAAGAACCTTGAATCTTATCTTGATCCATGACTCAAGTGGCGATTCATCACTTAGCTTATTGATTCCTTTGGATCATGGCGCTATCATGCTTCTAATCTCATTCCATTTTTTATTTTCTTCTTCTTGGTCACATACCGAATCCATCACCTATCTTAGCCTATAATCCGCAAGCCTCTCTTAATCTTGAGTTAGGATCACTTGGTGAATTGAAGATGGGGCAAACAAAGGGTGTTAGATCCGTGGAGCGTCTTCTAGCTACAGGGATTTGCATCATAAGGACACCTACCCCTTGCCTAGCATTGACCGGTTAGTAGACAGCACAGTCGGGTACGAAGCATTCAGCTTCTTGGACGCCTACTCAGGCTACAATCAGAAATGTATCCCCCAAATGAGCCGAAGACCGCGTTCATGTCGACCACGACCAACTACTGCTACCAGGTTATGCCCTTCGGCCTTAAAAATGCAGGGGCCACCTATCAAAGACTAATGGACAAGGTCTTCAGCGCTCAGATCGGATGCAAAATGGAGCTCTACGTGGATGACATGGTGGTCAAATCTAAAACCCATGCCCAACATGCCGTCGACCTCAAAGAAATATTTGCAGAGGTACGCCGACACCAAATCCGGTTGAACCCAGAAAAGTGCGCATTCGGCGTGGGAGGAGGCAAATTCCTTGGCTTCATGATCTCCCAGAGAGGAATTGAGGCCAACCCGGACAAATGCACAGGTATCACCAACATGCCTAGCCCGACCTGCCTGAAAGATCTGCAAAGGCTCAATGGACGCTTGGCCGCCCTATCTCGATTCCTACATAAGTTGGCCGAGCAGAGCAGACCCCTTTTCACCCTGTTAAAACGTTCGGCTCGCTTCGAATGGAACGATGAATGCGCCTCTGCATTCGACAAGCTCAAAACACAAATAGCGTCCCTGCCAACTGATAGGTGCTAAATTATACATGTTTTTCTAGGTGTTTTAAGCTCATTTCCATCTATTTTCACTAGGTTTAGCTATAATTTAGTCAAGAAAACAGTAAAAACATCATAATTGCTTAGTGTTAGTTCTAGAGTGAGTGTTTTGTGAGTTTTTTAAGTTTTTCTTGAGTTTTAAGTCATTTTTTATTCTTCTTTTGTTAATCTTTAGGTGCAATGGAGGATTGAAGAAGAGATAAGCAACAAGGAGTGGATCCAATAATTGAACAGAAGCTCAAACCAAGAGAGTAGAGCAAGCCAAAGATGAGCATCCAAGGCTGTCAAATTGATATCGTCTGAAGAAACGCGCCAGGGCGCACTCATGAGGCGCCTTCATACCCTGCTTGCGGCAAAAATGCGCTAGGGCGCGCTCAAGGGCGCGCTCATGCCATCCTTACTTATTCAATCGCGCCAGGGCGCGATTTCACTCAATACGGGGCGCGTTTCGTACCTTATGAAAGCTCAGACGAAGGGATCAAGACGCAATGGATTAGTTTCGTCTATGCTTACTTCATCTGAGAGCTATTCCATCTGTGCGTGCTTCTTATGAAGTTGCTTCGTCTGTGCTTGCATCTTCCAAGTCGCTTCGTCTATGCTTACTTCGTCTGAGAATTATTCTGTCTATGCTTGCCTCATCTGAGTCATCCGTCTGTACCTGCTTCTTATGGAGTTGCTTAAATCGTGCTTAATTCTTATGAAGTTGCTTCGTCTCGTGTTTGATTCTTTTAAGAATTGTTTCGTCTGCTCTTGCTTCTGAGGAAGTTGCTTCGTCTGAGCCTGCCTCTTTTAAAGTGTTCCGTCTATACTTGTTTTGTCTTAGTCTCCAGATTGATGCTTTCGTCTGTAACCAATACAGACGACACAAAAGACAGACGATACCAAATCCACAACAGACGATACCAAATCCACAACAGACGATACCAAATCCACAACAGACGATACCAAATCCACAACAGACGATACCAAGCCCACAACAGACGATACATCAAGCTAAGACGGACAACACCAAGATCAGAACAGACGATATCAAATTCAAGACAGACGACATCAATGACAGACTATACCAAGTCAAACAACGATACAACAAGTTCAGATAGACGATCCCAAATACAGACAACATGAAGACAGACGATACAACTAATGCAAACACTGTTTATTTGTGGGACAAACACGCCAGGGCGCGCACAAGGGCGCGTTCACACTTTCTTCTCCGCTCAAAACGCGCCAGGGCGCGTCCCTCTTAAGTGGGTGGCGCGATTCTGGGTCTATATATATGGCTGTTTGGGCGCGAAATCGGAGAGCTCTCATAATTCAGTTTTCAGTTGCTTCTCGTGCACGATTCTCTCGTTTTTCTATTCTCCACTTTCATTCTCCTTCTTCCTCCATCAAATCTTGAGATTCCTGAGTTTGTGAGCTTGCGAGAGCAAGAATCAAGCGATTATGGAGTTTCTCTGGTGTTTGATTTCTGTTTTGTTTCTTTCTTTTCTCATTTCCATGTTAGGCTAAATTCTGCAGTTAGGAATGGGGATTTTGATTCCAGAACTCTTGTAATGAATTCTTTCAGTTAATTCAAGTGTGATTTCACCTAATTGATTGATCTCTTCCCTGCTTAATGCTTATTCTTGAGATTTAATTCATGAAACTCAAATAGAGATAGAGATATTAATGTTTGATTGAATTGAACTTTGTCTTGAGAATTTGTACCTCGTGTCAACTATGAGATCGAGAGATGAATAGTTGAAGAAGGAGAGGAAATGTATCACTATAATAGTGCATGAGTCTAGAGATAGAACTTGCATATTATGAGATGTTGTAACGAATTCATCTGTTCGCTTCTTGAATGAATCTCTGTTTTCGCCTAAGAGATTAGGGATGATAGTAGGCATTCAAAGGGACTAAGACCTAGAGATAGGATTAGTCTACGGTATCACGAATTCTAGTCTCCAATTGAATGAGATGTGCTAGATTAACATAGGAAGTAGTTACTTGAGGAAGGAATCAATTGAACCAATTCCCTAACTGTCTTTATCATCTTCGAAACTTAAACATTTACTTGCTTTCTTTACTTTACAGTATTGCTTTATTTTACACAATAGTTTAGTTTTACACAAATGATTCATTCACCGATTCGTCTTAATAGCAAAGCATGTTGAGCATTTGGTAATTCACAATCAGTCTCTGTGGTTCGACAACCTTTTCTCACTATTTCTAAACTTGTAACGACTGGTACACTTGCCGAAAGATTGACACCTACATACACATTTTAAATAGTCAACAAGTTTATGGCGCCGTTGCCGGGGACTATTGATGAATATCGATAGTCTTGACGTGCTTGCTACTTAGGACATTTTTTTTATTTGTTTGTTGATTCATATTTGTTCTGTTTTTGGTTTTGTATACCTATTCCGTTTTTGCTTTCTTTTGAATTATTTCATTCTTTTCTCTTCTCCACTTTCATTCTCCTTCTTCCTCCATCAAATCTTGAGATTCCTGAGTTTGTGAGCTTGCGAGAGCAAGAATCAAGCGATTATGGAGTTTCTCTTGAGTTTGAATTCTGTTTTTTCTTCGTTCTTTTCTCGTTTCCATGTTTAGCTAAATCTGTAAGTTAGGGATGGGGATTTTGATTCCAGAACTCTTGTAATGAATTCCTTATGTTAATTCAAGTGTAATCTCACCGAATTGATTGATCTCTTCCCTGCTTAATGCTTATTCTTGAGATTTAATTCATGAAATTCAAATAGAGATAGGAATATTAATGTTTGATTGAATTGAACTATTTCATAAGGATTTGTATCTCGTGTCAGCTATGCCTTCGGAAGATTGATAGTTGAAGTAGGAGAGGAAGTGTATCACTATAGTAATGCATGAGTCTAGGGATAGAACTTGCATATTATGAGATGTTTTAACGAATTTATCAGTTTCGCTTCTTGAATGAATTTCTGTTTTTACCTAAGGGATTAGGGATTATAGAAGTCATTCAAAGGGACTAAAGACCTAGGAATAGGATTAGTCTACGGTATCACAAATTCTAGTCTCCAATTGAGTGATATTTACTGGATTAACATAAGAAGTAGTTGCTTGAGGAAGGAATCAATTGAACCAATTCCCTAACTGTCTTTATCATCTTCGAAACTTAAACATTTACTTGCTTTCTTTACTTTACAGTATTGCTTTATTTTACACAATATTTTAGTTTTACACAAATGATTCATTCACCGATTCGTCTTAATAGCAAAGCATGTTGAACATTTGGTAATTCACAATCAGTCTCTGTGGTTCGACAACCTGTTCTCATCTTTTCTAAACTTGTAACGACCGGTACACTTGCCGAAAGATTGACACCTACATACACATTTTAAATAGTCAACAAGTTTATGGCGCCGTTGCCGTGGACTATTGATGAATATCGATAGTCTTGACGTGCTTGCTACTTAGGACATTTTTTTTATTTGTTTGTTGATTCATATTTGTTCTGTTTTTGGTTTTGTATACCTATTCCGTTTTTGCTTTCTTTTGAATTATTTCATTCTTTTGATCTGTTTGAGATTCCCTGTATCTTTCGGATTTGTGGTTTATGCGAAGAATCAAGGAAACTAACTTCTTGTTTGAACCAGAAATTGAGAGATTTTTGCAGGAGAAACTTGCAGGCCAATAAAGAAAATAAAGAGGCTATACCAGAAAATACAGCAGAAAATATGGATTATACAAGGTGCATGACACTTGAGGAGTGGTACAATTCCAATGCTATGGGCTGTGGATACAGTATCGCACCTCCAGTCATCTGTGATTACTGTGGAGGAGGACATGAAGCAGAGTATTGTGATGGCTCAGGTAGGAACATTGAGGAACAAGCTCAAGTGAATTACATGGGAAATCCTCAAGGTAACACCTATTCCAACACAAGCACTTATAATCCTCACCACAGAAACCATCCAATTCTGTCATATAGGAGCAATAATTTTCTACAACCTAACTCTTCCTCATATGACCAGAATTTTTATCTACCTTTCAACTCAAACCATTCTAAATTCCCAACCAACCAATCTAGAAATGCTCCAGTAAGTTGTAACATGAATCCTGTTCCTAGAGAAGGATCTTTAACTTTAGAAGACATGTTCATGTCCTTTATGCAAAGGACTGAATCTATTTTCACAAATCAAGAAGCTTCTATTAGAATCCGGAATCACAAATTGGCGTCACTTTCCAAGCAAATTTCTCGAGAAGCCAAGGAAATCTGCCAAGTGATACTATTGTGACTTCAATGGAGCAGTACAAAGCTAATACCACAAGGAGTGGTAAGGTGTTGGAAAATGAAACTATAGAAATGAAAGGAGATGCAGTGGAGGTTGCATGTAAAGAGAAAGAGCTGCAAGATCCAGAATTGAAAGAACAAGACATAGAAGAAAGAAGAGTCACGGATAGACAAGAGAAGGAAACATTTGGTGATTTAATTGTTTTTGCTAATCCTTCCTCTGTTTATACTGATTCTCATTGTATATGTGATGTAGGAGAAAGTTCTAAAGAAGAAATGCAAGTTGTTTCAGACCCTCCTCCTCACAGAAACCTTCATGTCCTAGTACCTAGTGGAGAATTGTCCATCAAGTTCCCTTGGGACTCATACTGTGAAGAGGATGAAGCACCCAAGAAATCAAAACAGCCACTAGGGAAGATTTCTTTACCATTTCATACTCTTTCTCCTTGCAAAAATATGAACAACACTAATGGTTTCACTTTAGATACTTATGGAATTAGAGCATGGACTATAATTGAGTTTGATAATTTAGACCTCTTAGTTGTTCCTAATGCCTTTTGCTCTTATGATGCTGCATATTTTTCTAGGTCGTTAGAGAAGTCATCAATGGAGGTCCAAATGCAAATTCCTACACTTAGTAGAGAGCCAATGTCTACACATATTTCAAATGGAGTAGAGGATGACCTTGATACTTTCAAACATGCTAACCCTTTACTCTCTCTTTTAATTGGTGTTGTTGATATTGATGTTCAATATTCCACATGCTTTAATTTGTGCTGTAGATCAAGTGAAACATTTAAATTATTCAAATTTTATGCCAAGATTACAATGAACATATGGAAAATTATGATTATGGCATTCAAATTTTTCCTACTACCACCATGCACCAATCACAGAACATATTTACACCATCAATCATTTGCACTAATTAATAATGAATTACATATAGTTGTAGATGATTGGATGATATTTGATCCTGGTGGATGTTTGTTCTGGTAGGTACCAAGGGAAGATTCATGGTGAAATGGCAAATTACAGATTATCGGGAAACACCATTGAACACCCACAGAGCAAGAGTTGGTACCACTTGCACCCACCTGCTCTTTTTGAGCGTGAGGAGTTTTCTTTTCTCCCTCCACTCTTTTCCGTTCTATTTTCATTCATTTCCTGTCTATCCATTTTCTGTAAATGTCAAGCTAATGACATTAAAGAAGCGCTTGGTGGGAGGCAACCTACCCAATTGAAAGAAGTTTTCTGTAACTTCTTGTTGTGAGATACTTGTAAATAGTTTAAAAGTTAGAAAAGCAAAAAGAAAAGAGAATGTGATGATTAGATTAGAAGTGTAAATACATGAGCTAGTATAATAAATCTGATTCTATGTTGATAGATACACAAGTAGATATATGAATAACAATTGAAATTGCATTAACTTGAATGATAGAAATAAGAGGGGTGAGATGTAATAGCATGAATGGGAAAGTTGTGGGATCTTAAGGCATGCTTAGGTGTGATAGGTTTATTGTGCAGAAAATAGATCTATCAAGAGTCAAAAGAACCTAGAATGGTTGCCTAAGTGGAATCAAGGTGCAAGTCACCAGTTTTCTCCTTAGCCCACAATAGTGCATGAAGAATTGACCAAAACACAGTGACACACGCCCTGGCGCTAGCAGAAGCGCAAATGGAAGTAGTGAATTGCGCCTTGGCGCAATTTGAGGAAACAAGGTAGCGCGTTTATACCTTCCGGTAAAAACGCGCCTCGTTCCTCTCTGCAAGAAGAGGGCGCGTTTGAAGATTGGTTGCGGCCTAAACGCGCATGCGCTTGGAGGCGCGTTTTACATAAGTTGACAAAAAGCGCGCCCGGCGCGTTTTAAGTGATGAGAGTGGCGCGTTCTGCAAATGGAGTTCGGTAAAAACGCGCCCTGGCGCGTTTTCATTTAAAGGGTGGCGCATTTCTCGCGCCTTGGCACAAATAGAGGGCGAGCTTGCGCCTTGGCACAAAGAGAGGCGCGTTCACTTGTTCTTCATCTTCTTCCATGTGCTTGTGAGTTCTCAAGAGTTCAATCCCAATCCCAATCAATTTTCAACCTCCACCACTCCACAATTACAAGTAGTTTTGAATTAATTCTTCATCCCTTTCACCATAGATTTTCATTTTTGTTGATAATTTTCAAGAATTCTCATTTGGTGTTCTCATATCCCATTCGGCCTAAACAAGGTATGTTGTTCAATCCAGTGATTTCAACTTCTTTCATTCATTGTTTAAGCTTCAATTGCATGATTCACATGATTGATTGAGATGAGGGTTCAAGAATCGTTGGTTCGAAACCCTAACCCCTTTTGTGCGCATTGAAATTAGCTCAATTGAATGTGTTGCATGGCCTTGTTTTAATGATTGTTGATGAATAACATTGATTGCTTGAGAATGCATGGTGATATGTGTCACGGAGATGCATGGTGTGAAGCAATTGGAAAGAAATATGATATGTCCGTTCATGTTCACTTAGTGTTTATTAAAATGCTTCAATGAAGTTTTGAGTGTGTTCTAGATGCACATCACTAGTAAGCATGACCATATTGTAACTGCTTTTGCATTTCCTTTGACAATTGCCATTTAGTTCCTTTGAACCACACTATAAGTTTGATGAAGATGCATGCTCTTGTTGGTGATAATTGTGAGTTAAGTGCACACATGTTCTTCTCATATATATTTTGGATTGTGTAGGTTCAATTGTGAAAAAAAAACTTATGTCTGCAAGCAATCAACCAACTGGTTCTTCTTCAAGGCAACCAAGAACCAAACATAAAGCTATCAAAAGACAAAGTCAAGAGAAGAAGAAGACTACAAAGAAAGCCAAGGTCACTCCAGAAATTCCAGAATATGATACTCACAGATTTAGATCACTGGAGCATGCAGAGGCCTTTGCCTCCCGTTTCATAGCACGTGCAGTGTTAGTAGAGCGGAAATTCAACATGAGCACGAGCCTATACACTGATGAAAGAATTGGGGATGCTTCTCAACGCGCTAATTACAAAGAAGTTTGCAATGAGATTTCTGGAAGAAAGTGGACTGGATTAGCCAACATTAATTTCCCAGCATATCAAGAGCTAGTGCTAGAGTTCTATGCTAATATAACAAGTGATGATGAAGAAGAGCGCTATGCATCTTATGTCCGGGGGAAGCAAATTTCTTTCTCACCTCAAGCCATCAACCGACTGTTATTAATTCCTTTCTCGGAAGGAAGGGATTGTATCTTCCAGTATAGAGCCGACAGCAAAGCCGAACCAAACATGGTAGACGAGTTATTATGTGAAGGTAAGGGAGCTTGGAAGGATAGGTTATGGCGCAATAACGGAGTTACTCATGTCAAAGCTTCATCATTGTGTTTCAAGGCAAAAATCTGGTGGGCTTTTGTCTATGGGATTCTCCTACCAATTCAGCACAGATCTTCCATCACAAAGAAGAGAGTTTGGTGCCTGTATAGTATAATGAAGGGTGAGTATCTCAATGTGGGTCTGACCATAGCCAATGAGATTCACACACTGCACTTGCAAAAACAGGGGTCCCTGTCTTATGCAAGTATCATCACTCAGTTTGTGTATTGAGGTCGGCGTTTCAACTGAGGGTTTGATCCCTATGAGACCGGGTGCCACATTGGATGTGAAATTCACCAAAGGAGGGTCCAGTACAACCAAAGCAACACCAGAAGCACCGTCCACTTCTAGTGGCAAAGCTACATCAAAGTCCAAAGGTAAAGCTCCAATGGCAGAAGCTCCAGTTACTGCTGCAGATCAGCAAAAGTTATTGAGACATCTGAAGGTAGTTCAAGAAAATATTAGAAGGATTCACGAGTCCAATAAAATTTGCATTGCACTTGAGCCCCTCATAAGAAGTTTAGCTGCCCAAATGAATCTGCCAGTAGAGAAGTTGACGCCATTCAAACCACTCAGCAGTGAAATGTTTGAAGATTTAATGAGGTTTGAAGAGTTTTCTGAGGACTATGAAAGTGAGGGACAAGACGATGATGATGAAGAGGTTGATGGTGGTTATAATGAAGATGCAGAGGAAAATATTGAGGAGAGTGAGGAAGAAGAGGATGAGACAGAAGATGAGGATTGATGTTTTAGCTTAATATTTCTGTCTAAGTTTGACGTTTTTGGTTAATGTAGCTTAACTAGACTATTTTACTATCTCTTTAGTTCATGATACTGTATTTGATTTTTAATTGACTTTTAGTTGAATATAATTTGATTGTTATTTTACTGTTTTGTTAGTTCGTGTTGTTTGTGAAAACTGATTAGATGCTGGAGCATTGCTGGAGAATCATGGAAAATTTTGGCACTTGGTGCAGAACCCTTGAGTATCATGGCTTGTCTTCAACAGGGAGCATTCTTAGACTCTCTTGATGCTAACTGTTAATTCATGTTTGTTAGAGTATATGCCCTGTTTTGTTAGACTATCTTATGAAGGTTAATTGCATTTAGTATAACATTGACTTGGTAATCCAGTAGAATGAACTGTGTAATTTTTGGCACTTAGGATTCAATTTGAGGTTCTATGACAAAGTTGCATGTTTCTCAAATGTTTGAAGAGTCATTGTATGAGAATTTGAGCATGACAACTTTCTAGATTGTGACATGATTGATGAACTTAGCAATGTTATGCAATAATTGATCCTGGATAAGAATTTGGGCCTCCAACATGATTTATTCTTGAAGTGTTCTATTGTACCATGTGATGTGTTTGTTCCAGAACTTGCTTTAGCTCTTGGTCAAAATTGCATACATTTAGATGTGGACACAAATGATAAAGGCAAATTTCTTTCTTGTAGCCTTGAGCCAAATAGCCTTAACCTTCACACTTTCCATTGCTAGCCCCTTTGAGCCTGAATAAACCCTTTTCTTTCTTGGAAACTTAAGCTCATTACAAGCCTAATTAAGTGAAAAACCAATGGTCCCATCACTGGAACTTTAAGAGTATTGGTTTCTTTGCTTAGACGATAGGATTCAAGATTAAGTTTGGGGTTGAATTTTGGGGTGCATGTGTAGCTGTTGACTTGAGGACAAGTCAAAATTTTAAGTTTGGGGTTGAGGGATCACCTTGTATTGGTGGAATTTTTGTGACTAACATATAGTTGTAGTATAATTGCATTCTCTGACTTTTCATGCATATCATACAAAAAGTTTATTTTTCGTCTTGTGCTGACAATTAGTGATACCACTCAAGAAAAATAAAGAGAAAAACAAGAAAAATTGAAAAGAAAGAAAAAGAAAGAAAAGAAACAAAGGAAGAAAAGAGAACATAGTGTTCTCATTGGTCTTTGTAGGTATCGTCTGTGAAGTATCGTCTGTGAAGTATCGTCTGTGGGTATCATCTGTAAGCCTACAGACGAAATCATCAGACTAAAGGCTCGACGATACGCACAATGGGATACAAGATGAAAAATAAAGAAAAACAAAAGAAAGGAAGAAAAGGAAACAGAAGAAAATGCAGTTTAAAGAGCAAAAGAAATAAAGCAAGAAAAGAAAACAAGTGGTTTCATGGGTTGTTAGTCGTTCGTCTGTCCATCATTTTTTCTTTCGTCTGTCCATCATTTTTTCTTTCGTCTGTCCATCATTTTTTCTTTCGTCTGTCCATCATTTTTCGTTCGTTCTTCCATTATTCTTGTTTCGTCTGTCCATCATTTCTCTGTTTAGATCGACCACCATTAATTCACGCATATCATATAGGTTCTAACTTGTACTCTTTAAGTTCCTTTGATTTTTAACTAGTACCTTTTCTTTTAACCCACCTTTACCTAAGCCTCATTACAACCCTGAAAAGACCTTTTGATTGTCCAATTTTTACTTGAAGGCAGTGGAGATTTGAGAGCTATTGCAAGCCTATGGTAACTGACCTTCTAATTGGTAACATTGAGAGAAACACAAGCCTAAACACTTGAGAGATTGAGGGCAAACACTTAACTGGAGAGGACTTTGCTGATGTTGACTAAAATACATTTTTTTCATGCCAATCTATATTTGTTGCCTATGCTTGATGAATCATGTAATACGGGATAACATTTTGAGTGCATGTCCAACTTTCATAGATAAATTGAGTTGGCTTAAGGAGTTAAGAACTGCATAAGGCATTTTCAGTGGCTGATTGAGCTTAGTGTTATATTATACCATGCTTATTAACCCTTGTAATGATGGATTCTATGTTTGGTTGAGGACAAGCAAAGCTTTAAGTTTGGGGTTGTGATAGGTGCTAAATTATACATGTTTTTCTAGGTGTTTTAAGCTCATTTCCATCTATTTTCACTAGGTTTAGCTATAATTTAGTCAAGAAAACAGTAAAAACATCATAATTGCTTAGTGTTAGTTCTAGAGTGAGTGTTTTGTGAGTTTTTTAAGTTTTTCTTGAGTTTTAAGTCATTTTTTATTCTTCTTTTGTTAATCTTTAGGTGCAATGGAGGATTGAAGAAGAGATAAGCAACAAGGAGTGGATCCAATAATTGAACAGAAGCTCAAACCAAGAGAGTAGAGCAAGCCAAAGATGAGCATCCAAGGCTGTCAAATTGATATCGTCTGAAGAAACACGCCAGGGCGCACTCATGAGGCGCCTTCATACCCTGCTTGCGGCAAAAATGCGCTAGGGCGTGCTCATGCCATCCTTACTTATTCAATCGCGCCAGGGCACGATTTCACTCAATACGGGGCGCGTTTCGTACCTTATGAAAGCTCAAACGAAGGGATCAAGACGCAATGGATTAGTTTCGTCTATGCTTACTTCATCTGAGAGCTATTCCATCTGTGCGTGCTTCTTATGAAGTTGCTTCGTCTGTGCTTGCATCTTCCAAGTCGCTTCGTCTATGCTTACTTCGTCTGAGAATTATTCTGTCTATGCTTGCCTCATCTGAGTCATCCGTCTGTACCTGCTTCTTATGGAGTTGCTTCGTCTGTGCTTAATTCTTATGAAGTTGCTTCGTCTGTGTTTGATTCTTTTAAGAATTGTTTCGTCTGCTCTTGCTTCTGAGGAAGTTGCTTCGTCTGAGCCTGCCTCTTTTAAAGTGTTCCGTCTGTACTTGTTTTGTCTTAGTCTCCAGATTGATGCTTTCGTCTGTAACCAATACAGACGACACAAAAGACAGACGATACCAAATCCACAACAGACGATACCAAATGCACAACAGACGATACCAAATCCACAACAGACGATACCAAATCCACAACAGACGATACCAAGCCCACAACAGACGATACATCAAGCTAAGACGGACAACACCAAGTTCAGAACAGACGATATCAAATTCAAGACAGACGACATCAATGACAGACTATACCAAGTCAAACAACGATACAACAAGTTCAGATAGACGATCCCAAATACAGACAACATGAAGACAGACGATACAACTAATGCAAACACTGTTTATTTGTGGGACAAACACGCCAGGGCGCGCACAAGGGCGCGTTCACACTTTCCTCTCCGCTCAAAACGCGCCAGGGCGCGTCCCTCTTAAGTGGGTGGCGCGATTCTGGGTCTATATATATGGCTGTTTGGGCGCGAAATCGGTGGAGCTCTCATAATTCAGTTTTCAGTTGCTTCTCGTGCACGATTCTCTCGTTTTTCTCTTCTCCACTTTCATTCTCCTTCTTCCTCCATCAAATCTTGAGATTCCTGAGTTTGTGAGCTTGCGAGAGCAAGAATCAAGCGATTATGGAGTTTCTCTTGAGTTTGAATTCTGTTTTTGCTTCGTTCTTTTCTCGTTTCCATGTTTAGCTAAATCTGTAAGTTAGGGATGGGGATTTTGATTCCAGAACTCTTGTAATGAATTCCTTATGTTAATTCAGGTGTAATCTCACCGAATTGATTGATCTCTTCCCTGCTTAATGCTTATTCTTGAGATTTAATTCATGAAATTCAAATAGAGATAGGAATATTAATGTTTGATTGAATTGAACTATTTCATAAGGATTTGTATCTCGTGTCAGCTATGCCTTCGGAAGATTGATAGTTGAAGTAGGAGAGGAAGTGTATCACTATAGTAATGCATGAGTCTAGGGATAGAACTTGCATATTATGAGATGTTTTAACGAATTTATCAGTTTCGCTTCTTGAATGAATTTCTGTTTTTACCTAAGGGATTAGGGATTATAGAAGTCATTCAAAGGGACTAAAGACCTAGGAATAGGATTAGTCTACGGTATCACAAATTCTAGTCTCCAATTGAGTGATATTTACTGGATTAACATAAGAAGTAGTTGCTTGAGGAAGGAATCAATTGAACCAATTCCCTAACTGTCTTTATCATCTTCGAAACTTAAACATTTACTTGCTTTCTTTACTTTACAGTATTGCTTTATTTTACACAATATTTTAGTTTTACACAAATGATTCATTCACCGATTCGTCTTAATAGAAAAGCATGTTGAGCATTTGGTAATTCACAATCAGTCTCTGTGGTTCGACAACCTGTTCTCATCTTTTCTAAACTTGTAACGACCGGTACACTTGCCGAAAGATTGACACCTACATACACATTTTAAATAGTCAACACCAACCTTGACCAGCCCATCTCCCGAACTGCCTTCATATGTTTACTTGGCGGTTTCCGAAGTCGCAATCAGCTCGGTCCTGGTCAGGGAAATTGACAAAGTCCAGACACCGGTATACTTTGTGAGCCGGACACTCCAGCCTGCTGAGACAAGATATCAGACAATAGAGAAACTAGTGCTCGCCCTCATCTTCACTGCTCACCGACTACGACATTATTTTTGAAGCCATGATATAATTATGAGGTCGGACTATCCGATCAGGCAGATTCTGCAACGACCCAACCTTGCTGGTCGCATGACAATCTAGGCTTTAGAACTGTCCGAGTTCGGACTCCAGTTTGAAGCCCGAGGTCCCATGAAAACCCAGTTCCTGGCTGAGTTCATTAACGAATTACCCGAAATTGGGGAACGCGAGTTATCCTGGACATTGAGAGTGGATGGCTCATCTAACAAGAGGGGGAGCGGGGCAGGGGTCATATTGGAAGGACTAGACGATCTCGTTTGGGAACAAGATATATGTTTTTCGTTCGCAACCTCTAACAATCAAGCCGAGTACGAGGCCCTATTGGCCGGTCTCAGGTTAGCCCGGGACATGGGAGTCCGACACCTAAACTGCTTAAGTGACTACCAACTAGTCACCTCTCAAGTCAGGGATGAATTCCAAGCCAAAGAGCCCCTACTGTAACAATACTATCATCGAGTGAAAGGCATGATCTCCCACTTTGCCAAATTTGAGATCATCCATGTCCCTCGTGAACAAAACGACAGAGCTGATATCTTGTCCAAGCTTGCCAGTACCCGCAAAGGAGGACAGCACCACTCAATTATTCAAGAGGTACTCATCTCCTCGAGCTGGGACAGGGATGAGGTCAGCTCGGTTAGCGCCGAACCGAGCTCATGGATGACCCCACTTGTGTCATACCTACAAGACAACGTCTTGCCTGACGACAAGAATGAAGCCCAAAAGTTGTGTCGCCAAGCCTCTTACTATGTGCTGCGAGATCAAGAATTGTTCCGAAGAGGCTTTTCTACCCCTTTGCTGAAATGTTTAACCAAAGACCAAGCCAGGTACATGATGGATGAGCTCCACACTGGCATCTATAGCATGCATTCAGGAGCCAGGAACATGTCGGCCCACCTAGTCCGAGCTGGGTACTACTGGCCCACAATGAAAAAAGATGTTAAAGACTATGTCAGGAGCTGTAAGAAGTGTCAAGAGCACGGTTCTTTGCCAGCTGCACCTTCGACCGAGCTCCAACTCATCTCATCACCTTGGCTGTTCACCCTTTGGGGGATGGACATCCTCGGCCCATTCCCACCTGCACAGAGGCATACCAAGTTCTTACTTGTGGCCATCGACTACTTCACAAAGTGGATTGAGGCCGAACCTGTAGCCACGATATCCGCCAAACAAGTTCAAAAATTTGTTTGGAGGCACATAATCTACCAACATGGCATACCTCACAGCCTGGTCACCAACGATGGGAGGCATTTCACTGATGTCGGGTTCTGCGCATTCTTATCCCAGCTCGGTATCCAACATAGGACATCATTGGTAGAGCACCCTCAAACGAATGGACAAGCTGAAGCAGCCAACAAGGTCATCCTCAATGAGTTGAAGAAGAAGCTAGGAAAAGTAAAAGGAAACTGGGCTGAGGAGATGCCAAGTGTACTATGGGGGTACCATTGCACTCCTCAATCCTCCACAAACGAAACACCCTTTCGCCTCACTTATGGATTCGACGCCATGATACCAGTAGAAGTAGGCGAACCCTCATGGAGGAGACTGACACACACAGCTTCCAATAATGAGACCGCCCTCAAGGAAGAGCTCGACCTCATTGAAGAAAATCGAGAAGAGGCGCGGGTAAGGGAATTATCCACAAAACTGCGAGCAGTGCGCCGCTATAATTCACGCGTCCGAGGACGATCTTTCATTCCAGGAGACCTCGTCTGGAGAAAGACCGGGGAGGCCAGGCGAGATCGAGCTCATGGCAAACTCGTTGCCAATTGGGACTGCCCCTTTCGCATCCTCGAGAATCATCAGAATGGCTCTTACAAGTTACAGGAAATGGGAGGGCGTCTAATCCCGAGAACTTGGAACGCCAATCATCTGAAGCCCTACTTCAGTTAGCTCATTGCCCTTTGTAGCTTTTCAATTCAATAAAGTCTAACGACTCGCTTATGTTTTTGTAATAGAGGTGTACTCTTTTTCCTAAGTCTGGGTTTTTCCCTAAGGAGGGTTTTTCCGGGAAAGGTTTTAACGAGGCACCAATTTAGCATCAATAAAGTATGATTTAGCCACTCAACTGTACCTTTTCAGCGTGCTCGGCAGAACCGAGCTAGGGAGACATCGCATCCCCTCCACAAGACACCTAGTCTTTCATCGTGCTCAGCAGAACCGAGCTAGGGAGACATCGCATCCCCTCTACATGACACCAAGTCTTTCATCGCCCTCAGCAGAACCGAGCTAGGGAGACATCGCATCCCTTCTGCATGACACCAAGTCTTTCATCGTCCTCGACAGAACCGAGCTAAGGAGACATCGCGTCCCCTTTGCAAGACACCAAGTCTTTCATTGTCCTCGGCAAAACCGAGCTAGGGAGACATCGCGTCCCCTCCATAAGACACTAAGTCTTTCACTATCCTCGGCAGAACCGAGCTAGGAAGACATCGCATCCCCTCCACAAGACACTCTCTCATTATGCCCGATAGAACTAAGCTAGGGAGACATCGTGTCCCCTTCTCAAGGCATTAAGTTACTCATCTTCATTGGGTTACGCCAAACTGAGCACGCGGACCCGGGACCCGTTGGAGGTTGGTCAAAACAAACAACATACAGACAAGTATGCAAAACGAGCGAGCTGGGAATAATACAAAGCGAAAATAAGTACGGTGATATTAAAGGAAAGTGAGAATAGACATTGTACGACCAAAACCGGCCTTAGTTACAACCCAAAAGCCGACCTTGAGGTCGGCGAAATGAAAAAGGAGAAAATGCAAACACGAAAAACTAATAGAAGAAATTTGACCGAGGTCACTCAAGACGGTCCACCCACTCCTCGTCCACTACATCCTTGACATAGTCAAAGGAGTCTGGAGTAAGGGCAGGAGCCAGATAGCAGGCCTACCTGACGGCCCCGTCAAAGCCTACGCAGAAGTTGGACACATGAGCTTCCCCCAACTCCTCCATCTTGGCCTTCTACTGCTCCATGGCCTTCTCGGTCAGCGCCATATTCTCTTCCAATTGTAAAACTTTCAGCTCTAAAGCAACAGCTCGGTCCCCGACCGAAGTAAACTTACCTCGGAGCTCCTCCATGTCAATTGTCATAGTCACGAGCTCAAGCCCGGACTTCTCCACCTTAGGCTTGGCTGCAGCGAGCTCCAGCTCGGTCGCCTCCTTGTCCAACCTTGCTTTGGTGGCCTCAATCTACCAGGTCGCCACCCGAGTCACGAACTCCTGCTCCCTACGGAGAGCAGCGGCTTCTAGCTCAGCCACCCTAGCAACCAATGTCTCCTCCCGAGCTGGGAGGTCTACCATCTGAGTCGCCCACCTTTTGCTTTGACGAATTATAGCTAGGAGCCGGCTAAGCCCAACCTCGGCCCCATCCAAATTGTTCACGATTCCCACTGCATCTAGAATCGCCCTGTCATAGGAGCTGGGGAAAGGCTGCCCAACTTGAACGTGTTCACCCCACAACGAAGAGTCCCACAATGACTGACCTGGAAGAGCATACGCAGAAGCGCCAGGAGGGAGTTTGGCTAAGGTCTTCATCAATGTCGCAGACGCGCCTCCAACCATGGACATCGGCTCCCCTTCGAATGAAGGAGGAGGAGAGACCGAGGTCGCAATCCCCTCCTCAAGTCTTGGCCTCTTGGGTGAGGCCTCAGCACCATCAACAGCAGCGGCGGGGATCTCGGCACCTCCTGCAGGAATTTCAGCCTCCTCTAACCTCGGCCTTTTTGAGGGACTTGGGGTAACCTGAGATAGGGAGGGCCTGGGAACTGAGCCGGGTCCTCAGGGGACCGCCCCCTTTCCTTTCTGAGCAGAGCCTGTCTTTCGGGCCTTCAAGGCAGACACTAGGCTAAAATTATCAGACATCAGGCCTGCAAACAACAAAAAGGAAAGATTAGCAACACATCTCAGAGCTCGGACTGAATCACACTTTAATAAATTACCTAAGAAATGTTGAAAGGGGTTATCCTCCCGAGAAGAATGTATCAGAGCCCGACTGCTAATGGGCAAAGGAAGGCTGTGTAAAAGTTGGATGATGTTTCGATCGCCCGGAGTTAACTCATCCTCAGGGTACTTAGTATACTTACGAGGATGACACCAGTACAAGGGATACTTTGGCTCCAAATTATCCTTCAAGAAGAAGGTCTTGACCGTCCTGTTGTCGGTTGGGGTCAACTTGAAATACCGATCCTTAAATTTCTTGTAGGATTGAGCATATGAAATAAGAAGACCTCCCTATGGACACGAACTACTGCGAGAGACCCATCCTACCTTGGGACCGTGCTTGAGTTGATAATGCCAAAGGAAGACACGAGAGCTCGGCTTGAAACCGAGAAACTTACACAAAATTTCAAAGGCACGAAGGAAGCCCCAGCTGTTGGGATGAAACTGGCTAGGGGCCACATTGAGGAACGACAAAACCTCGATTTCACACTGACTCAATGGGAAGAGCAGATCGTACTCCCTAAACATATATTCAAAACGGTGAAGGCGTACCAACCATCCACCAGGGTCCGAGTATGAACTCTCTGGCGTTTCCTACAAGTCCTGAACTTTACCACCCCAGCATACTCCTCCTTCACAACGTCATAACTATCGACAAGTGCTTGAACCTTTTCCGCACTGTCGTAAGAAGTAGCAAGGTCGAGAACCTCCCCCGCAAGCCACGATAAATCAGGCTCGCGAGACAGGATGGGAATAACGAGGTCGGGCTCAGCCTCTCTCGCCATCCCTTCCCCAGCGTTGCCAGAGGGGATATCATCGCTAGATAACTCCACGGCTTCGCCTGCAGAACATACCTTGACCTCAACAGGGGAGGCCTCGGCAGCAACGGCATCGGCGCCCAGCCTAGGAAAAGCTTCTGCAACCGATGCCGCGGGGGAGGAGGAAGACGCCCTCACGGACTCAGGCTCTGAGCCCGCCACGGAGACAGGAACCAAACTCTCCACACTACGAGTAGTAGAAGAGTGTGAAGAAGACATACCTATAGAAACGAACGCGAAGAGGGCAAGGTGCAAAAACGAGTACTCCAATCCGAACCGGACCCAAGCAAGAAGCGAGCGAGGAACACTGGTAGATTCCAAACACAAAGGAACACACCAGAAAGAAATCACCAACAAGAAGAGAAATCGTAGCGGAAAAACGAAAGCAAGAAATGAAGCAACAAGCGTGAAGGTTTCTATAAAATTCAAAAAAGAGTCGTTAGAGGGGGGCGGTTACCGAGAAACCGTAACCGCCAAAGCCCGTAACGGCCCACTAAGACTTAATTAAAAAATAATAAAAATCAATAACGAATAAATGCACACCAACCGTTACGTGGGTTCCCGACGTTTGACATCGGAATATCAACCTTATGACTTAAACTCAAGCCACTCGAACACTCTGGCCTGAGCTTGGGGGGCTGATGTACCGGGCTGGGGATGAGCACCGAGCTCATCACCTTTGAGCCGGGCTCACCTCACTAACCGGGCTGAGCTAAGCATGACCCGATCTTAACAGAATAAATCTGGAACATATCTCCCTCCTAAAATCTCGGGATTCATGGGCCTGAAGCAATCTTCCCCACGAAATCCACGAAGATAAAGCCCTAATCACGATCCCTATAAATAAAGATAGAGGATCTCAAACAATAGACAAAATTAAACCTAAATTCCTCACACATACCAAAGAGGTATCCAACCCCTCATGTTGCCGAATTTCTCAAGGCCGAGCTGTGCTTGGACCACCCAAAATCTAGCAAGAACACCAATCAACAAAAGGAAAGAATAAAGATTTTAAGGCTTAAGTTGAAACTTTGTTTAAAGAAAACTCTAAAAAGATGAAATATCTCTTACGGCAAGAGATTTAAGAAAATGATGATGAAGAAAGGAAAAGCATATCCTTTTTCATGAAGAAGGATAAAAGACATCCTAAAAAAATGTCTTGTAAGAAAGAAAGCTCTAAGAGTGCATTTTAAGATTTAATTTAAGAGATAATTATGCACACATAGAGGTGTGATCTAAGAGTGCATTCTAGCCTTTCAATTTAATTAAAACTCATCTGAGGGTTGGGACTTAATCTTAATGCATAACCTCTCTTAGCCTTTAGATTATACACTTGGCTTGACACCAATGATGGATCACCTCATTTTACCTAATACTATATGGCTGGCTATAACACTTATGGAAAATAGATTTGGAATATATTGAAATTCATTTTCTTCCATTGTGAGATTTGCTCTCCTAAGGTTTTGTTAGATCAAGGAGATTAACGTCTCTAAGTTTTGATTAATTACAAGACAGACAAAAAATCTCAGACAAAGCATTAGACGGAACAAGCACAGGCGGAAGATGACCCCTCAAAAGTGAAGTCATTTGTCTGTCACTAAGCCAAGTCTTCAGATGAAAGGATAGACGAAATTCTTCAGACAGAACTTACAAGCCAACCTTAAGACTGAAGATCTACATCGTCTGTCATAAGAGTGAAGTACAGTCTGAGTAACTCGTGCCAATTTCAAATATGCTAAAGTACTCATCAGAGCTTCCAAGATCAGTATGGGGATTCGAGCTTACCTATGTTACACGAAAAGGATTCTCCTATTCCAAGAAAATCTCTGTACAAGTCAGAAAAAGGACTGAGCATGCCATCAAATTCGCTGCGCACGCTATCTATCACTTGATTGCACCCTAACACCTTTTTGGACTGCACTTGGAGAAAGCTCAACGACATTCTTCTGTCTCTAACAGATATCTGAAGACCCTGCCTATATAAGGACCTCACTCTTCCAAGTTTCAGTTGGCGAACACGCTTATATTGCTAAGACTTTGTGCTTTCGCTCACTGCTACTGTTGAACTTAATTGTATATCCCTCTCTATGAAGAGGAACTTTTCTTTCTTAGAAATCTTTATAAATTCACTTGTGTGGTGCTTTAGCCTGAGGAGGCTGTGTGTTCAAAGAATACCTGGTTATTTAGCCTGAGAAGGCTGTGCTTAAAGAATATCTTGTTGTAGCCAGAAGTGGCTGAGTTCAAACAATACTTGTAACCATTTTACGGTTTGTAGTGAAAACTCAGTAGTTGCTGGGTAACTGGACATAATGTTAAATAGACGAACCAGTATAAAAATATTTGTGTTTACTTTCTCTGAACTTGTGACTAACGGGGATAACCAACTTATAATGTCTGTTCATTAAAACTAACTTTTGAAGATAAGTACTGTTTCGTCTGACTACATTTAAACCAACAGACGAAAGGAGATAAAATATTTTATTAACACAATTCAACCCCCCCTTCTTGTGTTTTATCTTTTACAAGTTTCTTGATTGAACGTCAAATTTTATGAAAGGATCCTTCCTTTGTGGCGATTTATCTTAGCTTATTGGTCTTAATCATGGCGTCTTTCCCTTCCTAATCTAATTCCATTTTCTATATTTCTTTCTTTCTTTTTGCTTGACCAAAACACATAACTCACAAAATCCATGAGAAAACTATGAAAAATTAAAGATTGGGCAACAATTTCAAACTTGTGAGAGCAAGCTTGTATCAGAAACTTTTTATTCCTAATCTTGAATTTGTATTTCAAAATGACTAAAAATTGTTACAATAAGTCTAAGAAAGCCATAAAGGCAAACCAAATCTACACATGGATAGGCTACTGGGCATCATCTTAGAAGTTCCAAAATGTCCATTAGTGATTTAAGCATAAGATAGAAGCTCGACCTTTAGGTTGATTTCTATCTTAAAGTGAGAAATAAGTTCTTTTAAAATTAAATCTCATCCATTGAATAGTGATTTCATCCTAATGTGAGAAATGAGTCCCTTTAAAATTAAATTTCACCCATTTGATGATTTAATTCTAAGGTGGGAAATAAGTCTCTTTTAAAATTAAATCTCATCTGGTGATTTAATCCTAAAGTATAAATCTATTTTCTCTCTTAAGCAAGACGTCCAACTTATAGAGTTAGATTAATTATAGAATTAATTCTAATTCCTTAAGTCAACATTATACTCATGGTAAAATCACCAAAGCTTAAGGCTTCCAACCATTTCAACTAACCAAAGCAGAAAAAGACAAACTAAGTTCTAATAACATAAAGGAACATGTATTAACAAAAAAACATATTTGGCCAAACACTCTTAAGGCTTGTAAGCCTTATTACAAGTTTAATCATCAACCAAATATGAAAGATTTCAAGTCTTGAAATAGTCTTTATGAGGATGAGCCTTGGTTCAAGCCTCTAAAAACACAAGTCCTTGATCTCCAAGCTCTACTTGAAGTCCCCTTGCCTCCCCTTTATTTTTCTTCTATGCATTAATGATGGTCTACCTTCATATCTTCCTTCTTGAGGGCAATTCGCCCATAAATATGCATTTTTGTCACCTATAAAACAAGGAAACAAATTACTAACAACAGACAAATGACTAACTCATCACGAAGATTAAGAAATGGATTGAATGTCTTTGTTGCTACATCATCAATTGTATCTGAATCGTACACTAATATTACCAAACCATGATCATCATTAGTACGCAAATCCACCAAGGTAAATGATATATATGATTCAAAATGTAATCAAGCATCCATTGTAGGTGGAATGTACAATGGATAAGGGAATAAAACACCTTTAGACTTTCACCTATTCAATTCAATTTTAGTTCCTAATTTAGAAAGTTTACATGCTTCTTTTAAATTCAAATCATAAAGCAATAAGAGATGTTCTTTTCTTACATTAAGAATATTAAAATCATCTTTCAAAGGAAATGATGCATATGATTCAAAATATTGGCATGCATACATACTAGATTAAGTGTACAATGGCAAATGGCATAGAATTCCTCCAAACTGCCACTTATCTAAAACAAACCTAGCATATAATTTTGACAACTTACATGTTTCACCCATTTTCCAATCACATAGTAATAGTGTATGATGATATATAATTTCAAATGCATAATTTAAAGAGAAATAAAGAGGTTTGGAGTTATTCTCCACATCATCTCCAAATTGTCTAGTCCATTATTCTTTAATCAACAACTCTTCATTAGGCATGAAAGGAATGGAGCTAAAAACTTATGGTTTGAAGTTCTTCTTTGGAGCTAACTTTTCCATCTCAAATAAAGAATTATAAATAAAAGCTTGATATTTCTCTTTGATAGCCATTGGTTTATCACACTTATAACAAGAGTCACCACATTGAAAAAATGGTTAGGATGAATATTCAAGAGATGATAATTTTCCTTTACCATGCTATCCAAAGAGGGATAATCATGAGGTTCCTCCTTGAAAATCACATGTTCAATATCTCCAAAAGGTTTTTTGATCACTTGTTAGGTACCTACATCATGAGAACTAAATGGAATTGAGTTAGGTACAATGAAATCTAAAGGTTTCCTTGCCATTAAGATCCTCTTGGTTACTCTCATCTCCAAGAGTAAACTCTCTTACTTTTCACTAGCAAACACTTATTCTTTTTACTTTTTGTTCACTCTATTTTGCAAAATTTGCTTGCTTTATATGCTCTTTACCTTTCTTTTTCTTTCAATCTTGCTGACGTTTTTGATTTATTTCCCTTCACTCAAGCATGTGATTCTTCTCTCATCATTTATTTTCTCTCCCAATTTCTTTTGATCTTTAAGGACTTCTCTTGGAGACAAAGATGTGAGAGTAATCTTTTGGCCTACATAAGAATAGGAATATGAATTTACAAAAACATCATTTATAGCATGCCTATCAAATTGTTAATGCCTCCCTAATAGTAAATTGCTAGATTCCATGGGTATCACATCATATAACACTTCATATTTGTATTTACATGTCGTGAAGGCAATTAGAATTTGTCTATCAGCCACTGCTTCACCTTCATCACTAAGCCAATATAATTTGTATGCATGAAGATGGGTTAAGTTTTCAAACCAAACTTATTAACAAGCCTACTACCGACTATATTTGTACAACTACCTCCATCAATGATTAGGAAACATACATTGCCTTCTATGAGACACCTTATATATAAGAGGTTTTCTCTCTATGTGTTATCAAAGTCCTTGCTCAAACTTTTTATACAACTCCTAGTAACAAGGAGCTCACTTTTTCGGCCTCTATATGGAATCCACCACTTTCTTCACTAGATGAGTTACTAGAGATTGAAGAAGATGAAGCACTAGTGATGTCTTCGTTGTTAAGCATTGTCATGACTCTCTTATTGAGACAATGAAAAGTTATGTGTCCCTTTCCTAAGCACTTGAAACACTTGATGAAAATTTATTTGAAGATGATAGAGTACACTCAATTTCAGCCTTCAAATAAGCCTTTTCTTCTTGCAGTTTTAGCTTGTGTTCCCCCTCCTTGGATTTTTTCTTCCAAGATGGAGATCTAGGAGAAGAATTCCTTTTGGATGAACCTCTTTCTTCAATTGGGCTTCAACCTTCACAACCTTGTGCACTAATTTCTCAATGGTGTTGTAAGCATAGAGTTCCAATACATCTTGAATGTCCACATTGAGTCCATGAAAGAACTGTGACATAGTGACTTCATGATTTTCCTCTAATTTAGCTCTCATCATTGCAAGCTTAATCTCTTGGTAGTATTCATCAACTTAAGACTATAATAGGCCCTATCATTGCCATGAGAAAATGCTAACTCCCTCTCTAGTTATTTTCAATCCCTCTCTTGTTGTTCTCTCCCCCTTCTTTTTATCTTTCTATTTTCTTATTTTCTTCTCTGCTTCTTTTCTCAAGGTCCCCCATTGTCTTCCTTTCATTATCTTCTCTCTCCTTCTTATCCAACCTCTCATTCAAGCTGGTGTTCATTCTATTCATTTTCTCCCTCAAGATTTCAAACAACCTTGTAGTCTTGGGATACATTGAATTTCCCACACTAGGTGAACTCTATTCCATCCCATAAAAATAATGTTAGTCTAACAAATAAGAGAAATCAAGGAATCCCTTCCACTCTTCTAAGTGTTTACACTCAAATCAACTCATGTTTAACTCTTAGAAGACATTTTCTATATGTTCTTTCTTGCATTTTCCCCTCAACTTTCTTTGAGCTTCTCAAAAGGAACTCAAGAAATCAAGTTAAAGCAATAATCCAAAGTGTAAAAAGAAACAATTCCAAGCTTAACTCAAGATGGTCAACAAGATAAAACAACTAATACAAAACTAATAAAAGTAAAGAAGAAATCAATAAATGCTATAAAATAAATGAAAAACAATCCAAAAATAAGTTATAAGACAAAAGGATAAAAACATAAAAAAAAAAAAAAAAAAAAAAAGTAAACTATAAAAATTTCTAGCATGACTTGGATCTCTAGTGACGGAATAAGGCACCTAGAAGCGACGAGGAGTCACAGTCGAAGCTTGGCTCTAGACGTCATTTTCTTGATCTATCCTATTGGTCAAGGAAGCTTTTTGGATGGTGTGCCTCTAGGAATTTCTGGTACTTTCAATTTTATGATTGTATTTCAGGATGAGCATAATATTCTTATGCATCCATTTCACATGTTAGGTGTAGTTGGTGTATTCGGCATTTTAGTGATAGTTAGCAAACTGTTACAACCTGAACTAGTGACAATTGGAAATTGTCGTCAATACTGGAACATGGCACAAAAACAAGATAAAAATTTAGTGATTGTTGTCGGCACCAACCATCACCAAAGAACAACAAATGGCAGCAAATGAACAACTGCAAATGCAAATAGCTACACAATTGAATCCAATAACTTTGAGCAAGTAACAATTCAATCTTGGTTAATTTGTGCATTCGAAAATGGTTTCCATAAGTCTCTAGAGTACCACATACATCTTTTCTGGATACTTTTTTTTTTGTAATATTTTCTATTTTCTTTTCCTATACTCTCTTTTGATCCTTTTTTATATCTTTCTTTGATTTTTTTTATTTCTACTTGTATTTTTTATTCTTTTGTTTCTTGCTACTCTAGGCCCACCAAAGTATTAATGCACAAATAGAAAGTATTTTTCAAACTTAGTTGCTACTAAAATTATGCCCAAATCCAATAAGACAAGTTTAATTGGACTCCAATTGAGTAGGCATAAACAATACATACCAAGTAACACATGAAAAATATGGATCACACTGATTCTCACTCAAACAAATAAGAACACACAGACAAGTGAAGAACACCAAATCTGGAAATTTTGGAAGAGTACACAAAACAACAATTACTCAAAACTAACACACCAATACAAATCCAAATTAACAAGACAAATTAAGGAAACAATTAACAACACAAAAACACATGAACTAACAGTTAAGCATTTCATCAAACACTTGATAGGTGACGTGAATTAGAAGATACCAAATAAAGAAATCAATTGAGGATAATCAAGGCTCTTGATACCACATGATAGAAACTAGGCAACAACTTCTTGAATGTCCCAATCTTCACCCCAATAAGGGCAAGTTCTCCAAGGCACACTCAAGATTTTGGTAATGATCAAATAAAGAAAAAGAATGAAAACGGATTAAGAATAGAATGTATGAATGGCACCATGATCACAAGACCAATAAATTAAAGAGGAACTCCACATTGACAATGGTGTCAATTATAAGGTTAAAAGTTTCTACCAAGAAAGCAAAGAGATAAGCTCTCTATTCCTAATCTAGAATTTTTATTTCGAAATGGCTAAAAGTCATTACAATGAGTCCAGGAGATTCATTTGGTGTCATCTTAGAAGCTCTAAGGGGTCTATAAATGATTCAACCATAAGATAGAAGTTTAACCTTTAGATTTATTTTAATCCTAAGGTGAAAAATAAGACGTCTGAGAAGGGTCCATGTCATTGTTGTTCTAGGAGTCTGAAAAGTTGGGTTGTTTGTGAGCGTGAGCTCTGGCTTTTTTCTGGTGATGTACTTTTATCTTCAACGAACAGCCCGGCGTTCAATGCGGGACGAAGCATATGGTTGCCTAGTTGGTTAAATGTTGTTTAACTCTGGTGGTTTTGTGTTTCGCAAATGCCTGCACACCAATTCATTCGACCAAGTGAAAATATCAAAGAACTTGCAATAATGAGTAGTTCACAAATTAATATGCAGGTTGTGTTGGTGCAATGCAGAGAAATTCATAAAGAAGAAAAAGAAGAAGTTAGTGATATAGTTGTTCCAATTTAACTAGCGTGTCCCCGACAAAGGCCCTAAAAACTTGATGTGCGTCGTGTGAGAGTGAGAAATACTCTCACTCGCTTGTGGCAAGTATACCACAGTCGCCAAATAATAAGTATTAAGAACAAGAGTTATCGTTCTCACGAGGACAAGTAAATCAAATTGTTTTAAACTATAGACTGAGAATGATTTTTGAATATTTAATTGTGATTAAGAAGTAACCAAATTATAGAAAGAAGAGTTTTGAATTCAATTTAACTAAACGATTGAGATCCCGGTTTCACCACTAATCTTCCTAATATCCTTCCTTAGTTATTCAATTATGTGATTGGATGACTCAGATTCTTATTGTCGTATTTGCTCCTCTGAGGATCGAATACGCCACCTAAGATTTACTTGATTAATTAATCTCTTAAGTTAAACTAAGCTAATTACGATTTATGATCTATGAATCTTGGATAACAATTAGGTTATGTGTTCACATCACCTTCTATTCTTATCTCTAAGACCTAGCTAAATGATGATTATTTTCCTAGTACCACCTAAGTTTCTTTTCTTAAAGTTTCCCTAGGTTTACGTTCAATTTATTAGTGGCCAATTAATGAAAAATATTAAGATTAGAAGAAAGAACTCGCAATCATATAACTGAATAACATTGGAAAATTTTATTAGAATAGATTAGGGTTACGTTGTTCTCCCAATCAAAAAGGGATTTAGTTTATAATATCCAGATTCATAGTTCAAGAATAATCAAAAGAAGAAGAATACATAGAAGATCAATTTTCACAAAGAGGAATGAGGAATTTGTGTTGCCCTTCGCTTTCTTCTTTCTCTTATATCTTATGTTATTCTCTGGATTTCAATCTCTATCTCCAGGTCTCTTTCTCTATGAACTAGATTTTCCTTTTATAATTAATACATTAAGCCTGGGTTGTAAACCCAACTCGCGTGGGTTGAAATGCATCTCGCACGAACTGAACTCACAGAGAGCAGTCTTGGCAATACTAAAAAATGCAACTTGTGCGATATGTGAGGTAACTTGCACAACTTGTGTTTGCATAGATGGATTCTGAACTATGTACAAGAGTGCATCTCATCCCCTGTGTTTCCCTTCGCTCTCTTCTTTCTCTCATATCTTATGTCGTTCTCTAGATTTCAATCTTTATCTCCAAGTCTCTTTCTCTGTGAACTAGATTTTCCTTTTATAACTAATGCATTGAGCATGGGCTATAAACCCAACTCGTGTGGGTTTAAATGCATCTCGCGCGAACTGGACTCATAGAGAGCAGTCTTGGCAATATTGAAAATGCAACTCGTGTGATCTGTGAGGTAACTTGCACAACTTGTGTTGGCAGAGATGGATTCTCAACTATGTAACCTCATCTCACGCTAGATGAGTAGTAACTTGGAATTTGACCCAAGAAGTTCACAGTATTGGCACTTAGAAAAGGAAGAAATTTTGTGAAAGAAAACTTACAGCTAATGTGAGTTTGCCAATGGTTCTAACATCCCTTTTTATAGGTGAAAAGAATTATTAAAATATTACATGTAACCATTTAGTTTTCCTAGTTTGGTTACTTTAAGTATTAGTTAGAAATTTTTCTTTAAATGTTATTTAATGCTTAAGATCAGAATGTTGACTTATCTTGTCTTCCATTAATGCTTGCTTATCTTGACTTGATCTTAGTCTTGGTCGTGCACTTCATTTTCCATACATGACAAAATTGGAAAAAAAAATTGCAAGATGGCAAAATTGAAAAATTTTATCAATTTTGTTATTGATACAAGCTTGCCTCACACAAACTTGGAATTGTTGCCCAATCTTCAATTCTTCATAGGGTTTTGGGAATTATGTATTAAGGTCAAACAAAAAAATTAAAAAAAAAAGAAAAAGAAAAATAATAAATGAGATCTCTTCTTCCTAACCAAGGAGCGGATGGAGATGCGCCAGGAGGCTGAGACCCTCGGAAGAGGCACCCTCTGGAAATACCTTGACTGGACGTAGCATACCACAAGATCTGCAAGATCAGAACTTCTAGCTGCGGGACCAGAACTTCTCATTCCAAACATCATCCACAACCAAGACTATGTGCTAGCGAATGCAAAACAAAATGCGGGGAGAGGGAAGCCTTCCCGTATTTAAGAAAAGAAATCATAGTAACAAGTGAAAAGATTGCGCTGAAGTTGGAAGAACAACGAGACGGTATTTATAGGCAAAAGAAAGCAAGTAGATAAATGCTGACAGTCAAAATATTAAGTCCCAAAGCATGTACATTCTAAAGTCATATCAAAACCACAATTTACGAGGAGGAAGTCAAAAAACGAGAAAAAACACAAGTACCGGAACCAAATTAATATCATAAAGCAAAGTTCAAGAATCTGAGGTCATCAAAATTACAAGGTGCATTAAAGAGCACCCAAAGAGAAAATTTATCATTCATCAACTAGCTCCCCATCCACCACCATCTTCTTCTCGTCAAGCCGGGAAATGTCAAGGTCGGGATGTAAAAGTCTGATCTGCTCCAAATCACGAGCAAAGCCCTCCGAGAATGCTTCTAATCCGATCTGAGTCCGCTTCTCAACCTCGGCTTCAGCCTCTGCAGCTCGGTCGGCTAACACTTCATTGCAGTCCTCGGCCTCGGCCAAAGAAGATTGGAGCTTTGCCGACTCTTCTTTAAGCGCAGCAACCTCGGCCTCTCGTTCCTGAACAGTCTTGCCAAGGCCTTCACATTGGGCCTCCGAAGCCTCTAGCAGTTTCTTCAAAGCGTCTTCTCGAGCCAGACTGGAGGCTACGATGGCTTGACCCTCATCATATTTCCGGCTCAACTCTCGGACAAACTCATCGGTAGCCTCCCTCTGCTCTTTGGCCATCTTTAGCAAAGCCCGAGACTGCTCGACCTCCAACCCCAGAGTGTGGAGAGTCTGGTCAGACTCTACCTTATTTTTCAACGGCTCTTGCTGAGAGGCATGAAGGCGGTGGTAGGAGTTTTGGGCCTCTTGAAGGGCCTCCTTGAGCCTATGATTGGCGGCCTGCAACTCGGATAGTTGGCGACGTGCCTCGACCCCGCCTATCACCTCGTCTCTGAATAATCAAAGAAATGTTAAAGTTACCAAAAACGAATGCACTTAAATTATCGAAGAAAAGGAAATGATTATTCATACCGCAAGTGGTGGAAAACTGCGACACTTCGCAGCATCATCAGATAAGCACCCTCTACTGCCTCGGTGGCGCCGACATAGCGGATAAGCTCTGCGTCATACCGAGTAGGGAAGGCTCCCTCGACAGCCACATCCCCCATGCGAACCTCGGTGCCCCATAGGGAGGGAGGTCCGGGTTGGCGACAAGAAAGGTGCTCCAACCTTAGAGCGCTTGAAGAGCAACCATGGAAAATCAACCCCTTAGGGGCCAAGCGACCAAGGATTGTCGAATTCTCCGGAGGAGGATCGTCAGCGGCAGGCTCAGAATCCCTGGCAGGAGAGGTGAAAGTCGGCTGAGATTGTGGCACCTCAATGATCACGGGAGGAACCACAGTAATAGGCGAGGCCTTTGTGACCCCGGCGGGCAGATCGGCACCCCTCTCAGGACTGCCCTTCTCAACCACCGGAGGAATTTCAGAGGAGCCAGGTCGAGTCTTCTCTAACTCGCCAACAGTGGTCGAGTCAGAGAGAATTATAGTGCTGGGGCAAGAAGTCCTCTTCAGCCGCTTGATGGGAGGTTTGTTCTGAGAAGGGGGAGCTTGAATCAGTTTCCCACGAGCTGATCTCCCTTGGTCGGCCATCAAGTCTGAAAATGAGACACCAAAAATACGTTACAAAAACGTCAAGGTTAAACAAGAGTAAAGCCATATGCACGATCAAATACCTAGGAAGTCAACTTTGGGGTCCTCTACGTCTAACAACCTCAAGACACGTTGGACGTCCAAAGGACAATCCAGTGCCATGAGCTTGTCAATGTTCTCTTTCTCTTCTGGGAGGAGATCGCTATCTCGCCAGGAGGTGAACTTTATTGGGCGCTCGCTCCAATAGAGGGGGAATAGGGGGACCTGACGCTCATCGAAGAGAAGGCGCCTACCCTCAGTATGGGGGATTGGTTTCAACTTGAAGAATTTGTTTTTAAAGTTTTTAAAAGACTGGTGATAAAGGGTGAAGACAGACCCGTATTGGGCCCCGTTAAGAGAACACCAGCCGACTTTCCGACCCAGCTTCAGCTGGTGGAAGTATAGAAATACCTTGGCCGAACAGGTAATGCCGAGGAACGGGCTCAAGATTTCAAAAGCCCTTAAAAAACCCCAGCTATTTGGATGAAGTTGGGAGGGGGCCACGTTTAAGAGTCTCAGAACTTGGCAGGCAAAATCACTAAGAGGGAAGGTGACGCCGAAGTCACGAAACATGTGCTCATAGACGTAGACGAAGTCGTCCCCATTAATTGGGGGCTTCATAAAGATCCTCTCGAAAGGGAAGCAAAGTTCTATGCGAACAGACTGCTCTAGACCCGGGGAGATAGGCGGAAATATCCTAACTAGGTCGCCCACCTGAGCAGACGTCAGGTCGGAAGAATAGGAATTCGACTCATCCAAAACCCAAGCATACTCGGCCGGAGCCGGAGGATATACCTTTTTGGGCTTTGGGGCCTTCCCCTTCTTTGGGGGCGCAACCACAGCGGCGACCGCCGCGGCTGCGGTGGTCGCTCGGGAAGTTCCAACACCCAACCTATGGGCGGGCCCGGCGGGGGGACTAGGAGTCCCCTCTGAAGAAAGAGACCCCCTATGGGGGACACTTCTCTCGAAGCCAGAGGTTTCACTTTCGAGGAATCAGAAGAAGAAGGAAGAGACATGGTGGCGTACCTAGGGAAGGAAGTTGTTTCCGACAAACGAACGATTTGAACCACCACAAATGTAGCCTTGGACAAGGTGAGCGGCGGCCGGAGAACAAAAGCAAGAGCAACAATGGCGAAAGAAGAAGGAAACTACGGCAGAGAACAAAGTAGAGAGCTTCGGAAAGGAGAAAGGAGGGTGACGAAGGGCTGCAAAGGGGTATTTAAAGACAAGGGCATGGAATGCCAACCGTTGCGTGCTTATAACGGTTCCCGCCAATAAATGAGGCAAAATTTAAAAAGAAATGCCTCGTTTGCTACACCTTTGGAGACGAGCTTCCCGTAAACCCTAGCTTGTTGGAGAAGTTTTCATAAAAATCCTCTTCCGAGACTGAAAACGTGTCTCATCTTCGGATTTTGGGGGCTTATGTACATACCGAGCAGGAAGGAAGTCGACACTATCCTATAGGACGAGCTTTTCCGAGCTCTAAGGGTAGTCTTATCAAACCCTGAGAGGTGACGACTTGACGTGACGTTTTTTCTTCCGGCAATCATGACTATTGATACTTGTGAAGCTCCCTTGAGACCTACACGTGTGTCTCGAACCAAGCACATCGAATATCCCGAGATTTCGGGATTTTCCCCAACTACCAACCGTCGGAACAAGGGTATAAATACCCTTGAGAGGTCAACGAAGAAGGCTAAGTCATCTTTCATCCTAACCTTTTCACTTGGTCCTCCCTCTAAAACATCCTCTAACTTAAGCATCGGAGTGCCTTTTGCAGGTACCTCCCCCTTCGTTGTGAGTGTATCCTACCTGATCGGACTCGGCCGAGGTGAAGGGCGTTCTCGCGCCCACGATTGAAGGAGCTCGGCAGTGCCCAGAATCCGGCGGAACATTTTCAATTCCATAACCACGAAAGCAACATAGGTAAGCACACGATTCTATGTTTGTATTCTCGTGAGAATGCAAAAAAACAAAACATGCGCATCCAAAATGTTTTAGCATTGAATAATTAGGAGACTTACCAGGCAATTTTTCAAAAGGAGCTAAATTTTGAAGAACCGAGGTAGGAATACAGTTGATAGTATGAACGAGATTAAGAGTAGCTTCCTCCCAAAAGAAAATTTGGACACAAGGCAGAGAGGGGAGAAGCTCAAACAAATCAAATGTCAATGTTTATGTTTATGTTGAAGCTCAATTATTTGGTTGAGAGGTACGAGGACATGAATGTTGAGCAATAATACCTTGTTCGCTAAGAAATCGAAGCAGAGGAGAATCTCGATACTCCATTGCATTGTCTGTTCAAAGAATTTTTTAATAATACAAGAGAACTGGGTTTTAATCATACGTACAAAAGTAATATACAAGAGCAGTATCATGTTGAGGGGTTTTCTCCAACTTCAAACGAGTTTCTTCAAAAATAATTTCTTGAATGGCAGTATCCAATGATAGGAGTGGATGTGGATGCAATAATTAGGCTCTAACAGCTTCATATTCTGGTTGAAGCATCATGAGAATTTGAATAAGATGAAGATAATCTTCACTAATATTAGCCTTAGATAATGGATGCTAAATTGGTTGGACTTGAGCAAGGAAGTCAATCACAGATTGGCAACATTCTTGTTTCAAGATGAGAAGTGTAGTCCATAATTGATAATAGTGAGCTAGTCTAGTGATTTGATATCGGCTAGCCAAAAAGTCCCAAATTTCTTTAACAGATTCATATGCAATAATTCCAGAGCCACATTTGATCCAGTCATTTTCTATCCCAATCATCAAGGCGATCAACAAATTTAGCATCACTTTCACCAATTGCTCAAATTGGCACGGTGATCTCTCCGGTAACAATACGCCACACTTGTGGCCCATCAAGAAACTTTTTATTCCTGAAACCCAAAGGTTATAATTTGCTCCTATCAAGTTGTAATGTTAGATTTCTCCATGATAGAGGGATCTGGGAATGAATGGAACAGAGTAGCAAATTGGATTTGCACAGGTTATGAAACAAAATCCGGAAAAAAAAATAATAGAAGGAATCTATGCTCTTGATGTCATATTAACAGAAATAGAGAGAACAAGAATTTGAATGAATAAAAGATATATTATTATTGTTATTTTATCTATGTACATATTTGTGTAATATATATAACAAAGCAATAACCGGCTAATAATGGAAACATACAAGATTGATCAAATTGACATAATTGTAATATGAAATCTCTTGTAATCAAGCTATCACCGTAATTATGTCATCAGAATATGACCGCAGCAGATTGTATATTTGTATGTTACACGGTTTATAATTTTACACTGTTCATAATTTTACACGGTTCATAATTTCTAATATAATCATAATCTACGTAACTTTTTCTTTTTTTTTACTTTACACGTTAGCAAGATTCTAATTATTTGTACCAACTCACTTTTCATATTACCAATTCAAACCTTACTTCTGCTGCGTGTTATGCATATGGCTATAAATTGACATTCATCCATTGCATACTTCCATAGTTATATACTTTCCTGCGTTAGAACTCTTAAAAATAAGACTAAGAGAAAAATTTATAAAAGTATGGGGTGGTTTGTGTTTCTTGTCCTAAGTTTCTTGGTTTTTCATCTTCCTCAAAACAAGTTTTCATTGGTGTCGTCATGCAACCATGATGATGCCTCTTCCTTGCTTAGCTTCAAGAGCTCATTGAGTTTCAATAGCTCTTCTGACTCTTCTAATCATTGTGAGTCTTGTTATCGAAAGACAGAATCATGGGAAAATGGTACGAACTGGTGCCTGTGGGATGGGTTGAGTTGTGACACTAAGTCAGGCCACGTCATTGGCTTAGACCTTTCCTGTAACTGCCTTCAAGGTAATTTTCATCCCAACAGCTCTCTGTTCAAACTCGTTTATCTTCAAACACTAAATCTTGCTTACAATGATTTCCTTGATTCTCCAATGCCTTCTGGATTTGGTGATCTTGTGTCTCTCATTCATCTAAACCTATCTAACTCTGCATTTGGTGGGGTTGTTCCTTCTAAAATATCTCACCTTTCAAAGTTAGTCTCCCTTGATCTCTCATTGTTTGTTGGAATTGAATACAAAACACTCCAAAAGCTAATTGTAAATGCAACTGACTTAAGGGTTGTCACTCTTGACGGTGTACATATGTCTTCCGTTAAACAGAGCTATCTTTCTTTGTTACAAAACATTTCTTCCTCTTTGGTCTCTCTTAGTCTTCGCAATACAGGGTTGGAAGGGAAGTTACCAAATAACATACTCTGTTTACCCAATCTTCAAAAGCTTGATCTGTCTTTTAATCAGATTCTCGAATTTGAAGTTCCAAACTTCAATTGGAGCGCCCCTCTTCGATACTTGGATCTCAGTGAAAATGCTTTTTCAGGAAAAGTTCCCAATTCAATTCATCATTTGAAGTCTCTTAACTATTTGGACCTTAATAGGAACTCTTTCAGTGGTGAGGTTCCGTTTTCACTTTCAAATCTTCATAATCTCACTTACATTGATCTTTCACGAAATAATTTCGAAGGATCCATTTTTCAAAGTTTGGTGAACATCACACAACTAAATATTCTGAAACTCTATTTAAATAACTTCACTGGTGAGATTCCATCATTTCTTTTTGACAATCAACAACTTACATACTTAGATCTTTCATCGAACAATTTTAGTGGTGAGATCCCAGATTTGTTTGGCAAGCTTAGCAAATTAGACAATCTAGATCTTTCCGTAAACAACGTAGTAGGTCAATTGCCATCATCATTGTTTGGGCTAACCAAGCTTCGTAGGTTTTTATGTTATTACAATAAAATAGTTGGCTCAATACCAAACAAAATAAATGGACTATCAGATTTATCAGATTTAGAGTATTTGGATTTGTCTGGTAACTCACTGAATGGAAGAATTCCGATACTGGGCCAATTCCTGAATTCTCAGCCTTTTCTTTATTTCTTTGTGATCTCTCCTATAACAAGCTACAAGGTAATATCCCCAACCAAATGTTTCTTCTACAAAATCTCATGTACTTGGGTCTATCATCAAATAACTTGAGTGGCATAGTAGAATTCCATAAATTTTCGAATCTCCAACCTCTGCTCTTTCTTGATCTCTCTTACAATAATTTTCTTTCTCTTAATTTTAACGGTGGGGGTGCCTACACCTTCCCCAACCTTTACTCTTTGTATTTATCTTCATGCAATATCAATAGTTTCCCAAAATTCCTTAGTCGGCTAAAAAATCTTCGTCACTTGGGTCTATCTCGGAACCAAATTCATGGATGGATTCCAAATTGGTTTAATAATACAGGGAATGGTACTTTGTCCTGGTTGGACCTTTCTCATAACTTTCTAACATCCATTGGGTATTTCTCGCTCTCGAGGATGAACATTGACATTAGCTTCAACATGTTGGAAGGAGACATTCCAGTTCCCTCATCTGCAACTGAATTCTTTTCTGTCTCAAATAACAAATTGACTGGACACATTTCTTCATCTATTTGCAATGCAAGCTCCCTCGTGATTCTCAACTTGTCTCACAACAAATTGACAGGAAAGCTTCCACAATGCCTTGGAACCTTGCCTTCCCTTTCAGTTATGGATCTTCAAAGCAACAACTTTAGTGGAATCATACCCAGAACCTATTTTGACATACAAACATTGGAGACTATGAATTTTAATGGCAACCAATTGGAGGGACCATTACCTCGGTCTGTTGTAAAATGCCAACAACTGAGAATTCTGGACCTTGGAGAAAATAATATCCAAGATTCATTTCCTTGTTGGTTAGAGTCCCTTCAACAGCTGCAAGTCCTTGTTTTACGTGCTAATAGGTTCAATGGTACCATCAAATGTTTCAAATCCAAGAATACATTTCCCATATTGCGGGTTTTTGACATCTCCAACAATAACTTCAGTGGCAATTTTCCAACAGCTTACATAGAAAACTTTAAAGGAATGACGGTGAATGTCAATGGTGGTTTGCAATATATGAAGGGTAAAGCTCTACATTACTACTCTTCCAGTTACAATGATTCTGTGGGGGTCACCATAAAAGGGCGCATTTTTGAGATGGAGAGGATCTTAACTACTTTCACAAGTCTTGATTTATCAAATAATAGATTTGAAGGAGTGATTCCAGCGATCATTGGAGAGTTAAAGTCACTCAAAGGGCTTAACCTTTCCCACAACAGAATCGCTAGGTTTATTCCGCAAACCATTGGTGGTTTGGAAAATCTAGAATGGTTAGACCTCTCCTCAAACATGCTCAAAGGTGAAATTCCAATGGCATTGACCAATCTTCACTTTCTCTCATTCTTAAACCATCTGGTGGGGATTATACCGACAGGTAAGCAGTTCAACACATTCCAAAATGATTCCTTTGGGGACAATCCAGGGCTATGTGGGTTGCCTTTGTCAAAAACATGCCACAAAGATGAAAAACGGCAGACAGATTCAGCAGCATTTGAGGATAATGAACGATTCGGGTTTGGTTGGAAACCTGTTGCTATAGGCTATGCGTGCGGAGGGGTATTTGGAATACTGTTTGGCTATATTATCTTCTTCATTTGGCAACCACAATGGTCAGTCCGTTTTGTTGAATGCATTCTTAATCAAAGAGTCAGAAAGAACAGTCACAAATCTAATACAAGGTAAGTTAATTTTTAATTTGCATGAAATTTGACAGTGTTTGAATTTTGTAAAATTCCATTATGATTGCTATTGTTAATCTGATATTTTATAGCATAAGGTGTGAAGTTGATGTCGTACAGTGGACTCCATTTCACTTGGGGTCATTCTTCTTCCCCATTCCTCTGTCTCTTTGGGAACAGGTGTTTGTATGTTGTAATAACTAATTAGCGTTTATGTTTTGTATTTCCTTACTTCAACTCCTTGTATCATTTGTGTACTGAATTGCAAGGATTTTATCTTTTTTAGTGTACTTAATTGCAAGACTCAAATATTATTACTCTTTCAAATAAAGCAGCTTTACTCTAACGTACGGAAGAAAGTTTGTCAAGAGTGATGATATGATCATGTTCATGAACTTAAATCTTAACTTCCTCCTTTTTCAGTTTTATATTATGAATGGTTAAAGCACTTAATTTTCAATCATTGAACATTAGCTACGTACAATAGGCTATACCTGTTTTGAGTTTTCTACGGAGTCTTGATGTTTCAACGTAGGGAACGAATTTGAACTATGCTAAAGATGTATATTGGTGTATCTGTCGATTTTATTTGTCAATCACCCGCAGTTCTTGTGCTCTGATTTGGTTTACCCAACTATAGTCCCATGCGAGTGAGTTAATGTCCGATGACATATACAATTAGAAGGTTGCTAACTAGCTGCCTTCCTACTCGAACAGATAATGACAATGGCGCATAACATAAATAATGGGGCATTTTGTTTGCAACTGTAATTTTTTTATTTTTTCTTTTCAAGTATGTATGTGCGTGTTTGCATGCGCATGCACACGTTCCTATTAGTGTGGTTGCATCATCTAAAGAATACAATCGTCCAATTCATTTCATGCACTTGTTACCTAATAGTAAGTAACTACTGAATTTATATAGTTTAAAGGTAAAATAAACACGTTTTGTTCATAGCTAATGCATTTATTATTGCAATTGTACCTGCAACATTAGTATTTGAAGCTTAGACATCATCCCTAGTAACAGCAAAAGCAGCGGCACAACAGTGTCTTAATACGGACAGTTCATAATGAGTAGAACAAAAATACAACTAAAAGTTAAACCTGATGTGAAATGTCGAGGACTTCTCTTTGAGCCTATCATATCTTCGTACAACATTTCTCTCAACAAAAATTTCTTAAGCATCTTATATATATTGTCAACTTATAATTTGAAAGAAGAAGAGAGATATACAAATAGACTCACGCCAAGAGTTTCACTAAGAGACTAAGAAAAAAAAAAAAACTATAGATAGAAAATTACCTCTATACAAACAAAGCATTTTGCTACATTTAAGTATATTTCAATTCATATCCTTTACTTAGCAAAGTTATAACTCGTGATAAGATTGTATATTTTCTCTTTTGAATGTTATCTTTGTCTGCAACCGATCTGATATGATCCTAACCTGAAATTAATAGAATACTCGACGTTTGGGAATTAGGATTTGAAGACGGTTGAAATTTGAGAACTATTTTATATAATAAAAATGCAAAATAACAAATAAAGATAGATATGAAAAGGAAGACGTCACACAAACAAGAATGTTTGATAAGCCAAAGATGATCGTCATACAAGAATTAAAGAATTCCTGATAAGATCGAGGATGCAAGGAAGAACCCTGGCAGAGCTTAAACTCACAAAATATCAAATTGAATAATGATCTGACTCCGCTCTCAATTCCTATAAGTTTAATACTAATTAGGTTTACCTAATACAAAATGGGCCTATAAGTAAATGGGCCTTGTACGAAATTATTTATTTTAAAGTCTATTACAAAATAAATGGGCCTCCTAGTCCACCAGGCAGGCTATACATGCTATCAGCTTTCGCGTTTGTTGGGCCGCTAACAATTCAGTCTCAAGCACATAGACCACCTTGAGCTGTAATGCTTCTTGGGCCTTTCTGAATCTGCTCCTAGTCATGGGTCCAATCATTTCATGGATTGGGTCTTGATTTTGATTCTTCTCATCATGGGTCTCATACTCTTGGGTCTTGATGTCCTTATCACTCCCTCCTTCTTGAGAAGGATTTGACCTCAAATCCAGAACTTCATCATCTGCATTGAAAGGGGACAAGTCAGATACATTAAAAGTAGTACTAATATTGTACTCACCGGGTATATCTATTATATATGCATTGTCATTGATCTTCTCTAACACTTGGAATGGACCATCTCCCCTCAGTTGAAGTTTTGACTTTCTTTGTTCTGGGAACCTTTCCTTCCTCACGTGTACCCAAACCCAATCACCAGGTTCAAATACCACCTTTTTTCTTCCTTTGTTAGCTTGTCTAGAATAGCTCTCATTCTTCTTTACAAGTTGAGCCTTCACTTGCTCATGCAACTTCTTCACATATTTAGCTTTGGCCTGTGTTTCTTGGTGCTTAAACTTAGAAATGTTAGGCATGGGCAGTAAATAAAGAGGAGTTAGAGGATTAAATCCATACACAATTTCAAAAGGAGAGCAATTAGTTGTGGTATGGATAGCTTTATTATAAGCAAACTCAACATGAGGTAAACATGTTTCCCAAGACTTAATATTTTTCTTTAAAGTAGTTCTAAGCAATGTTCCTAAAGTCTTATTGACTACCTCAGTTTGACCATCTGTTTGTGAGTGACAAGTAGTAGAAAATAGCAATTTAGTACCAATCTTACCCCACAAGGTCCGCCAAAAGTGGCTTAGGAATTTACTGTCTCTGTCACTTACAATGCTCCTAGGCAGTCCATGGAGTCTCACAATCTCCTTGAAGAACAAGTCAGCCACGTGACAAGCATCATTTACCTTCTTGCAAGGTAGGAAATGTGCCATCTTAGAAAACTTGTCAACAACAACAAACACAGAATCCTTTCCACTCTTTGTTCTGGGAATTGGATGCCTATACTTGATGGTGATGTTGTTTATAGTCCTACAATTCGAACACATTCTCCATGAGCCATCCTTCTTGGGTACTAGGATGACTGGTACAGCACATGGACTCATGCTATTTCTCACCCAACCTTTGCTCATGAGTTCAGCCACCTGTCTTTCAATCTCCTTAGTCTCTTATGGGTTGCTTCTATATGTCGGCCTATTGGGTAAAGAAGCTCCTGGAATGAGATCAATGTGATGCTCAATCCCCCTCAACGGTGGCAAGCCATCCGGTACACTTGCTGGAAAAATATCTTAATAATCCTGCAAAAGAGACTTAATACAAGAAGGCAATTCAGACTTATTAAATTGGTTAGCGTACAAAATTTGACTTTGACAAAACATTAAATAGAGAGGTTGCCTTGCTCAAAGCACCCTCTTTACCTCCTTTTCTCTTACTAAACAAATGTGTTTGCCCTCAAGTGTTTCACTCTTTTCTGTTTCACTCTTTCTTTTTTCACTCTTTCTCTTTTCACTCTTTCTTCTCTCAAGTGTTTCACTCTTCCTCTCTACTGCTATTTTTTCTCTCATTCTCACTTGATCCTCACACACCTCTTTAGGGTTCAATAGTTTGAGTATAATTTTTTTATCTTGGTGCATAAAAGAGATCTTGTTGGAATAACCATCATGAATGGCTCTAGTATCAAATTGCCAAGGCCTCCCCAAAATTATGTGGCTGGCCTCCATTGGAACTACATCACATAACACCTTATCCCTGTATTTCCCAATTGCAATATCCACTTCTACTTGCTGCCTTACTTGTACCTCACCATCTTCACTAAGCCATTGAGTTTATATGGTCTAGGATGCATTTTAATGGCTAAATTTAACTTTGACACTAACCTAGCACTAGCCACATTGGTGCAACTCCCTCCATCAATAATCACCATGCATACCTTCCCGTCGATAGAACATTTAGTGTGGAAAATGTTCTCTCTTTGACTCTCATCCAAAGGCTATAATTGACTACCCAACAACCTTCTAATCATTAACAAGTCTCCCTCCGTAGCCTCCAACTCTTCTCCACTTTCAAATTCTTCCTCTCCCTCACTAGCTTCAGATTGACTTGTGTACTCTCCATTATCTTTGAGAAGAATTGTCTTCTTTGTAGGACATTCATAGGCATAATGACCCATACCCAAACACTTGAAACACTTCACTTCCCTAGTTCTCTTTGATGGATGATCAACTTGTTTTTGAGGTGTTTTTCTCCGGTTAGTAAATGAAGCATTGCTAGAGGAGGTATCCCCTTCTTTGTTGATTCTATCCTTCCAATTTGGAGGGTTATAGCTAGTAGAACTCTTCTTCACTGTACTTCTTCTTTTTAGTTGTTGTTCTACTTGAATTGCCTTGTGCAAAAGATCTTTCATCTCTACAAATTCCTGCAACTCTACTACATCTTTAATGTTATTATTTAAACCACTAAGAAAGCGAGCCATAGTTACCTCAGCATCTTTTTCAATTTTGGCTTGGATGATTAACACTTCCATCTCCTTGTAATACTCTTCCACCCCCTTGCTTCCTTGATACAATTTCTACAGTTTGAGTTTCAAGTCTCTATGAAAGCTAGATGGTACATATCGCTTCCTCGTGATTCCCTTCATTTCAGCCCAAGTGTCCACCATAGGCTCTTCGTTTCTTATTCTCTCCCTCTGCAACTTATTCCACCATATGAGTGCATAGTTAGAAAATTCAACAGCAGCAAGTCTTACCTTTTGGTCCTCACTATAATTATTACAAGAGAACACATGTTCAATTTTAAGCTCCCACTCCAAATATGCCTCTGGATCACTCCTACCCTTGAAAGGTGGTACATTCAACGTGATTCCTTCTATTATTGCCTTATTCCTATTCGGTCCCACTCCTCCTCCTCTAGGTGGTCTTCTATTCTCCAATTGGTCTATCCTCTCATGGAAATCATCATGTTGTTGTTTCATCAATCTCTCCAAATGTTGAGATATTGCAGTCATTTGCATCTGAAGGTCGTTGTTATTATTTTCTTCTACCATTAACAAAACAAACAAATCAAAGGTAACAAGAAAATAATATAATTATTGTTTGTTGAACCTTACCTACTCAAGACACACAATTAGGCTTTTTCTATAATAATCACTCTTGCCTTTTTCCACTCGTTCTCTGACTCAAGGTTTTTACAAGAATCCAAACAATCTATTATCAAGAATCAACTTCAAAAATAACAATCAGAACAATTTATGTTTTTTTTTTTTTGGAAACTGAAGAGAAAGTAGCAAAGAACAATTTTACTACCAATAGCACGAATGGTAAGGGAAGACAAACAATTACCACTTAGAAATATTATGAAACAAATAATTTGCACTGGATTTAAACAAGAACAACTAAGAATATATATTTTGTTAGATCAATTTCGTTTTCTCTTTTTTTTTCTTCTTTTTTTTGGGCAGCTTTCTTTTTTTTCAGATTTTTTTTTCATTTTTTTTCATTTTTTTTTTTGCTTTTTTTTTGCCTTTTTTTCTTAAATAAAATAAGATGAATAGATAGTACCAGTGAACAGTAACGCGCGATGAACAGTAACACAGGATGAATCCTAGCGATGAAACCGTGCTCTAAATACCAGATGATATGATCCTAACCCAGAATTAATAGAATACTCGACATTTGGGAATTAGGGTTTGAAGATGGATGAAATTTGAGAACTATTTTATATAATAAAAATGCAGAATAACAAATAAAGATAGATATGAAAAGGAAGGCGTCACACAAACAAGAATATTTGATAAGCCAAGGATGATCGCCACACAGGAATTGAAGAATTCCTGATAAGATCTCCGCTCTCAATTCTTATAAGTTTAATACTAATTAGGTTTACCTAATACGAAATGGGCCTATAAGTAAATGGGTCTTGTACGAAATTATTTATTTTAAAGTCTATTACAAAATAAATTGGCCTCCTAGTCCACCAGGCAGGCTATACATGTTATCAGCTTTTGCGTTTGTTGGACCGCTGACAATTCAGTCTCAAGCACATGGGCCACCTTGAGTTGTAATGCTTCTTGGACCTTTCTGAATCTGCTCCTAGTCATGGGTCCAATCATTTCATGGATTGGGTCTTGATTTTGATTCTTCTCATCATGGGCCTTATACTCTTGGATTTTGATGTCCTCATCACGATCTTTTGTTTGTAAAAGTCAATAATGATTTAGTAATAAAGAATACTTAGTCAGTAAGCTTATGATATAAGTTTATTGAATTTTAAATTAAGTGTTGCATGATAAGAAATAATACTTGGGATTAGTCAGAAGTAATTTTATAAAAAATAATGTTTGTAATCGTGTTGGTTAGTAGAAATCTCTAAGAGTCTTGAAAGTACTAGACTTACCTTGATTGTAGTGAATCAGTATAAATTTTTTGTATGTTTGTCCCTTCCATTCTCTCAAGTTTTAACGTTTTGAAAAATAATCTATGTTTTTTAACATTTTATTAGACAATTTTTCTTACAAACCTTTTATAATTGTGTCGATCATATGAAGGATCTCTTGCAAAAAGTTTTTAAAATACACCATTCAACCACTCCCGTTCTTATGTCATTTTAATATTTCAGATGGTGTTAGAGCTCAACCTCTAAGTTAAGTTGAGCATCTAAGTGTAGGGGCAAAGAGTATGGAAAATAAGAAACAAGTCATCAAAAGACCACCTATTTTCAAAGGACAAAATTATGATCATTGAAAGCAAAGAATGATAGCATTTTTTTATCATAGATATATATGATGAGGTGTGTTTGAGTGATTACATTCGTGAAAAAGATGGTGTACTCATTGAGAAGAAAATGTGAAATGAATAAAAAAAACAGATATTTTTTTAACACTGACACGAGAAATGTCATTATTTGTAGTCTTATTTGTCTCTGGTGATATTTTTAATTACTTTATGTCCGGTTTAATTAAAATTAAACATTTTCCAAGTAAAGTTACTTTGTGATTAATAATTGTTAGAGATGCACTGTGCCTTCACGTGTCTTTTACCTAACAGTTTAATTTTTACGGATTGTTGGTTCATAGCACAGCACGGAAGTCTCTGTGACTAAATGTTCTAGAGTTCAATCCCTTTCACCCTTATTCTCTTTTCAGCCCAAGGTAGGTGGACTTGGCATTATCCACACTTCAAGTCCACGAGGCTTTTGTATGATGGGCATGTTAAAGATGTAAGAAAAAGTCCAAAGCCTTTGTAACGAAGTGTTCTACAGTTCAATCCCTTTCTACTCATATTCTTCTTCTAATAAAGTGTTGAATTTAAGCCCAAGGTAGGTGGAGTTGTGGATCATCCACACTTCAAGTCCAAATGCTCGTGTGAGGGCATATTGAAGATGTAATATAAAATCATCCATGTGTCTTCGCCTAAGAACTTAAGCTTTTTAGATAATTGGTTCATGATAGTAATAATTAGTATATTAAGTCTGTTATGTAAATTTATCAAAATTTCTAAAGTAATAATTTGAATTGGTCTAAATACATTAAAATTTGTCTTCGACTATTTTAGTCTTATACCTTTCTTTAAACAGGTATGTACCTCTTGTGAGCTGTGGGATTGTTATCACATCATTACTTTCCTTTACTTAACATTAAGTTGAAAAACTTCGAGGAACTAGGTGACGTGATTTCCTGCTGAATTTACAGGTTATTCAAATGCAGCAGGAGCATGACTAGAGGCAACTAAGCCTGATAGCTGAACACAATGACCCCAGCTAAATCGTACCCAACTGCAAGCTGAAAATGAAATGAGAGGAGCCACACGCGCAGACACTTACGTTGAAGCCAATATTTGTCTACAAAATTCTTTACCTGTTGATACCTTAATTTATGTAGAAAACAATGTTCCTTAGAAGTTACCACGGAGCTCAGATTAAAGCATTGAGATATGAACTTGAAGAGGAGTGTCGGAAGCTGGAAGAGGAGCTGCATCTTCCAAAATCCAAAGTATGGAAAACCTGATATAGTTATATGATAAATTTATTTCATCTTATAAATGTTATTATTATTATTATTTATTGGAATATATAGCTGGAAGACAGACAAAGGGCCTTGTTGCAGTTGCAGTGGAAAGTGATGAGTGACAAGCCCAAAGAGAACAATGAAGCAAATTCAAAACAGGTTGGCTTATGTTTCCAATCTCTTTCTCTGTGTCTGTTTACAAACTTTAGAAGCCGTATTTATTAATTTCATGTTGGGATATTGCATGTATAATATTGAAACTTAAAATGGCTTATATGATATTCTTTCATCCCAAGACTGTGTGAATTGTGAACTGTGGGTTTCAGGAAAAGATGCATTTTATTGATTCTGCGAGTTTTTATTTATACAAGGCAATAACTCCTATAAAGTAGCAACCCACTAGCTCACTACTTTATCTAACAAAAAACTAAGTAATCGTAAAACTCGCTAACAACATCCTAAAAACCAGCTGACTCATTCAGCTAATAAATAACAGCAGTAAACATAACTAATTTAGTAAAAAAAACGGCAGTAAACCTGAATTACTAACATTCTCCTCCTAATTCAGGTTGCTGCATACACCTAACTTCTCCCTAAGATACTCAAAACGAGACTTAGGAAAGGATTTAGTGAAGATATCAGCAGTTTGATCTTCACTTGAACAATGCACCAGCTCTACCTCCTCCTCCTTTTGGATTTCCCTGAGAAAGTAGTACTTGACCTTGAAATGCTTGGTTTTTCCATGAGATACAGGATTCTTAGAAATGTCAATGGCAGCTTTATTATCAACAAAAATCTCAGTAGCTCCTTCTTGGACTTCTTCAAGATCTTGCAATAACTTCCTTAGCCAAATTGCTTGTTTTGCTGCTGAATGAGCTGCTACGAATTCTGCTTCTGCTGTTGATAGAGTCACCCTTTCTTGCTTTCTTGAACACCATGAAAAGCATCCAGTTCCAAAAGAAAAACAGAACTTTGAGGTGCTTCTAGCATCATCCTCGAAACCAAAGAAAGTCACCGTCATCGAGTGTCCAAGCGGTTTGAACTCGACTTTGTCCAAACTTGATTCCATATGACAATGTTCCCTTCAAATATCTTATCACACGTTTTGCTGCCATCAAATGTAACTCACTAGGATTATTGAGGAACCTAGAAAGCACACTTACAGGATATAGGATATCAGGGCGAGTTGCAGTCAAATACATCAAGCATCCAATGAGCTTCCTGTAGAACTTTTCATCTGTACTGACAACACCATCATCCCTTTGTAACTTGGGTTTGAGCACCATTGGAGTGCTCACTTCTTTGCAATTCTCCATGTTGAATCTTTTAAAGATCTCCTTCAAGTACTTCTCTTGGCAGATGAATATCTCATTTTTCCTTTGCTTGACTTCTATACCCAGAAAGTAGGACATTTCTCCCAAATCAGACATTTCAAATATCTGCATCATTTTCTTCTTGAACTCCTCTATTTGAATGACATTGCTCCCTGTGATAAGCAAGTCATCTACATACAGAGAAACAATCACAACTTCATTACCTGATTTCAGCATGTAGAGAGTGGATTCACTTGGACTTTTTTCGAATCCAAGCTGTAGCAAACGCTCATCAATCTTGTTGTACCACTGTCTAGGGGCCTGTTTTAAGCCATACAAGGCTTTCTTTAGCTTATACACCTTTTCTTCATGCCCTGAAACCTGAAATCCATCAGGTTGCTCGATGAAGATCTCTTCCTGCAGCTCCCCATTTAAGAATGCTGACTTGACATCTAGTTGGACAATTTTCCAACCTTTCTGAGCAGCAATAGCAAGGAGCATTCTTATGGTGTCCAATCTAACTACTGGTGCAAAAGTCTCAGAGAAATCTACCCCCCAAAATTGAGCATAGCCCTTCACCACCAATCGAGCCTTGTGTTTGTTGATTGAGCCATCAGGATTTTGCTTTGTCCTAAAAACCCATTTAACTCCAATCACCTTCCTGTTTCTTGGCCTCTTTACAAGCTCCCAGGTGTGATTCTTCTTAATCATATTCAGCTCCTCCTTCATGGCTTGCCATTTGTCATCAAGTTTTGCCTCTTCAAATCCAGGTTCAAGAACTGAGAGATTACACCTTTGGTAAATTTACGCTAATGATCTGGTCCCTCTAATCGGGTGGTCATCCGTCGTTCTTCATCATCAAGAGATACTTGCTGCTGCCTTTCTTCCTCATTTACCCACTTCCATTCTTCTTCCTCAAGAAAGTGGACATCTCTGCTGACTTGGATCTTCCCACTTCTTGGATGAAAGATCCTATAGGCTTTTGAGAATTGACTATAGCCTATAAAGATCCCAGCTTCTGCCCTCTCATCCAATTTGTCAATCTTCACCCGCGGCACATTAGAGTAGCAAACACAACCAAATACTTTGAGATTCTTAAGTTTTGGTTTTCGATCATGCCAAGCTTCATAAGGTGTTTTGTTCTCCACTCCTTGTTGGAAGTTTGTTCAAGAAGAACACCGCAAGATTTTCTTTACGCCTTAAAACTCTTGGGTAAATGCTTCTCGTGCATCAAACACCTAGCCATATCCATGATAGTTCTATTCTTCCTCTCACTAACACCATTTTGTTTGTGGTGTAAATGGAACATGAGATGATGCTCAATCCCTGCGCCTTGCGAACTCATCAAATTTTTCGAGGTATATTCAGTGCCATTATCTGATCTTATGACCTGAATTTTGCATCCACTTTGATTCTCTATCCAAGCTTTGAAGGTTTGAAAAATACCAGCAACTTCTGACTTGAATTTCATGAAATAAATCCAACACATTCGTGTATAATCATTAATGAATAACACAAAATACCTGCTGCCATTCAGTGAAGGTGTTGACTGTGGACCATTCACATCTGAGTGAACTAATTGCAGTTTTGAACTTGCCCTCCATGATGAGTCAGGAAAAGGTAGTCTACTTGTTTTCCCTGTAATACAGGCTCTAAAAGTAGTTAAGTTTCCCTGTAAGCAAGGCTGCCCAGCTGCCATTTCTTTAATCTGCAATTTCTTCAAGGCTTCGTGATGAAAATGACCTAGCCTCTTGTGCCAAATCTCCATATTATTAACCTGACTTGGACAAGCAATTTCAGCAGTTTCTAATGGATTCAAGGAGAAACTCTTCCCTTTCATTTTTATTCTGAAGAGTTCCTTTCCACTAGGATCAATGACTAGGCATTTTCTATCCTCAAACAACAACTTAAAGTTTTTTTCAAGCAATTGCCCAACACTAAGTAAATTTTGATCTACTTCGGGCACATATAAGACCTCATCTATCAGCTTAACCCCAGAGGTGGAAGAAATGGCAATTGTTCCCTTTCCTTTGACAGAGATAAACTCCCCATTTCCAATCTTAACTTTGCTCTGTACTGACCTGTCTAAGTGTTTGAAGAGCTTCAACTCATTGGTCATGTGATTGGTGCAGCCACTATCGATCAACCAGCCATCACTTGAACTCTCTGCAGTAAAACAAGAAACTGCAAACAACTTCTCCTCATCTTCTTCCTGTGCTGCAGCTTGTGCTTCTGTTTGATTCTTCTTGTCAGGACATATCATCTCAATGTGTCCTAACTTCTGGCATTTCCTACACTTGATGCCAGGCCTTCTCCAACACTTGTAGTGAGAATGATTCTCCTTACCACAGCAGGGGTGAAAATTTCGACTCTTGGGGCCTTTTTCTACTGAGCTAGAACCCCTTTCTCCTCCATTCTTCTTGCCCTTCCACTGCTTCTCCTTTTCTTTTGGACTAAGGTGAAGCTTTGCTTTCAAGGCACCTTCAATGGCTCTTTCTTCACGCATTAGTCTTCTCTGCTCCTGAGCTTGAAGAGCACTAATGAGTTCTGTCAGTTTTAGGCTTGACAGGTCCTTAGTATTCTCCAAGGAGGCAATTGTTGCTTCAAACTTCTCGGAAACGGACACCAATATCTTCTCCACGGTCTGCTGTCCTCAATCTTCTTGCCAAAAATTCTGACTTGGTTTACAAGATTCACCAGTCTGTCCGAGTACTCTTGGATGGTCTCAGACTCCTTCATCTGCTCCTTCTCGAATTCTCAGATTAAATTCAGAGCCTTCATGCTCTTGATCCTCTCATCTCCTTCATACTTTGATTTGAGGAAATCCCAAATGATTTTGGCTGAGTCAAGAGTCATGATCCTGCTGAAAATCGCAGGTGTAACTGCTGAATAAAGACAGGACTTGGCTCGTGCTTTCCTGGTCTTCTTCTCCTTATGGATTTTGATTTGTGCCACCGTGGGGTTAGCGAGCGTAGGAATATCATAATCCTCCTCCACAGCATCCCACAAGTCAGCACCCTCCATGAAAGCCGCCATCTTCACTGCCCAAGCTTGATAGTTCAAGCCATCAAATTTTGGTGGAGCAGTTGCCGAGAAGGAATCCTCCATTGGTGGAGCAGTTTGCGCAATCACTCACCTCACAGATCCCTCAAGAAGATAAGCTCTGATACCACTGTGGGTTTCAGGAAAAGATGCATTTTATTGATTCTGCGAGTTTTTATTTATACAAGGCAATAACTCCTATAAAGTAGCAACCCACTAGCTCACTACTTTATCTAACAAAAAACTAAGTAATCGTAAAACTCGCTAACAACATCCTAAAAACCAGCTGACTCATTCAGCTAATAAATAATAGCAGTAAACATAACTAACTTAGTAAAAAAAACGGCAGTAAACCTGAATTACTAACATGAACTTAAATACATATCTGGGTGATGCAATTAAAGACCCACTGGCTTACATACACATTTTTCGAATGATAATGTTACTGAGAAACAGGTATAATCTAGTTACTGAAAGCATAGCTATTTTGTAATGAGTATTTATTTACATGCTGTTAGGCGGATTGATTGGTACGATTTCTCATACCATAGATATTTGAAAATGTACTTAAAAAGTTTTTTATTGATGATTTTGCACATCATAGAGGGAAGGGTTAAAGCAGAGCTCTGATATCTTTATTGTGATTAGGTATTGGCTACTGTAATCATGTGTCATTTCAAGCTCCTTGCTATCTTAAAGACAAACGTAATAGAAAGTAACTGCACTTACAATTTAGTGGTTTCATATGAGTGTAAGGTTATTGCAATTGCAGTTTATATTTTTATACCATTGATCATCTATGCTTAAAATTCTTCTGAAAAGGTGGGTTATGTATAGGAGATTTTAGAGATCTAAGCAACTTATATTCATGGCAAATATGATGAACATATGAATATGATGATAATCTGTTAGACAAGTTTAAAATACATTAATGCTTTTCATGTGATAGGATAACTCCATTTCATCAATTAAGAAGAAGCTCTTGTGGTGGCAAAAGAAATCAGCATGAACTAGTAATGGAATTCCAAAAAAAAAAAAAATTACTCTTGCTTCATAACATGTTATAATTATGGTCTCACCAAATCACCTAATTTAATGTCTTTTCTCCCTCTTAGGAACTACATAGATGTTATTAATCATACATATGATTGATTGCACACATGAAATACATTGACACACCAGATATGTTGGCTTTTGAGTGTGGACTTCTTACAAGCCTGTCAATATTAAACCTGTCAATATTAAATCTTGATACGTTGGAATATTCCTATCAATCTAATTATATTTATATCTATATATCTGGAAGATATTTGTTAGCTCTATTTACGGTAGTTAAATATCTAAATTTGTCAATATCCTTGACAGATTATATTAGGCAATTGGTTAGAATGATATTAAGGGACTCTTCGTGTATATAATTGAATTGTGGCATGGAATAGAAATCAACAAATATTAGTTCTTTTATCATGGTATCAAAGCTTGAAGATAGAATTCTGTTGCTATAATGACAAGAGCAGAAGGGAAACCTTATATTGAGGAACTGGAAAAAAAAAAACTTGAGAGGATTGGTGGACAGTCCAATCCATGAAGGATAAGTCAATAACTTACTCTCATTGTAGCAAGACAGGTCATGATGTCAAAGGATGTTTTCAACTCATTGGATATCCAGAATGGTGGGGAGAATGTACGGAAAATAAAGGACAAGGTACAGCTCGTGGAAGAGGTGGCCAAGTTCGTGCGAATGTGGCACAAATGGGTGAAGTCAACAGTGAAACTGAACCAAGACATGCGATGGCGAGGCTAAACAATGAACAGTGGCAGACCCTAGTGGAAATGCTGAACTCACGCAACGCAAGTAAAACTAGAAAAATGATTGGTAAGAAAGCTTCAGAATTATGGATAATAGACAATGGAGCATCTAATCATATGACAGGAACCTTAAAGAATTTAAGTGAAGAACACACCATAGAAGGTTGTCCGGTAGGGCTACCAGATGGAGAACACATAGTTGCAAGCAAAGAAGGAACAGTGGTTCTTGAGGGAGGACTAATGTTGAAAAATGTTTTATATGTACCAAAATTAAAATGCAATTTGATTTCTGTGTCACAATTAATCAATGACGAAAATTGTCAAGTATTATTCACTAAAAAGTTGTGTGTGATACAGGACCTATCTTCGAGGATGCTGATTGGAGCGGGTGAATGGAAAAACGGGTTGTGCGTGTATCGTGGCATGCGTGGTGTGACAGCGTGGTCGATTGATGTAGATAAACAACTTGACCTTTGGCACAAGCGAATGGGACATTCGTCTTTGAAAGTTACTCAAATGATTCCTAGTCTGAGAAATAGTTGTAAAAGTGAAAGCTTGAATAAAGTGTGTGAGGTGTGTGAAAGATCCAAACAGATAAGAGAAAAATTTCCTTTAAGTGATAGTCGTGCTTCAAATATTTTTTATTTGATACATTGTGACTTATTGGGACCTTATAGTACTCCTTCATCTTGCGGTGCATCATATTTTCTTACTTTAGTTGATGATTACTCGCGAGCTGTATGGATTTACTTGTTGTGTGAAAAGAAAGAAGTGGCACAAACAATGATAGATTTCTTTTCTCTAGTTGAGAGTCAATATAATCGACAAGTTAAAATGGTACGTAGTGATAATGGCACTGAATTTATGTGCTTAAAGCAATATTTTCTGAAACATGGCATAATTCATCAAACTTCGTGCACTAGGACTCCTCAACAAAATGGAAGAGTAGAAAGGAAGCATTAGCACATTTTGAATGTCACACGTGCCTTGCGGTTTCAAGGAAAACTGCCTCTTAAATTCTGGGGAGAATGCATACTGGCTGCAGGATATTTGATTAATTTGACACCCTCTCCAGTTCTTAAAGGGAAGACACCGTATGAAATGGTGCATGGTAAATCACCCACTTATGGCCACCTGCGGGTGTTTGGTTCCCTGTGTTATGCACAACATCGAACGATTGATAAATTTGATAGCCGAAGTTGACCGTGTGTTTTTGTTGGGTATCCATATGGACAAAAGGGATGGAAACTTTTTGATTTAGAAAGGGAAATTATCTTTGTATCTCGTGATGTGAAGTTTGTGGAGGATGAATTCCCTTTTGCTTCTCGTCCTACTACCGGTGATGCATCCATTCTTCCTACATTTGACGAGGAAGGCCCCATTTGGAATTATGACCAAGATGCTACACTAGAAGAGCCCACTTCAGGTGATGATTTAATTGAGCTCATTGCTCCTGCAAACATAACTAACGAAGACAGGGGGGGCCATACCACAACCGCCGATGAAGCCCCAGTAACACCTGTTGGACTTAAAGCTTGAAGATGCTTTAGTGTCTCTCTTGGTGTTTTTGCTTTTGATGTAATGTAATTTTGGTTTTCCTTAGATGAAATGTAATTAGGAATTATCTATGTATTGATTGTTTAGTTTAGGCATGGATGTGGTTGTTCTTTGTTTGGATGCCCTAGAGAGTCTTGCAATCCTGTGTGATTTCTCATGTGTCAAGTGCTTGATTTCCCTCTCTAAAACAGTTTGAAAAACCTTTGGTAACCAACTGAGGTAATAGATTACCAATAGTAGGTAACAAAGTGTGGAAATCTACTTGTTGCTTAATTTCACCCTAGATGCACTCCTAATTGGCTCTTTGTGTCTTCATGAGTTGTGTAGCTCTATCAAACCTCTTTCATTTGCAAAAAACCAGAGCTCAAAACGATATCTGTAGAGGAAGTTATGCCTATTTTAGTGAAAGGACTCAAACCAGGGGCACAAATCATCCAGGAAGCATTACTCACTGGAGTAATCGATTACCAACAGTTGGTAATCGATTACCATGGCCAAAAATCTCCAGAAATGCATTCTTTGCTGGAGTAATCGATTACCCTTCCTTGGTAATCGATTACCTTGTTTCAAAATCTCCAGAAGTGCATTCATTGCTTGAGTAATCGATTACCTGAGTTTTCCTCACTGGAGTAATCGATTACCCTCCCCTGGTAATCGATTACCATGTTTGAAAATGCACCCAGAAATGCTGTAACGGCTAGTTTAATCGATTACCCACTTACTGTAATCGATTACTTAGACCGTTGAGCCCTCAGTTTGCCCAAAAATAAGCTTCAAACTGCATCTTTAAAAGCTCTTTTTATGAAAACCTTATCAGAATGCTTGGAATACAATCTCAGAAAAGCTCTTACACTTTCAAATCCTCTCTAAAGAGAGTTTATCATTTTATCCAAGAAACTCATAAAGAACTTCAAGAGTTCTGGAAGAAGTTTTCATAAAAGGCAACTTGATTCATATTACTGATTGGGTGGCATTCATTGTGTTGTTATTTGTGATCAGAATCTACACTCCAGGTGTTTTCTAAACTGAACTTTTGTTTGTCAATTTGATTGTTGAGTTATTACTCTAGGAGAGAGGTCTCTCTGGATAGAGTAAGAGTATTTGAGAAGTGTTTTCTCAAAGGTTTGATCTTGGGTGTGCCAAGGTCAGTGAAGAACGGTTCTTTGGGTTAAAGAACTGGTTTGGGTGTTTTGATTTCGTTTTTGTGTTGCTTGTTGCAGAGTGAATGTAAAAGAACACAAAAGGGATCATTTGATAGTGGAAAACCAATTGCAATAGTTGTTGGATTGGGACTGGATGTAGGCAGTTGGCTGAACCAGTATAAATCATTGTGCACTCTTCTTCTTCCTTACACTCATTACCATTTACCTTACACTGCTATTATCATTGTTTAAATTCTGCAAGTTGTTTGGTAACTGAATTGGTAATTAACTCAGTAATTAACTTGGTAATCAACTTAAACTGGAAAGGGTAGATACAAACATTGTATAAACGAAAATTGATTACAAACTGATTTTTTGATTATTCCTTTGTTAATTCCGTTGTAAATTTTGAATATACTCTGTTTGAATTAAAAGGAATTAGAAACTCAGAAAAATAGGCCAAAGTGAACTAGAATCTATTCACCCCTCCCTCTAGATTCATACATAGGGACCAACAACACCAACCATCGATACCCCATCAGTTGACTCTGTCATTCCACTAGGTAAAGGACAACGAATCAAACACCCATCTGTGAAACTCCGTGACTACGTGACAAACACCACGATACGCCTTAACTCGTTATAACATTCCCCCTCTTCCTCAGCATTCTCAGGTACGGTCTACCCTTTGGAACATTATGTAACGTGTGATAAGTTTTCCTTCCAGCATCGTGCTTTTCTCGCAGCGCTTCAAGCAGAACGTGAACCAACCCATTTCTCGGACGCTATACAAGATGCTCGGTGGAGGGAAGCCATGGCTCTTAAGATACAAGAACTTGAAAATAATGGTACTTGGAATCTCGTCGCTCTACCTCCGGACCAGAAAGCTCTTGGATGCAAATGGATATATAAGATCAAATATCACTCTGACGGTAGCCTTGAACGATTCAAAGCACGCCTTGTCATTCTTGGAAACCATCAAGTGGAAGGGCTGGATTATAATGAGACTTTCGCTCATGTAGCCAAAATGGTCACCATCCGCACTATTTTAGCAGTATTTGCGGCCAAATATTGGGAGGTTCACCAAATAGATGTTCACAATACGTTTTTGCATGGTGATCTTAAGGAAGATGTGTACATGAAACTTCCCCCCGGCTTCAAAGTGTCCGACCACGGAATGGTATGCAAGCTTCGTAAATCATTGTATGGCTTACGACAAGCTCCGCGTTGTTGGTTTGCTAAACTTTCAGCTACTCTTTTTCAATATGGGTTTCATCAGTCTCAATTTGATTATTCTTTGTTCACCCTTCAACAGAACCTCACGCAACTTGTAGTGTTGGTTTATGTAGATGATCTAGTCATTGTAGGCAATAATCAAATGGTTGTCCAAGCTTTCAAAGATTATCTTCATCGGTGTTTTCACATGAAAGACTTAGGAAGATTAAAATATTTCCTCGGAGTAGAGGTTGCTCGGTCCCATACCGGCATCTATCTATATCAACGCAAATATGCCCTTGACATAATTGCAGAAACTGGCTTACTTGGGGCCAAACTGGTTTCCACGCCGTTAGCAGAGAACCATTGCTTGGCATTGGCAGAGGGGCCACTACTTGTAGATCCTAGCTCATACCGTCGTCTTGTTGGACGTCTCATTTACTTGTGCTTCACTCGACCTGAGCTCTCCTATAGTGTTCACATTTTATGTCAATTCATGCAGGAGCACTGGTAGGCCGCCTTGCGCGTAGTGCGCTACTTAAAGGGGCACCCAGGACAAGGAATCTTGATGTAGGAACATTTCAAAGGATTACTAGAGGCATTGAAAGGAAGAAGTGGGAAAGCTCCAAGACATGGCACAACCTCAATCAAGCCATAGTTTAGGACTTACTTTTTGCAATATGCTTGTAAACTTGTTTGAATAATTCTTCTAAGTGTGTACTTGTGTAAGGCCTTGTTAGTGAGCCAAAAAGAGCTCACGGCCAAGCTTGTTCTTTTAGTTTGAATGCTTTAAATTTGTGTTTAAGATGCCTAACTTAAGGATGCAAGTAAGGAATTAATGAGGCACTAAAATTCACCTAAGAATTTCAAGTTAAATTTGAGTTTAACTAAAAATTCTTTTGTGAATCCAAGAGCTTTGGTTTAAGTAGAGTTCTTGCTTAAGTGTTGATCCATGTCTCCACTTAAGAAAGAATCTCCACCCTAGATCTCCCAAAGCCCTTCAAGGGTTTAGATCAAAGATGGGTGACATGTCACTTGAAAGTGACATGTAACTTAATCTAGTTACTCATTAATTAGTTAGTTGTTTACCTTAAGCCTAGGTTAGTTTTGGTTAGTTAGTTTAGGTATGGTTAGGATTAGTTTAGCTTGTTTTCCAATTAGCCTAGGGTCTATAAATATATGTAAAAACGAAATTGTAGGAACTTTTGATATTTTTGATAAATAAAATAGCTTTGAACTTTTCTTAAGAGAGGATTCTCTTGTCTTGCTTAGCAAGGTTTCTTGGATCTTATCAATGGATTCCATCCTCCATTGTGGCGGTTCTCCCTAGGTTTATTGGCTTGCCATGGCGCCTACCCTCACCATTCCTCACCCCCTTCACCTTTTCTTTTTCGGTTTCTCTTCCACCATTGAAGCTTTGACCGAAAGCTTCCATTAGAGCTTGGTTTGGAGTGCATTGAAGAATCTAGATTGGGCAACATTAAGGACTCTTTGGAGAATCTCTAAGGAGGCCTCTATCAAATCTTGTTGAGACGAGACAATGACCTTCGCCTGTATGCTTGGTGTGATTCTGATTGGGCTAGCTGCCCCCTCACTCGCAGGTCTCTCACTAGGTGGTTCATTCTTCTTCAACAATCCCCCGTATCATGGAAAACTAAGAAACAACACACAGTCTCTCGATCCTCTGCAGAAGCGGAATATCGCTCCATGGCTCACGCCACTTGTGAGTTGAAGTGGTTACACGACCTTCTCACTTGTCTCGGTGTTTCTCACCCTGAACCAATGCGCCTCTATTGTGATAGCCAAGCTGCCCTTCATATTGCCAAAAACCCTGTCTTCCATGAACGGACGAAACACATCGAGGTGGACTGCCACTTTGTTCGAAATGAAATACTTCAGAATCGTATACATCCTTGTCATGTTCCTACACACACTCAACTTGCTGATATCTTTACAAAGTCTCTTGGCACCAAACAGTTTGACTCATTATTGTGCAAGTTGGGCATCCACAATTTGCATGCTCCAACTTGAGGGGGGGTGATACGCTGGAATATTCCTATCAATCTAATTATATTTATATCTGTATATCTAGAAGATATTTGTTAGCTCTATTTACGGTAGTTAAGTATCTAAATTTGTCAATATCCTTGACAGATTATATCAGGCAATTGGTTAGAATGATATTAAGGGACTCTTCGTGTATATATTTGAATTGTGGCATGGAATAGAAATCAACAAATATTAGTTCTTTTATCAAATCTCATTATGTTTATCAGGACCCTGGAAATCGAAAGATAATTACACCAAATAGTAAGAACTCCTGGAAGTGTTGTTAAGGTAACCAACTCAGCTGAAATTTCTCTCACATTAGTATGCAATACATGGCTTGCTCTTAAAATAATTTCCCTAAAATATCGAGTAGCCAAATCCTCTGTTAGAAAAAACATAGGGTAAAAAGCCAAAATGTAGAGTAGCATATGTGAACAGACTAAAATAAGCCTAGCAAACGAACGGAGCAAATGAAACAAGAGTATAAAAACAATAAAAGACTCAAAGTCAAAAGAGAACAAAATTGAACAACTAAGTCCAGAAAATTATATTTCACTACATGGTCCACAAATGAAGATATTCTAAGAGGTTTAAATGTGCACAGAAAACAATACCTTTTTTGAGTACCATGCCAACCTAACATGACACCAAAAAATCATCACAATTACAATTAACCAAAAGTTAACTTTATATCCAAGAGTAAGGTACAATGCAATTCTTGACATTTTTCTTCGACACTTCCAGCTTTGATTTTAGAGTTTCAAACTTGTTATTGGCAAGAGCCTTTGCCATACGTCAATAAGTTAATCATTTGTACTACAATCTCTTACATTAACGTTTTTTTTATTTTTCTACTTCTCTTATGGCATAATATTTGATGTTTGTGTTTCGTCCTCCCATGTTGAATAAGGTTTTTCAGTTATAGCAATGGTAGATTTGTTATCTACCTATATGACAAACGTAGACTTTTGAACTGGTCTAGTATTGAGTAAAATAAAATTTAGCCAAACAACATGATTTGAAGTAGTAATTGTTGCAATGTATTCAACTTCAGTTGAGGATTGAGCTACTACATCTTGCTTCTTTAGATTCAAAGGAAAACACACGCCTAAGAAAAAGGCCTAGCCTGAAGTGTTTTTGGCATCACCTCTACACTCTCTACCCAATCGTTATCACAATAACCTTGGAGCTTTCCACTTTCATTTTTTAAAAATAAAGACCATAGTTAGTTGTAACTTCAATGTTTGTTACACCAAGATGAATATAACTTGGAGTATTCATGAATCAGAAACTTACAATAAACATTAAATTTGATCTTATTGAAGAAAGATATAAGAGACTTCCAATAATACTTCTATAAGTAGAAGCACCGGCTTTGTCTTCTTCATTTTTAGATAACTTCTCATTTATCGCCATAAGAGTTGCAACTGGCTTGCATCTCTCCACATGGAATTTCTTCAAAATCTTCAAGGCATATTTCTTTTGATTAAAGACATCATTGATCCTAACTCAAACATCTTAAATTCCTTTTCTATGTCTATTTTGAATTGATTTAGGAACTCAGAATCATTCTTAGTAATTAACAAATCATCAACATATAAGGATATAATGAGTTCAACTTCATTGTTTTACCACTTTACATACAAGGTGGCCCTGTTATTGCTTCTCCCAAAGCCTTTTGGCAAAAAAATAGCCATCAATCCAACTATATTGGGCTCTTAGTGCCTGCTTCAAACTATATTAAGCTTTGTGAAGATTTTAGACTTTGTGTTTATTTTGTTGAACCAGAAAAACTCAAGTTGTTCAATATAAATGTCTTCTTCAAAAAAACCATTTAAGGAAACAAATTTCACATAAAGGTAGTAAATCTGCAAACCCAACTTGGTTGTCAATGCGATAAGTAATCTAATAGCTAATGACTTGTCACTAGTGCAAATGTATCAGAATAATCAACATCATATTGCTGAAAGTATCCTTTTACCACAATCTTATTTTACACTTGTTTATAGAACCATCAGAGTTAAATTTAGTTTTATAAAGTCATTTAACACCAATTACCTTTTGATTGAATTATCTATCCATAAGTTTTTAAGTATTGTTCTTTTAAATCATCTACATCTCCTCGTACATTGCAACTCTCCAATCTTTATATTCAATAACTTTGACATAGTTTATAGGCTCAAGCGTAATTAGGTTACATTTAACATAAACATCTTCCACATTTCTGGTTCTACCACTAGTGCGAATGTATTAGAATAATCAACGTCATATTGTTGAAAGTAGTCTTTTACCACCAATCTTTCCTTTCATTTATTCATATCACCATCAGAGTTAAGTTTAGTTCTATAAACTCATTTAACACCAATTACCTTTTGTTTGAGTGGTTTGTCCACAAGTTGTCAAGTATTATTCTTTTCAATCATTTTCATCTCTTTCTGCATTGCAAATCTCAGATCTTCATATTCAACAGCTTTAACATAGCTTATACGCTCAAGTATAGATAAGTTACATCTAACATAAACATTTTCCAAAATTTTGATCCCTACCACTAGTGAAAATGTATCATAATAATCAATGTCATGTTGTTGAAAGTAACCTTTTACTACCAACCTTACCTTTCATCTGTTTATATCACCATTGGAGTTTAAGTTTAGTTCTGTAGACTCATTTTACATCAATAACCTTTTGATTGAGTGGTATGTCCACAAATTGCCAAGTATTGTTCTTTTCAATTATCTACATCTCCTCATACACTGCAACTCTCCAATCTTCATATTCAATAGGTTTGACATAGCTTGTAGGCTCAAGTGTAGTTAGGTTACATTTAACATACATGTTGTTGTTCTATTATTTGGAAGTAAGTGAAGTTTGTAATTTGTTTAAACTAGATGCTAAAATTAAGTTGAATAGGTTTAGACTTATAGATTTTCAAATGTTTTTACCACCATGCACTCACTATAGAATGCAAGCATACCAACATAATAAATCACTTGCATCAAATGCTATAAAGAATGATTTATCCATTGTTAATGATGACATTGTGATATTTGATCCCGGTGGTTATTTGTTTGTAGGTAAAGAGGACACTATTTAGGAGCAAGAGTCTGTTGAGAAAATTCCTTAGAGGACATGAGTCTAAAAGGACCCAAAACTTTTTTAACTTGATCTACCTAGTGATTTGTTGGATGAAAACTTTCAATGTTAATGACTTGTCTTTGTTTAATGTAGGTGAAGATCAATCCAACTTGGGGACAAGTTGCAACTAAGAAGGAGGGTTTGATGTAGGCACATCTAAGGAAAATCACTCACCTAGAAGAATTACTAGAAGCTCCAAGTTACCTTAGCTTAGGATTTGATTTTTGTAATTGAAGTGTAAATAATTTTGATGACATTGTAAGTTTTCGGCCAAAAGTGTATTTTCTTTTAAGTGTTTGCTTAACATTGTGCTTAAAAGGCTAGTAAGCTTAAAGAGTGACGCTTAATAGGGTGAATGAATTTAAGTTCAAGTTCATATTAAATTCTCATTTGAAATTTAAATTTAATTTGGTTTAAGTATGAATTTCAAATTATGAATCTAAGTGGTTTTGGTTCAAGAAGATTTTCACTTGGATTAGGATTCATGCCTAATCCAATAGCAAATCTTAACCCTTGATTAGATGCAATCATTCAATGGATGATAATCAAGTGGAAAGTGACATGTAACCTTTGAAAGTGACATGAAACACTCTTGAAAGTGACATGTATTTGAACCTTTGAACTTGTGGCTCTTATTCATTGACTTGTAGAGTACTCTAAAGTTGTTTAGCTTCCTCTTCTAGTCTTCCTAAGCCTATATAAAGCCAAAAACGAAATTGTAAAGGAACTTTTGATGAATTGATAAATGAAATAGCTTTGAGCTTTTCTTAAGAGAGGATTCTCTTGTCTTGCTTAGCAAGGTTTCTTGGATCTTATAAACGGATTCCATCCTCCATTGTGGCGGTTCTCCCTAGGCTTATTGGCTTGACATAGCGCCAACCCTCACCATTTCTTACCCCTTCCATTCTTTTTCTTTTCGGTTTTCTTCCCGTCAATTGAAGCTATGATCGAAAGCTTCCCTTAAGCATTGGTTTGGAGATTGTTGAATAAGCTAGATTGCAATATCAAGGGCTCTTTGGAGAATCTCTAAGGAGGTCTCTATCAGAATGTATTAGAATAATCAACGTCATTAGTCTTTTACCACCAATCTTTCCTTTCATTTGTTCATATCACTATCAGAGTTAAGTTTAGTTCTATAAACTCATTTAACACCAATTACCTTTTGATTGAGTGGTTGGTCCACAAGTTGTCACGTATTGTTCTTTTCAATCATCTACATCTCCCCGTGCACTACAACTCTTCAATCTTTATATTGAATACAACAGCTTTGACATAGTTTCCATATTGTGTAGTTAGGTTACATTTGGCATAAACATCTTTGAAGGTTCTAATCCCTACCACTGGTGCAAATGTATTAGAATAATCATCGTCTTGTTGCTGAATGTATCCTTTTACCACTAATCTTACCTTTCACCTATTCATAGCACCATTGGAATTAAGTTTAGTTCTATAAACTCATTTAACATCAATTACCTTTTGATTGAGTGGTATGTCCACCAGTTGTCATGTATTGTTCTTTTTAATCATCTTCATCTCTTCCTACATTGTAACTCTCCAATCTTTATATTCAACAAATTTTGACATAGTTTGTTAGCTCAAGTGTAGTCAAGTTACATCTAACATAAACATCTTCCAAGGTTCTTGTCCCTACCATTGGTGCAAATGTTCTTTACAATCATCTTCATCTCCTCCTGCATTGTAATTCTTTAATCTTCATATTCAATAGCTTTGACATAATTTACAAACTTAATTATAATTAAGTTACATCTAACATAAACATCTTCCAAAATTATGGTCTTATTATTAAAAAATCATGATTGTCATCTAAGTTCTCTTTTTTATCATGATTGTCATCACTACGACAATAGGAGTGATAATAATTATAATATGTTATTATAATAACGATAATGTGTATCACCCTTAACAAATATATCAAAGAGTTTAGAGTTGTGTATTATAAAAGAAAAAGATTAAAAAATCTAAGGATTTAAATGAGATTGTTATCCAATAGGATATTTATATTTTTATTAAAAAATCACATAAAATTTATTATATCATATAATTTATTAAAATTTATATATGTTTTAAAGTTAAAATATTTTTTTTAAGTTGTAAAAAACTAGGTAGAATATTTGCCAATTTTGACCACTAATTTAAAAATTTATGATTATTATCTTAATTAAATATCATAATACTTATTTTTATAATTTAAAAGTCTTAATTAAATATTACAAACTTTTTTAAAAGAAATTTTTTTAAAATTTTAATCTATTACACCTTTATTAATTTAAATTGAGAAACTATGAAAATAATATTTTAAAAAAAATGAAGAGTAACACTAAATATACATGAAAATCATGTATAAAGTAAAGGACAGAACAAAAAGCATAATTACCTAAAAAAACTAAACCTTTTTATAATTAATGACGAAGGGTTTATTTCATGGCAATTTTATCGGGCTTTTTAAATTACTTAGAATAGTATAAGTGACGATTGAAATCACCACATGCGACAGAAAAGTTGTACACAATCCCATGATTTTATAACTTATATTGTATTCTGTGTTTAATATTTTTACTTTTCATAGTTGTGAAAATTTTCACAAGATTAAGTTCTCTTTTTTTAAAAAAAAAAATGTGTAACATGTAACGAATTAACCTTTTTTTTTAAGAAAACAAAAAAAAAAGTAATGTAATATATCGTTATCAAAGTAGGAAATGCAGTCATGACTTGGGAGCACATGAAAGTCTGGTCATTAACAATGACTTGTTTATTAACTTAATTCTTTTATAATTCTACTGATTTATATGTAAATTAATATTTTTAAATGTAAAATCAATTAATTTAATATAATAAAATTAAGAATATAATATTATTTATTAAATAATATCAATGGGTATAATGTAAACAACATACATATTACAGTTAATAAAAGAATTTTACATGACTTGAAAAATATGAAAATCATAAAAATGATGCAGTACCTATCATTTTAAATATTAATTAACAATTAACACGGTTGTGTCATTCAGTGGGCACAACATATATTATTCAGGTTTACTTTTATTTTATTCATCCATCTCGTCGGAAGTATTTGATTTTCTTGATATGTCTGATCGACTCCAAAGATTTGACACAAAATTCGCATATATTAGCCAATATTCTTCATTTCTAATGAGGTAAGGAGGTAGAATTCATGACAATATAACTTTAAAAGTAATTTTAGCCTTATTATCTACATCAACATGATTAATATGTGCAACCTATTCAACAAGGGTTTTCTAGATATATGTCTCAACTTCATCATTTACATTCACATGACAATCACGAATAATTGAACTTTTATGGATATATGCACCATTTTAAAATAATTATAAAATAAATATTAATTTATAACTATTGGGAAAAAACAAGGAAAATTCACCAATTTTTATTAATTTTATAGATGAAAATTTAAAGTTAAATATTTTTTCCATACTAAAATGATAGAGGTTGATAAATGAGTTAAAGCTGAACATATAAATTCATGGTTCTAAAAATTTCACCTTTTCCAGTCAATTTAACTTTTTTCCCGTGTAACTCTGGAACATGTGATTTTATGGGATTTGGCTGGCGGGGTCCGTAGGCACCGTGGAATAGAATTTTATATTGTCTACTTTTTTTAATGTATTTATTAATATTTTATTTAAATTATTATTAAATCTTTAATATTTATTGCTGAAGCTTTCCTTTTTTTGTTTTTAAATTTATTTCAATTGATATATTTAGTGTTAACATTTTATTTATTGAGACTTTATTTAAATTATTATTATAATTTTTTAATTTTTAATACTGAAACTTTATTTAAATTTATTCGATTAGTATTCTGATTTTATTTTTCATACTTTATTTGGAAAATTGATAGGATATTATGGTTTTTTTTATTTTTTTTATTTTTTATTTAAGATGATGTTATTTTTACTTTTTTTTCAAATTTTTAGAAAATGATAAACTTATGTTTTAAAAAATTAATTTTGATTTACATGTGTGCCCATTTAGTCCGCAAATTAATTATATAATTCTCAATATAAATTTAATCTAATCTATTTAGATATAAGTTTATGTATATAATTTTATTTTGTTAATAACTACGCAATCAACCAGTCAATTTATTTATAGAATATACATGTACTTTTTTTTTATTTATATTTTATATATATTTATATTTCTCTCTCTTTACATATTATAATTAGTTGTTTATTTATTTTAATTTTTTACCAAATCATTTTCTTATGTATAACACGCCAACTCGTATACCAAACCCTACTAAAACATTTTAAAGCGAAAGAAAACAATTAAATTAACTTTTAAAATCTTGATTGATTCACACCGGATCATAAAAATTAAAATAATATAAAGCTAAAAATACTTAAGTCACAACATATTCCATACTTCCTTAAAATACTCTTAAAAAAAAATTTTACAAGTCGATTTCACGACTTTAAAAAAAAAAAGTAAAAAGAAATATTAGTATGTCTTAATATATAATACGAATTTACCATAAAAAAAATACATAAGTGATCCCAAACATCGTAGAAAAAACACGATTTTCTAGTTTCAAGTCGAATTCTGAAATGCGACTTACGCTGGTTTGAATAATTGAAAAAAGTCTTATCATTTTAATCATTTTAGTAAACATAAAAACAAATTACACCTTTCCGGTAAATAAAAGGTTCACTCATTTTTAAAAATATAAAAGGGCCATTGTCACGCTGTCTCAATTTTTTCCCCATCCTGTCGTTTCATAGAAATGTAAAGAAAAAGATGCATAGTGTTTTTGAGGTGATAAGAGAAAGACCGATGTTGAAAACATGAATATATTTAATTTATTAAAAATAGGATTAAATAATATAATTAAAGATAATTACGATCATGTCAAATTTCTAACCTTTCTTGCTCAAAGTGACACCAAATTGCAAGTTATACACTCCGTTTTTCCAACGAAGATAATGAAAATATTAAAAACAGAAACGCGACAACAAAAAAATGTATATATATCAAACAGAAAGCGGGTAACCACAAACAATGTCCAAAATCAGAGCAATATTTATGATCAAAACCTGATTGAATGTCATTCAGACTCCAACCATGCACAAATACCGCGATTCTAGAAGGAACAAAACCGTGTGGTTAATTTTACAATTAACGATTCAATTGCAATCATTCACTAACGAGCTAAACCATATTAAAGTTATCAAAGATAACAGAGAAGTAAGGCAAGAAAGAAGGTCCAAATGGAGAGCAACAAGAGAAGCTGAACGCAAAACTCCGTGAAGGCGCAGAGCTTGATCTTCTTCATCATGGAACGCTCCTTCACCAATTGAATCTTCAGGTATTCGATTTCCTTCTTCCATTTCTCCTGAAAAACAAAGATTAATCATTATTAATCAAGAAGATAAAAGAAAGAGAAGATTTAGGTTTTACAAAACGACCTCGTTTTCGGAGTTAGTGGAATTCTTCAAGCTATGGAGAAGCAATGCAGCTTTCGCACAACGACGCGCTAATGCTTCAGATTTCGTATCCTTTTCCATTTTCTTGCTCTGAGCTTGCAAATGGAAATGTCGCCACGAGTAACAAACTTTTTCTCTACCCGTGCCTTTCCTTTTTCTTTTCTTTTTTTTTTTACACAGATATCTTGCAAGTTTTACCCAATTATTTATTTCCGAGCGAAACAAACTTGGATGTGATGCGAAAAGAATTAGGGAGAGAAAGATATAAAAAACAAAAAAAGAATTATTTGAATATAAAATAATAAAAATATATATATATTAGTTCAACTGTTACTTGGACATGTATATTGAACACCCAGTACCGGTAATTGATTGGAAAACTATTATAGAACTATTTTGGTGTCTATAATAATAATAATAAAATTTAAATAATGCATAAAATAATAATGAATAAAATATAATTTTATAATAAAAAATTAAAATAATATTATTTTTATATATCCATAGTAAATTTTGGTTTCTCCCACCTATCCGTAAAAGATTTATTAAGTTACACTTTTAATAACCTTACGTATAATTTAAACTTTAACCATCGTTTAATTTAATATTTTTGTTAATAAAATTATGTATATAAATCTTAACGTATATAATTGTAAAATTATTTGATAATTTATTAAATACTTTATTTAACGTATAATATAGTATCAACATATATATAAATATTAATTATATATGATATATATATATATATATATATATATATTTCAAATTATATATAAATAATCAAAAATTAAAAAATCTAATTATTAAGATTAAAATTATTAAAAATATAAATGAACAAACCTTTTATCTAAGATTAAACACATGACATAGAGAATTTGATCCAATATGTTATATAGCCAGTAGCAACATGGCCCATCGCTGCTAGCAGCAAATTTAGCACGACCTGCACGTATAGTTGCGTTATTTGAAACGAGTTAGTCACGTTAATTAAAGAAGACATTAATCATCAACATGACCAATTCCATCTTATACAGTAGGAGCTAGCCAAGCACCACGTGCACCTGTAGTTACTTATGTTTTTATAAGTAATGGTATGTCTATGTTACTCCTCCTCTTGTCTTAATTTCTTGCTTTATTTCTAGTGTCATTTCTTTTAATCACTACTTTAATAAGTATACTGATAGAATTAAATTGAATAAGAAATTAAATATGAAAACACCTTAAAAAACTGTAGTTTAACAGCTGTTTTTTTAATATGAAATAAGCATTTTTAAAAAAGAAAAAGAGATAGCCCCATTATTAGCTTGTTATTCTGGAGATCTAATATAGTGTCAACTCGTGCCTAAAAACAGTGACTCGTGCGAAGAAATAATTTGAATTGACTCAACCTAGCATTATTACAGGAGTTAGGCCCGTGTAAATTGGGTAGACCGGTCCACACTCTTTCACAAGTTTAATAAAAACTCAAATCAAGATATAAATAATGGGTAGTCGCGATTAAGTTATATGTTTTATAAGATAAACTTTAATAATAATTAGTAAAATAGCTTAAATTTATTTATACCATAGACGAATTTTGGAGTACATCTGGAAGGTTACCCAAACTTTTAAGGGTACTTCGGATAGAAGTGATGAATTGATATTCATGTGTAAAATGGGGATGAACACGTACGGACTCTGACACTTAAATCAAGTTAATAAGAGTGAGAATTGTTAGGATTTGTGACTGAGTAAGTGTTTAAATGAAAGTTTATATAGAATCTTTGGATGCATTCTCTAGAGTATTTACAAATAGAGGTTGGTGCGAAGACTTTAAGCGAGTGAATAAGTATTTAAATGAAAGTTTAAGTAAAATCTTTGGAGGTACTCCCTAAAATATTTAGGGGTAGAGGAGTTGGTGCAAAGATTTTATACAGATCAACACATCAATCTTACTCAAACATAACAAATATTACTTCTATCATAAGTCAATTCTCATCTCTCCAATAGTTAATATTTGCGAGATATGTTTTAGATAATGAGAGATGTAATGTGTTTTGCCATCAACCATGACATAATCATACCTTCTACCGTGTACCGTTCAAATCTAATACATAATTTATATTAAACATATATATTTATTTATTTTAAAATATTTAAAGATTAAATTTTAAATTTTTTTAATAATAACTTATTCAAACTGATTTTTATACCAATTTTGTCCGTTTTCATCTATTTGTATGCCCATTTTATAAATAACCAGTTTTGTAGATTGATCAAACCAATTATTGCACCGTTTGATAAATTTTCCGATCCGGACACATCAAATTTTCTAAACACGCGTAATTCTCATTTGACTTGATATCCATTTTGATTTTTGTAATCACGACGGATTAGAAAAAACAATCGAAGGGGTTAAAATTTGTTTACAGTTGACAATTATTTAAATATTTCTTTATAAAATACTATTTACTACTTTTACACATAAAATTAATTTCATACACAAAATTAAAAATAAAATTTATCATCTAAAATATTAAATAAATGTCATTATCATATTTTATTTTTCTTATTTACTTTTTTTTCTCTTATTGCATATGCAAAAAACTCCGAGGAAAGAGCTTCGTCCTTGTCACTCTTGGATTTGTCCCATTTGTAATTTGGCCATTATTTTTAGTTTTTTTTTTGAAGTTTTTTCAGTAGGCATGATTTTTATATATCTTATTTTTAGTCTTTGCGCAGTTTTATTTTCGCTCTTAAATTATTTTTTATATTAATTGTCTGTGGTAAGTTTTTTTCAGTAGTTATAATTTTTAAATATCTTGTTTTTAGTTTTTATATATTTCTATTTTTATTCTTTGTAACATTTTTACGTTAATTAGTTTTTACATAATTTTTACATTTCTATTCTATGTAAAAAAATAATTTACTCTTTAGAAAAAATATCTAATCTTTCTGCAGTTTTCTCTCACTAGCTAACTTTCCAATATGCTTTGCGTAGTATGTTATATATTTTATATTTCTAAAATATTAAACATGATAATTTCAGTAGAAAATGTCTAACTGCAGCATAAAATTATTGATCACCTCAGGTGATGAAGAACTCCATAAATGCAGCTGACTTTGGTAGTTCCTTCATCCAAAAGGAGTTTGGGAAGTTCATGAACAAGGCGCTTACCAACTAATAATTAGATCTTAGTGCCTTTCAATTCAAGATTGAATTCTTCCTTACATATTGTCAATTTTTTTGACCAAATTCATTTAACTCTTAGACTAAATGGATTTACTTACAAGTTTTAGGGATATCTATAATAATCTAAAAATAAAAATATTAAAAATTTAAGTTAATTTCAGGATTACACGTAAGTACATGATCTTACTTTTTTTTCCTATGTTTTTGTTTTCTAAGTGATATTATTCAAGAGTCTTTGCCACATATGTATTGTTTAGTACATATTTTGTACATAAATGTAAAGCTCACATAAGATAGAATGCTCACACTGTATAAATTCTTTGTTCAATACAAAATTTTAGATTTTTTTCAATTGAAAGTTAACGCATTTAATCGGCTAATTTTATATGCAAGGCTTATTAAATTGAACTAATTACAGATTTTATAAGTATGAGTATAAATGTGGGGATAAATCCATTTTCGCTCTCTAATTATAACATAACAAGTGGAGTAATAAATTAGGTTATTTAATGTGGAATATGTAAATTAGATTAACTATTTATTAACTTGATCATTTTGAATTTATGGAGCAAGAAACGTAAATGGTCATGACCCTACACATTAACATCCAATGTGCATTTAATGTGAGGGAAATGTGCATTTAATGTTCACATTAAATGCTAACGGAGATATACAATAACTGGCCGACCTGGTAAGCTAAAAAATGAAATTGTTATATTTCAGATATTCATTTACAGTCATTAATTGTAGTCTTTTCTCTATTTTGGGCAGAGTGATCCATCTTGGTTACATCATAATCACATTATCTAATTTTAGACGAAAGTTTTTGCACTTTGTGTGCCGGTCTTCATAAATACACATAAATTTTTCACCAGTACATCCATTGATTTTTTGGAAAAAATCATGAAATTATTGTGGTTCTCAATTTTCAATATAATACTCCATTTATACTATGCATAAATAAAAATATATAATTTTATATAGATTAAGAAACATAGTTAAATATATTTAAAATAAATTGTATTTCTTAAATTATCCTTGATCAATACTCATTGAAATTTAAAGGTTGTGTTAACATTAAAAGATTTGATTAATTTGAAGGTACTTTCTCAATAAGAATATATATTGAATAGAATATATACTGAATAAAATTGAATTAGTTGAATTTCATTTATATTTGAGTAAAAATAATTATCCTTTTTTTTTTTTTGCTTAAATATGATTTCAGAGAGTAATTAATTTTTTTCTAAATCTACCGTCACATAATTATTGAAATAATATATATAACATATAAAAGTAAGATTATTGTAATAAAATTATTTAAATAATTTGTTATTATCGTTCTGTGTTTGGAAAACCTTTAACTGGAATGATTTTTGAGTGGAGGGGAGTATTTGTACATGATTGTCTCAATAATATAGTAATCTCTTGACGAGGACAAAACAGTAAAAACAAACAGAATCCCTTCAGATTCAACTGTCATGATATACAAGGAAACTAGAGACTAAGAAATGGAAATAGTAACTTAACTTAGCACATCAATATTTAGTTACTGATTGAAAACAAGTTACCATGAAACACGTGGAAAACTCTAATCTCTCTCGTTACACCGGAAAAGAAAATGACAATACATAGAACATTTGTTAAAACTTTAAAGTACCATGTTGTTGTGAGAGCCATTCAGAGAAAATGAACTTTCTTTTTTGATTTCAAACCGTGAAAATAAACCTACCTAGTTAAATTCTACTATTATATATATAACAACAACATACATAAAATTTGGATGATCAAGGACACTCTTATATGTACATATACTACTTGCATATGATTATGATACACTAGGTTAGTTTCTTATTAATCACCCATTACTGATCCTAACACTTAAATTTACCATCAAGTACAAATACCTTTTTTTTTTTAACACAGCTAAAATGTAAAGAAATTAACTTGGACCATATATTAAGGGGGAATTAAAATATAATACAAGTCATGCCATGCTACATAGAATTTTCAATCATCTTGAAGGGTTTCCCTTCAAGAATTAGCACAAGAGAGGCTGCACCTTTTTTCTCTTCAAGAATTTTGAAGGGTTCTGATCTGGTGGGTGCATGAATTTGCAATTAGGACAAGCAGGGGAAGACTTGCACAACATAACCAACATGTGACACCTCATACAAACAGTTGCAATCATCTCTTCGTGATCTCCCTCTGATGATAGCCACGATGGAGATCGAGTTAAAACACATGAATCATCATTCTTTTCGCACTTGCTTGATTCATTCAACAGAATACGTTCATCAAAATTACTCCCAGTGGAACCTGAATTCTTCTTTTCATTTATGTCATAATAGTTTTCTTTTTTCTTCAGAGAATCACACATCAAGTTTAGCTCAAGGTCTAGGCTCATTTGACCAAGAGATGGTGCTTCAGGATCAGACTTTCTCTCTGAGACAGGCGTTTTTATTGTATTCATCCTTGTGTTGCACAAGTGTATCTGTCCTGACTGCATCAAAATAATGAAACATTAGATTAACTCATTTGAACCAAAATAAGTAGCTAGACAAGGCTAAATATCTTTATAGCAACATATACAGTGTAGTATAGTCTATGCCATATAGTCAAGAATTTCACAGTTAGGTTCATGTATATGAAAGAACATGAACATTTGATGAGAAATTTCTGACTAAGAAATACCAATTTTTATTCTTTAAAAAAAAAGTTAGATAGCTTTCTATAAAGTTTGACAATATATGATGGTATATTATACCTGAATAGTGAGGTGTTGTTGCAATTTATGTGAAGGTAATGGTGTTTTGAGGTGTAGCTCTATGTCAAAGAAGGATTTACTCTTCTCTGCATCTGTTGTGGGATCCTGCTTGAAGAATTGTTCAGTGAGTGTCTCCTCTTCCCACTTTCTCTTCCTTGGTGGAGATTCAAATTGTGAAGGAACAACTTCTGTTATTGGGGCTTCGGCCAGAGCTTTGTGAAAAGAGACCATAGCTTCCATTCAATATTGGAGAGTGAGCAAAATGTGTAATGAGTTTGAGGTGTTTATATAGTGGGTAGCAGAACTTGAATTAAGGTGTGAGCGTCAGAATAGGTGGTCTTTACCCATGTACGTTTAAACTGTGACATGTTTAGCTAATCTATCATAGTACACATTTTCATGGCTTTAGTAATTAAAACTTATTTATTAGAGTTTAAACTAGACACACTTTTACATTATTATCCACTCTTAATAAATTTTTATAAAAATTAATAACGTTTTAATATATATTAATTTATGATAAAATAATAATATAAAATTATTTTACAATTTTAATATATAATATTTTTTCATATTTATTATATAAATAAAAACACATGAGTTGGGTTATTTTACTACCCCATTCTTGGGCAGGGAAAATGGGTTCATGCACTACTTTCCTGATTCCAAAGTACACTTGCCAATGGTTTGGTTGAAGATCATGTAATAAATGAATCATGACTTCACCTTAACTTAAACAACCTTAACACGGAAACTTCGCTGCACCACGTCTATGCTTAGTTTTATGAACAATTTTAAATTCTCAATAACTTGTTTCCTTCTGCATTTAAGTAAATTAACGAAGTTATATATTTTTTTAAAAATGTTAATTAATATTAATTATTATTGATTTTAATTATCAATATTTTTTTTATAAATCAATCTTCAATAGAACCTCGATGAGATGAATGACAATCTTAAAATATTATTATTCTATTTACAAATTACTAAAATAATGTTGTTCGAAAATTAGAAATAAAATATTAAAAAATTTCAGAGATTAAGATCCATCAATATTTTTTTTAATGATTAAATATAAAATACTAAAAAAAATTCTAACATTATTTGATATTACTTAAAATTATTTTATATACATGAAATTTCAACTACACTGAATTTATTTCAGTTTTAGTATTATGAATTTCGTGCTTGAAATATTTAAGTCTTATACAAGAATTTGTGTTGAAAACATTAACAAGTAACATATTAAAAATAAATATTTAAGTACATTCATGAAATTAAGTTAATATAAAATCAAATTTTAAATATTATATAAAGACACGGATATAAAAAATCAAAAATAGACCATTGTTACTAGAATATGTCATTTATACAAACGAGAATCAAATTCATATTTTTCTCTCCACTTTTTATAATATTATCTGATTACATGTAGTACCAACTAAATAAACCACAATACTAATCTTGTCATAAATTAAATTAATTTTGGTCCGCATGACGTGACACGTTATAAATTAATTTGGTACTTATGATTATGAGAGTCGGTGGGAAAGGGGAGGAGGAGATGTATGGCACGAGCCATTAATGTTTTGAGTTAGTAAACAGTTGAAGGGAAGGCCTTGGATGACATCTTTAATGTGTGTAATAACTTCAACTTCCCTGATTACTTCATGAAAAAATAAATTTTCTTTTTTAAAAACTATTTTTTTAAAAGAAAAGATAACTATACAAAACTAGTTTAGTCGTGGAAATGCTAAAACTCTCTTATTTTTTAAGAATATTATATGTTGGGTACATTTGTATTTATACTTTGACAATAAATTACTCTATCTCCTTAGATGATTGATATATCATATATGACATTTCGAAATCATTCTTAAATATTAAAAAAAATATATCTTTACATGAATCATTCTAATAGTACATGTTAGAAGTAGGGTGTTTATAGATTCGTCCCGATTGGATTTAGTATAAAATAAATTTAAATTAATCAATTAATTTGATTTAAATTTTTATAATTTGAATTAATTTCATTTTATTAATATGAATTAGTTTCATTTTATTAATTTGGATTAGTTCGGTTTCATGTAATATAAATATGATTAAAATTGTACGAAAATAATATTATTTTAACAAATTTTTAAATATAATTTTATTATTTATGATTTAATAATTTATAACTATTTATAATTAATCAATATAAATCCAACTCTATATAACTAAAATTAATAATAAATAAAATACTATATCAGTAAATCAATATAAAATTGATACTAATGTAATAAACTCAAGAACGTGTAGACGGTGTGAGATATATAAATGTTGCACCACTAATAACCAGTTGCTAAGTTAAGGTTTTAAAATAGTTTTTTATATAGTAAAACGTAAAATTTATTAGAAAAATATATTATAAACCTAACTTAACCCTACAATACTGACTGATAAGGTGAGGATTATTTTCCATTTATATATATGTAACAAGTTATATCTCTAGGCGATGTGGGATTTTCAACACAAATCTCTCATGCTGAAAATTGGACAACTCGAGCGTAAAGACTAAATAAACGGATAGTTTAATATCGATCAAATAACAAGTGACAAATAAACTCAACAATAACAAATAATCTTAAGATAAACTCGGATATTATGAACACGTCCAATATAATTGTTTTGATATAAGTAAGTGATTGTTGTCAATGAGGCGGTCCGGTCAATGCCCACAAGCGAATTGTTGTTGTTGTTCCTGTATGCATTTGAGTAAATGGTAACTATTAAGTGTAAGTGGTAGATTGATTAGGAGATTAAAGTGGGGATAGTAATTGAGTCAGGGATTTTGTCAAATTAAAAATAAACAATTCCATATACACATTAATATTTAACTACTAGTACTATTGATTATAATTCATTGATATGAAATTTGAAACTAAATATATAATTTTATTAAATTAATTAGTAATGTTAATTTATCAAATATTTAACTCACTAGTACCATAATTTTAATTCATAGAAAATATTTATGTCTCTCACATACCCATGAAACTAATAAGACATTGATGAATTTTGACATTTGCTTAATTTTTTTTTAAAAAATAAACAATCATATTTATCCTTGGATATAATAGGTAGATTTCCTAAAAAAAAAATTATTGTCAATAAATATTTAAGAGTGTGGTAATCACATGAGTTTTAAATAATTCATGTACGTAGGAATTGTGTTAAATGTTGTGTATAATTATTAGTATTAGTTGGTCTAGGAGCAGGTTTCTTGTATAATTTGTTAGACTTACATTGTTATTTAGACTTTGTATGATAGTTTTCTAAGGAAAATTAAGTCATACTTCAAGCATCATAAATTTAGAAGCCTTGGACTCACCATTCTTTCTAGTATTTTTTTATTTATTTAGTATCGGATTTGGTTGATATTAATTGAAAAATATGTTGTAAAATTATTTCTCTCTTAAATAAATTCAAAAATATTAAATATGATATAAATAATATTTAAAAAATTAAAAATATACTACAATTGCTCAAATATAAGAACTAAATTAATAGATTTTTAATGCACGAAGAATTATTTATATAACTTATGAATTTGAAAATTCTTTGGCAAAAAGTAATAATTTAGAAATTTATTTAATAGTTTATCCAAATTTTTATTGATCAATCTCCGAGATTCTCTCTATCTAAAACTTTTAAGCTATCGACATCCTTTTCAGCCATTAAAACGAACTGATCCACATTTCAGCTATTAAAACTAACTGATCCACATTCATGGATGATCTATGCTATTTAAAACATTAGAAGTAAAGGTTCCCCCCATCATTAAATCAACCAAGTCCATGGAGTCACCAGAAAAACATAAAGGGAAATTTATTGTTCATTCTCTCTCCCAAATAAATGTTTAGAACAACCACTTCTCTTCAACCCTGAATTCCTGCGGATGCATTTCATGCTCATAGATATCTGCCTACTTCCTCTATTGACAATTTTACTTTTGTGTATTTTTCTAACCGAAACAGAAAAACAATTATTCATTGTCTTTATATATAACTGAATCATACAAAAGATAACGAGACAAATGTAGGTTTGTACGTGGTTCATGTACGTACTATATGCAAATTAATGATTGATCACATGCCATGGCTTGAAATCTAATTTAATGTGTCATACTTTTTAGTCAAGATTATCCATATGCAAACTCCAAATTTATAACTATAACTATATATATATATATATATATATATATATATATATGAATCTTTACGTCTTTTATTAATTTATGTAAATGTAAATAAAAAATCCCATATTAGATAAAGATGAACATAACAATATATAAGTGGCAAATACTTATTTCTTAAGAAAAACTAGTATCTTAAGGTTTATAATGAATTGTAACATTCTTAAAAAATAAAATAATAATAATTGTATCATCAAATTTAATTGTTTGATTGGTAACTAGTTTATTTATCATTATTAAAAATTTCCATGGTGTTTTTTCTATTTGCATTCCCGATTATAAGTGTTTGGCATGCTATCCAAAGCATCCATGTAAAATCTGTTTAGGGGTCGACATGTTTTTTTTTGTCAAAGGTCCCCAATCTTAAATAAATTTGATAAGGGTGTGATGTAAGTCTTTCATGGAAGTCTCACTAGTTTTGCCCAATCTTCATTTCTCAAGCTTGAACTTCACGGAATTATGGATGTAGTTGCGGAATTAGAACTCAAAGAAGAAGAAATATATAAAATGGAGAAGGAAAGAAGATGAGGAGCGTCATGCTAGAAGCAATAAACTCTAGGTAGAATCGCCACACAGAGTTTGCACCATGATAAGACTCAAAGAGGTTTACTCAAGAAACTTTAGAAGAGAACTTTCTCTCTCAAAGCAATTAGCTTCATTCTAAAATTCATCAAAAGTTCTTTACAAATCTGAAAATGGCCTACTTATACTAAGAGAATTGGTGACAAGCTTGTTATGCAAGCAACTAATGTCCACCCTTGGATTAGATTCTAATCTAATGGCCACGAAAGGAAGCTTGTGAAGCAAGTTTGATTAACTTGGAGAACAAGGATCAATCCTCCACCCTTGGATATAGATCCTTATCTAATGGTCACGGTGGCAAGCTTACACTCCAAGCTTCTAAGCTTAGCCCTTGTATTAGTATCTTTATCTAATAGTCACGGTGTCAAGCTTGCACTCTAAGCTTCTAAACTTAACCCTTGGATTAGAATCCTATCTAAGGGCCACTAATTCTTTGTTTATTACAAGTTTAGGCCCAAATTAAATCCTTACAACAATTACATAATTGAAAGAAAACTACTAATAAGCCTAAATATTAAAACATGTCACTGAAAATTCCTGGAAGCATTCCAACGCTAACTTCAAACTCATTTTCCAACTAGTTGCAGTCCGAATTGGGTTTTGGTGTCTTCATAGCTTTTGTAGCCCTTGAAGTCTTCTTTAATTTCCCACCAAGAACGCCTCAATTGGACTTGTGTAGCTCGAGTTATGATTGAAATACTGAAACAGGTCAGATACAAAAATCAGCCGCGAATTTTTATTAAGAACAATTAAAAGCCCAATTTACAAATAAGGTGCTTGGAGAGTTTTATTGGGCATTTGGAGATAGCCCTCCATCAGGGTGCATGCATGCTACTTGTCTCAGAGATATTCATTATGTAGTGCAAATCAAATTTAGGTCCCGCAATTTATTTCGTATTTTTATATTTTAAAAGTTATTTTATTTTTAAATTTTATAAATTAAAAAATATATTTTAATTTTATTATAATTACATTTTTGCCTCACATTTGTATTATTCTCATTTTTTATTTTCCAAATTTTTATAAAACCAATAAAACCGATATTTTTTAAAAAAATTCAATCTTTTTTTAAATATTTTCTAAAAAAATATTTTAAAAATTAATATTAAATACATTTTCTATTTTTTAAAAAATAAAATAGGAAACAGATAAACCAAACGTACCCTATTTCCTAACTCCTTTGGGATTGCCTTTTTTCTCCATGTTTTTAAAATCGTGATCCTAATAAAAAGTTGTGGAAGTTAAGGTAACCGATTAAATAGTAAGATGGACATATCAAATGATTAAGCATATATATAAATATATTATGTTTTTCAAATTTCAAAAAAATAGAAAAAATATAAGAAAATATCATCTACTAATTTTACTAACATTTTAAAGAATATTATATCTAAAATATGTCATAAAATATTATTGAAAATATTTCCTTATGATGTTAATGATTGTATACAGTGGCATTTTACGCAATATTATGTTACTAGATATCATGACAATAATGAGACGTATATGTTTTTTAAAAAAATAATTTTTTACATTGATTTTATTCATAACAATATTAATTTTTTTTAGTGAAATTTAATTTTTCAATTAGTATATAACAAAATTATACAAGTTTTTTCACTCACTGTTACATAAATTAAACAAACAAAAAAAGCTGTTGACAACAAGAATTTATTGGTATTTCAATCTATGATTTCAATTAATTACATTAAATATTTTAAAAAAATCCTTTACAATAATTTTACTTAATTGGAATAGAAAATTACCTATCATAGATGATAGAAATCATCTTTAAAAGTTAGATTATTTCTCCTGAATTTTTTCATATTTCCAGATTCATAACATATTTCTTAATCTATTTTTATTATTTTGCTTTTATCTGTCAATTTTTCCTTACTTATTTCTCTCCTCTTTATTACATGAAGAAAAAATAATACATTAAAAATTATGATGACGATAAAAACTAGAAAGGAAGAGATGCAAGACAGAGGAAATAAGGGTCCTACCTACAGGGCCATTAAAGGGCGTTGAGGAAAGCGATAGCGTTCAATGTTGAATATATATCTCAAACAAGTTCTTCACCTGCCTTCATTAAAACCACTTTGAATTCACTTAAATGCAGACTCCAACAGTGACCAACTTGAACACAACCATGCTTTCTTTGGTCACCTTTCTTCATCACTCTCTCTACCACTTTTAAATGTTCCCAACCCACCTTGCCTTCCCTACATTTATGTTCCTCTATCTATCTCTCTTTTTCATTCACTTCTCTTCTTCCATTTCACAATAACTTGTCAGAAAAAAATTCAGAATCTACCTTAACTTACACACACCACACCACACTCCTTTAATTTTCAGTTCTCCTATCTACCGGTGTCCCATGTTACAGAAATTAAGAAGAAGCAAAATGTTAAATTTAATTTGATTGAACCAAATTTATTATATTATCAATCTCAAAAAACTTCAACGTGAGAGGACAGGGCATAAAGGAAATCTACGTACAATTGGCCTTATGTCACGTGTGAAGTGAAGGGACCCTACCTGTTTTCTCGGCAGTGACGGAAACCTGTTTTCATTAATTTTATGGTTATTGTTTTAAACTGGAGAACCAATCTTATGTTATTATAAATATAAAATTCGGACATGATGACGAATATCACTGGCCGATGAATAAAAAAAATATAATTAGAACAAATTTGAATAAAATTATTAGAAAATTATTAATAAAATTATTAAATTTGAAAAATTATTTTTATTTAAGAGTTTAATTATTCTTTAGCATCAATGTATAAGTTTTTATACAATCAACCGTTCTTAATTAATTTATAACGTATAATTTTTTAAATAATTAATAAAAGTGAATTTTTTTTAAAAATATGTTATTATGTGATTAATTAATAGTGCAAAACATATCTATATTGTAGACTTGAGAATCATGTATTTAATACTTATTTTAAAGTCTTAATAAATGAGTTTATATACTATACTGAAGAAATTCCTAGAAAATTATCCCATCTAAAATATGATTGGTATAATAACTATGAAGACATGATAAGTTGTGATTTAATAATTATATGAAAATGTTTTATTCCATTAAAATTATACAGACGCTTAAGTACAGCAGTGTAACTACGTTCAATTCAGAACATCTAAGGCATTACACATGTTATTTTCTTAAACTTCGTGGTTTAAATAACTATAATCTTTATAAGAAGTTGGTCACAAAAGATACCTTATACTAATTAAGTTATTTAATAAATTAATCTAAAGACACCAAAAAAATTCTTAAATAGATAATTTATATGTAATTCTTGAAAATTCCATTACTAAAATCTTTTTACTCTAAAGTTGGTATTGAACAAGTAATTCTCATCATTAAATCTAGTCATTAATTCTTTGATTTATTTTTGTGCAGGGCAACACGTATTAAAATGTTTTTAATTTTCTTTTATTTATATATTGTCACATTTTTTTAATGAATTTAATATCTCATAAGTATCAATTAACATTGAATAACCTATCAAATGAGATTATAATATTTATATTAAAACTAATAATTAACATTAACTATTATTTTAGGTGCTGGTCTTTAAGGCCAAACATTAATTCTTCCATGGCATTAATTCTTCGATGGCGTGGATATAATAAGGAAATAATGATAGCAGAGCCTACTACCTGCAAAGCAGTGTCTTGCAATAAAATTTGGAAAGTGGAGGTAGGTTCCCATCGTTTTATGAATATTAATAGCGTTTATTAGAACGAAAATCAATATCAATATATTAATTGTAAGAAACTGTTAGGTCACCATTGTATTAACTACGGATATAACCCTATTCATTTGACTTTTCCCTCTAACTCAAGTTTTGGATTCAAATATTCTCATTATGAATCATTAATTTTTATCAATAGATTATTTAAAAATATCTGTGTAAACTTTGTTCATGCATGCTTGCCATGTATCTTGAATTTTGAAATGAAACAACTTCCTTTCCCTATAATTTTTAATGTCAGCTTGAAGGAAAATATACATGTGAGAATAATTTTTCTCTAAATAATATAAGATAAATTTCAATGTATCTTTGATAAACATAATTAAGAAAAGGTCAAAACAGAGGTATGTTATGTAAAAAAATGACACAGTAATAAGAATAATTAATAAGCTCTCTACAACTTTATAAAAACAGCTCATAGTTTACTTCGATTTTTATAAAATTTAAGTCTATTCAAGCCTACATGAACCATGAGTTTTTTGTATGATCATTTGCATGTTTTATGTGAGAGTTAACCATAAGAACATCATTATTTTAAGATATCAAAAACTTACCAAGTGCCATGGGGATTAATAATTGTAGTAATTGCTAAACAAATACACTTGATCCTATTTCCCATTGCACTTATTTTCCTTCATTTAATATGATAAGCTAAAACAACATGACAATTTGAAATGTGTCTTATTTTACAAATATGTAGAGAGATTACTAGTTAATTTTGTTTGCAACTGTACAATACAAAACGTGTGGTCTTAGATCATAGATAAAACAGAATGTGAATTTCAAAGGACGGATTTTATGGCATGGAAGAGTACGTGTAGATTGATGGGACGACACTGAAGAACAACAACAGAATGAATGACTAAAGCTTTTGTTGTTTAATTATAAAAAAACCTACCCATCAAAAGATTTTACTTCTTATTTAGTGCAAGATCATGAGGACTAAAGAAAACCAATTCTGGGTCCCACCTTTACTTTGCAGAATTACCTAACTTGAAAGATGATGGGGCCAATGCTGGATTTGAAAGACTACACTGAGTTATATACGAGAATTTAGGTGGTTCATTAGTTAAGAGTAGTGGTCTACGTATTTAAATGTTTTTTAAAATCCACTGTCAATTGAATTTTTTTTTTAACTTTTTTTTTTAATTTTTTTATTTGTTTCAGATTTATATTTTGATTTTTGTCTTGACTGTAAATTTAGTCCTAGTTTTTATTTTTGTCTTCTTCCTTCTTAGATATGGTTGGAGAGTTGGATGGTTTTCCCGGTCATAAAAACAGTAACTTGTCACCAATTAGGAAGAAGAAAATGCCGGCATACACTTTCTATACATATTTTAACACACTCCTTCTTATTGAATAAAATTTAGTAAAAATCACAAAATGTAATGGAACCCACATCCTATTTGATGATTCTCCAATAATTTTGTAGATTATAATAAATTTTAACTAATAGGGGAGAGTATTAAGAGGAGTATGATAAAGAGCGTGTTGCCAATACTCCTCTTAGAAAAATACAAGCTTTCTCAATTGTTGAGGATAATGATATGAATTGCCATAGATTGATGAAATGGGGTGAAAGGATAGATTATAAAGGATTTGGCAATTGTTTGAGTTTAGCATCACAATGATAAAGTGAAAACACTGCAACATTTTTGGGATTAAACTAAAAATCATGATGGTCAGAATTGTAAAAGTTGTGGCCCAGAAGTTTAGGGTACACATTGCTAAGTGATTATATGGTATTTATTAATAAATCATAATTTTCCACTCTAAGCTATAATACAAAAATAACTGTAACCTCAGTTAATTAAGAAGATCACACAATCTTAAATGTTTTGTACATTTAAGACCACTACACATTTTGCGTTGTTGACAGATACAATGAGTTTATAAGTCATGTTTAGACCATGAATATTTAATGCTTAAGCCATGATTATATAGAGTGATGATATCTATAATAATATTTAGAGACATGATTTTTAAATGTCATATAATCGTGGATAAATATTTAGAATACATATCTTTTATAATCTAGATAAAAATAGAGACAGTTTTTATATAAGTCACAATTTCAATTTATCATTATATTACAGTGAAAATTTATTCAACCATAGGTACTAATATAATTTAAATACAATTATTAATTATAGTGCCGATATTTTTTTATTAATTAATATAATTATATATAATGAAATTGCACAGAAAGATATTTAATTCAAAATAATTAAACTATTTATTAATGTTACTTTTTTTTATAGCTATTGGAAAGAATGGGATAAATGAATCTACACCTCATAAAGTTAAATAATTAATTTACATAATAATATTAATAAAAAAACACATGAACTATCAATTTTAATAATTTATATGAAAGGTTAATGTAATTCATAACATGCAACAATATATATGAATAAGAAATATATACTAAAAAGTAACATTAATATGCAAGATATAAAGTAGCTACTAGTTACTTTTCTCAAAATTTGATCATTTAAAGTATTGGCCCAAAATTTTATAACTACACATGTGATTGAACTTTACTCTTCTATTAATGGATAATATTCCTCTCTAACTTGCAAATATATATAACCGGAACATAAATTATAAGATTTTCAAAAACATATAATAAATTTAATATATATATATATATATATATATATAATCTACTAGAATGATTATAAATTATACATTCATAATATTAGGATGGTTGATAGTTGGTGGAATAATTTATTACAACGTTTTTAACCATAATATCTAAAGTTTCATCATCCAAACGTAGGTTATTTAAGGATCATATTATAACTACTTCAACTCTTCAAATCCTCTTTATCCAAAATTTTAACTCATTCATTTATTTCTTTATTAGAATAAAAATTTCTTCTTTTCAAACTGTGATAGTTCTTTCAGAGCAATGTATTCTATTAGGCTTTTCTTTTTCATAGTGATGTACTGTACCAGAATATTATTTTTTCCAATCACACATCATTGTTTATATAAGTCTTAATAATTTTTTAAAAAAATTAAATATTTTTTAATATATTGTAAGTTATAACTAAATGATAATAAAAAATTATTTTTCATGTTGATATATGATTTTTTTCTCTATTTATTATATAGATCAAAATGACAGGAGATCGATCGACTTTACTAGTACTACTACATCATTCTAGCCAAAGTGAAAATGAGTTCATGCACTTTCTTGGTATCAGAGTGCTCGTGAATTCACGTAAACTCTGCCATCCCCGCCCATGCTTATAAAGTTTTTATGAATAATTTTAAATTGTCAGCAACTTATTTGTTATTATTTTTTTTTTCATCTAAATATAAGTTATAAAGAAAATAAAGAGAGTAAATATATGTTATATAGAGAATAAAAATAAATATATACAATATGTCTAAAAAATATACAGTTTTAAACATATATCTCTAAATGTTTGATCTAAACCAAGGAAATTGGTGAGATTAAAATGCTAATTATGCATAATTAGGTTGAATTCATGTATATTGTTGCATAAATAACATATATATTTTGAAGACAAATAGTTGATGTATGAATTATGCTTTTTAAACAAATTTTCCTCTATAACTTTAGTATTATTTTATTATTCGTCAACCAGATTTTAGTCTAATAAAAAAAAAACTATAACCCTGTATTAGGATTACAATCACTTTGTAGTGCCATAGAAACTCATAAACTGATATATTCCCACCTCTAATTATCTATCAGGACGCCTCAGAATGAACTTAAAATTTACCTTGATCAACTCTTTCAAGAGATATATTGTCTTTGATTAAGAAAATAATGGTTTTGAATGTAAGAAAGGAAATTATATTACAATAAAGATGTAAACATTATTGGAAGATCAAAATAAGCCAATTAATATGTTAAAATGGATAAATCATACAACAAAGAATGTATAAGACAAAGAAATCCGTTAGTCAATAAAAAGGTGAAACTATAAAACCGTATAAAATGAGTCTTCAGAAAATGTTAAGTCATTAAGATTTTAGAGGCCCATAGAAAAATAGATTCAGTTGATCAGCAGCATTTTTTCGCGGTCCAACCAAACAACAAACTTACACACTAAAAAGCCTTAAACTACAAGGTTTTCAAATCAACCAACAATGCAACAAATCAAACACCCCGAATTAAATTTCATATTTTTTTCAAGTAATAATTAAATAAAAAATAAATGAGAAAAAGGAGATTGGTACAACGAGAAGAGAGAAATTAACGATGGTCCAAGCGATTCCAGGGGAACAACCAAAGCCAGAGAGAATAAGGATCTAAAAAAAGAACTGGAGGGTACGTAAATCACTTGATCTTCTTATTGGCACAATCTTAACACATTGTAAACGAGAACAAAAATAAAATAAAAGATAACATTTAATTCCTTAACAACAATTAAAATTTAACTATTTTTTAAAAAATACAAGTAATAATTGACCCAATTTCTTTAAATTATTCAAGTATTTTTTGTAATAATACAACCTCTTTAGAATAACTTAACTAAATATTTTTTATATATCGTCTCTTCAAATTAACACTTAATACATAGACCTGAAATTTATAAATATTTTTGTCTAATTAGTTGATTTTTTTTGAATAATGTACAAAAAAGTATGTTAAGACAACATATAATTGAGTTTTCAAATTACAAAAATTTTAATTTATTTAAATATTTAAATATGAAGAATTTGAAAATCGTTAGATTTTACAATTTTAAAATTTTCAATCGATAGAAGCATGTTACACATGCATCAACATTTAACAGGGGCTTCATTCTTGAAATCATTTCCACTTGCCCTTCTAACGTGTCATCTCAGCTTGATAATTATGTCGCTATGGCGATAGGATCACTCATGTTATTTTGGTGATTTCGCAATGCCACGATAAAATTCATATATGAGAATCTCAGAACACCTCCGCAAAGGCCTTTCAATCTCATTTGTACTTTGATCAAGTTGTCCAGAGACAACTTCATGGGCTTTATGACTGAGTCCATGACCCATTTCGCACCCATCAAATCCTTTGGAAGAAACATTTGTCAAAGAAAGTCAATGAAGTTGTCTAGCATGCGTGAAATTATAATGTTACGTTAATTCAAAGTCTTTTATGTATTTTAGGAAGAAAGAGAAATGAAAGAATTATATGAGAGTGAAAGGTTTTATTCATTTATACTATATCTTTTAGTCTATATAATAAATATATTAAATTTTAATTAATGTTTATTAAATATTTGATTTCAATTATTTATTTGTGAGTAGAGTGAATTCTTTTGTGAGTTCTTTTGTATAAGATTTTATCGTACTCTTTAATTCATTATATAAAGAATGAAAAAATTATATAAGAGAGTGAAAGATTTTATTTATTTATACCACATCTTTTAGATTAAATTTTAATTAGTATTTATTAAACATTTTATTTTAACTATTTGTTTGTGAGTAAAACGAATTCTTTTGTGAGTTCTTTTTTACAAGATTTTGTCGTATTCTTTAATATTTTTCTTTTTATAGTGGACCCGTAGTTTTTCTTCTTCTTATTTAGAGTTTCCAAGCTAGAATTGTAATTATTTGTGATCTCTTTACTTTTGCATTTTAATTTTTCTTGCACTTTGAAATTTTATATTGTTTTACGTACATTCTCTTATTTCATCCAAATAAAAAAAATTTATTTTACACGTATTTATATATGTATAATTTGTCTGCTGCCTAGTCTGTCTTTCTCAACACTTAATTCAATTAAATATAACATACAGCGAAAGGAAATCTGGGATCAGCAGGCTGAGCAACATTATTTGAGAAAGTAATGGACCTTATTTGGGTTCTTAATTTTGCTGTCAACTTCTGCAAAGCTTCTTGGAGCAATTTCGAATATTGAAATGACAAACACCAAAGGCTGGAACAAACTATAGTTAGAGTATGACTCGATGTTGGGATTAAAGCTTTTATAAATCATGGTTTGCTTCCTCGGAAAATCAGAAATAAATGGAAAATTTGTGTTGCTTTATCGCAAAACATGCATTTTTTTATAGGACATGTTTACTCGGAGGAAAATATCTGTGCAAATTTGTTAGTTTCTCATGGTGTTAGTTTGCAGTTTTAATTTGTTGGTAGGATTTTATACCCATCTTTATCGTGTAGCTTTTTTCTTTTTTTAATCAAGTATTGATACGAAATTTGTATCAACAATAGTGATAATAACTTTGTTTGGGACCTGAGTGCATAGGTCTTCTCATTCGACATAATTATTCCACAGTCAAGTGATCAAGATTCTATTATGAGATTAATAGAGACAAAATTAAGCTTCCTTAGTATAGGTTTAGATAACCATTTTTTTCAGCGGTCGCTCTACGCCCAAAAAAAAATATTTAATAGATAATTGTAATATTTAGACAATCAGATAACTAATTATAGAATGTAACGAAAGAGAAATAATTATAATATTTAGATAACCAGTTAACTAATTATAAAATGTGAAGAAAGAGAAATAAGTATACGTTTATATATTATGTGAATATATTTTATATAACTTTATTTTAAAGTCAAATTCAATATGTAGTCAATTAGTCAACTCGTTGATAGAACATATCAGTCAATTCACTCACAAAACATATATATATATATACATATATTTCTTTTTCTTCATATTTTATAACTAATTATCTAGTTATATGTGTATTACGGTTGTCTATCAAATATTTTTCTTTTTTTATATACATAATAGAGTTAGCATCATGTTATTTTCTCTACGTTGGTAACGAATACTCAATGGCATCAGTGAATTGTTGTATTGTATGACATTTCTGTATCGAAGCTATGATGAAATAGATTCAAACTTATTATGTTTTAAGTTATAACTGGTTATATTTAAGTTGAATTTATTTATTTGTATTGTTTCTATTGATTTTATTTTAAAAAAAACTTGTTTTATATTATTTGAAATAATATAAGTAAATACTTATTTACTTTCAAAACAAATAAATATTAGAAAACTTAAATTTTTGTTGTTGGCATAATTTCCCTACTTAATTTACAGGTGTAACCCACTGGGGAGACGTACCTTCTCTTTTTGTTTCTTTAGTGTTTTATCATGTAACTATATTTTATGAAAGCAAAAATATGAATTTAGTTTCTAAATTTTTGGCAATTTTTAATTTAGAATATAAATTAAAAGTTCATTGACTTTAGTTTCTAAAACACTGCTTCTATTATACTCTTAATATTTACCATTAAAAATCACTTAGAAATTATAAGGTGTGAACTTTTTATTTTATGACACATATCACAATAAACAATTGATATATCATCATTTAATGGAAATTTATAATGGCAAGAATTAAAAATATGACAAAATTAAAGTTTAAAGACTAATATTAACGAACTTTCAGTTTAGACACTAATCTCAAACTTTGTTAAAATTTTAAGTATTAAATTCATAATTTTTCCCCTTTGGAAAAGGAATTAAATCAGAAAATGGTTCTAAAGTTAAAATGGCCGACCAACAAGGATAGTGATGATTTTGGAGGATGTGACGTAATTAGAAAAAATATGTCATCAACACCTCAAAGACTTTATGTTTTATTTTTATTTTGATTCTCTAAAACAATCTCTTTCATGATATATAAGATTTAAATGTTAGAACAATCATCATCCACGTTTAAGATTTTAAACATAAAATTCCCGATCAATGAAATGAAACTTCAATTCTCATTTATAATATTTATTACTTGTGAATTTTAGGACCGCGAAATATGTTGATGATTCAAATTAAACTTTACAACGAAATCTATCGCAGAAGAATTATATCATGGGATGAATTTCATTAGAAACACTACATAAGCATTAACATCTTATTGAAAACGTAACTGAAATAGTGCAAAGTTATACATACTAGGATAATTAAAGTAGAATTTCTAGGATTCGAATGCATATAATATAATTCATGTGGCTATATATAGTAAAAACAAGAGCCATGGAAATAATTTTCATTTTATCCTTACAAACAAGGCCAAACATACATTATACTACTAATTATTGGATCAATCCAAGATTATATATCTTGGTTAACTTGTCCTTTAACAACAAACTGGTGCCAAAACCAGTGTTTACCCCATATTGTATACATCGAATCCAAAGGAATTCCTTTAGTCTCGGGCAAGAACAGCATAATAAAGATGGTTATTAGTGCAATCCAACCAGCATAGAAGAGAAAAACCCCAAACTTGAAGTGGCATAACATTGTTAAGAATGTCTGGGATAACACAAACACGGTTAAGAATTGCAAGCCAACAGCTATGCTTTGTCCAGTGGATCTAATCTTCAAGGGGAAAATCTCACTTGGGATTAGCCAACAAAGAGGACCCCATGACCAACCAAAACCCGCAGCGTAGAAGCAAAATAGCACCAACACCAATATGGCATTGCCCTTTGAAATGTGCTGTGTTCCATCAACGCCACTCACCACTCCCAACACTATAGTCACCCCAATCTTCACAATCATCACAATATATTTTAGTACAGAAATTTAGAAATTTATATGACAAAAATATGTAGCTATTGTAAGAGAAAAAATAATTAAATAATTGAAATGGAAATTGTGTTACCAAGGAAAGGAGCATTTGAATTCCACCGGCAAAGAACAAGAACCTTCGACCAAAGCGATCAACAACAGAGGTTGAGACAAGAATAGAAGCAAGGTTAACGAGTCCAAGTATAACAGCTGAAAGCAAAGCGGAGTCATTGCCAAATCCAACAGACTGAAAAAGGTTAGGAGCATAAAAGGCAACAATATTAATCCCGGTAAGTTGCTGAGACAAAGGTATAACAGACGCCATCACCAACTGAGGCCGAAACTCTCTCTTAAATATCGTCATAAAACTCTCTCGTTCCATTTCCTGGGAAACCTTGGACAACGTAATCATTTGTTCCAATTCGGGTTCAACGTCAGCAGTGGGACCCCTGAGTTTGCGTAAAGCGTGTCTGGCTCGGTCTAGCTGGTTACGCTGTACGAGGCTGCTTGGAGTGTCGGGGATTAGGAATGCACCCATAGTGATGATCATTGCAGGGACTGTGGCCGCCCCGAGGGAGATGCGCCACCCCCATTCCAGCTTCGCTGTGCCGTAGTTTATGCAGCTCGCCGCCACCACACCTACTCCCATGAAGAATTGGAACCCTGTGTTGAATGCACCTCTCCATTTTGCTGGAGCCATTTCTGAAAGGTACACTGGCGCTGCCTGTGTTCATTTTCACACCACATATTACAATTTTTCTTAGAACAAACTCAACGTCTTATTATAAGTTTAATATTTCACGTTTTCTCCCTCGCCAGAGTGTAATTTACACTGTTTTGTTAAAAATGAAATTTTATAGAAAAGGGTTTTGTTAAGTGGCAAATTCTAATACTGATCATCAAACCAACTATATATTTATATATTTTTGTAGTGTTAGATTGTAATATATGTTTAAAAGAATATGCGAAAACCTTCTAAAAAAAGAAATATATAATTTCCTTTACAAAATACTCAATAGTCTTTTAAAAAAGTATACACTATTTGCTTGTTACTTGTCATAAAGCAATTTCACTGCACAAATTTTATTAAAATTTGAATGTATTTTTTCCTTTTCTTATTTTCATCCTAACTTTCGTGTCCATTTTGTGATTTTTCTTTTAACATGGTATATATCCGTTTTGGTTTGGTTCCAAAAAAATAAAAAAATAAAAGGCATAAATAATTTTCTGCACTAGATCTTCGTATTGGGTTCAAAGACCCTGGGTCATCATCATTTGGGGCCAAAGCTTTTAACCCCAAAATTTTTTTTCTTTTTCATATATATGATAATGGGTATTAAGGAGGAGATAGTACAATTAAGCTTTCAAAGCCTAGGTTTTAGATAATATGAACGAGAAAAGAAGATATAGTAGTGCAAGGAACGAAATAATTAACAGAAAAATAATATATATATATATATATATATAATTGAACAAAAACTAAAGAATTTTCTATTTTTTTATGCTAAAAGCTAAAAAATAATTTACTTGTGAAAACAGACTTTAAAACTACTCTCATAAAACGATTTATTTATTTTATATTTTATTTTTATGAATAAGACTCTTAAAGAATATAAAATAAATATATCCTAATATTTCCCTCCTTAATTCCCTCTCACGGGTGCATTTACACACCTAGAGCAGCATTACGTACATTTATGGCGCGAATGTGGCCAAGTGGGCTAATCCTATGATTAAGCACTTAAATAAACATTATTGCATGAGTGACGCAAAACTGGATAATAAAATGCCTCATTGCAACTATATTATTGGAGAAGTTCGGAAATGGGGGAAAAAGTAGAATGAAAGGAAATTGCACTACATTGTCCTAGCTACTACCAATTAAGGCTATTAACATTGGATGTCCTTTCTTGCCTCGATCATGCTATTGTATGTGCTGTAATAAAAACGAATCATTTGATTAATTTAATTTTGGTTCATCTTTTTCATATATGGCCAAATCATGAAAGAGTTTAGCCTTTATGTGAAAATTAAGTTTATAACCTGATCTAGTTATTTAAAGAAACAATATTAACTTAATGTTTTAAAGAATTACAATAACACCCAATATTATATTATCAATATTACCATATGATACATTTAAACTTTACAAATATGATTTTATTACGAAGAAAAATAGTATAGATGGTGTTAAACTTACTTGATTAGTGAAACCAACCCCAAGGCCGAGGAAGATACGACCCAAAATGAGCATGGCAACATTTACAGCAGCACCATTAATGGCGCCGCCGGCGAAAAAGATGCAACCACCGAAGATCATGGTGTTTCGTCGACCCAATGCCGACGTTACACGGCTGGCAAAGAGAGACGAAACAAGCCCCGCCATATAAAGCGAGGACGTAAAAAGTGTTAACAACTGATTGTCATACACACAATATACGTTTCTTTCAGCTCTTACAGACTTTCTCAATATTGATGGGAAGAATTTCTCTAGGAATGGTTTCATGGTTGTCACACCACCTGAAATTTCATGTTACAATAAAAAAAAATTATTTATTGTTTAAGTTATTGGAGAATGCAAACACACTTTTGTGAATTATATACCCTGACTTTAATTTAATGTAGGAGATTTATACGTTACACTCCTTCCAAGATGGAAATTTTTGTTGTAAATTAAAATCCGTAAAAGAAGTGGTAAGTGGAGGCAAAGTTTAGTTTTGAGATACATTTGTAAAACTAAAATCATTTCATTTTATAAAAAAATGTAAATTAGTTTTTACTCAAACATGCACACGTTTATCCTTAGTTTGTTTGCATATAAATAGAGAAGAAAATTAATTGAAACATTTAAACATAAATCACTTTTTTAAAATTTAAGATTAATTAAAATCATTTTTATAAAACTAATTTATTAAAAAATATTTCAAATGCTAAAAATCCAAAAGCACAATCAATCAGTGTCTACAATTTTCTATGTTAGTTAGTACAGATCTAAACTTCCTATAAGCTAGAAAAAGAAAAAGAAAATTTAATTGTTCAGTAGGGGAAAGGCCGAAAGGGGAATAAAGGAATTAAATCCTTCGCAGTTGAAATTGACAGTGTTAGATGCAGTTCTGCATTGATAATTGTTAAAAGTCAATATCATTTTTAATTTTTACGTAAAAGGAAATGTTTTAGACTATTAAAGATGCATATATGTTACGTACAATTAAAAAATTAGGCAAAACATCTATAGCCGGGAACTTTTCAGCATGTCACATGTATATTCTTGTTATAATAATCAATATTTTAAAAATTATACATATATTAAATTTCAGTTAATTAATAATATAAAATATTTATATTAATAGTGTAAAAAAATAAACTAAGAAGTATTATAATTTATTTTATGATGTCATAACCTGGTTAGATCACTTGTATTCGTATAGAAATATAGTGTTGAGAAAAAATAATAATATCTCTGTATCATTAAAAAAATAAAATAGTTCTCTAAAATAGAAAAATACAAAATAAAATAACAGTAGAAAAAACTTAACGCAATTTATTGAATAGGATATGAATTAAACTTCTAACATATGTTTTTTATTCTTAAGATTAATAACGACAAAGAGGAAAAAAGAGTTCACCAAATGTTCCAATTTCCTGAACGTGACCATTGCTTGAAGAAAGGGTTACCAGCTGGTCCAACTCATGTGATTACCAAACACCAGAGGTTCTTGTGTTGACTTGGAAAATGCAAGCAAACCCATCTATTTTCCCCTTGTCGTTCATCATTCTCTTTTCAGATAATAATTCAGTGTGTTTGATTTGTTAAAATCTTATAAACCAATGTTCAACATACAAGATAGAAAAACTTGTGTTTTTTATTATTGTAATTATTTTGGTGTTTTGAAAAGTGTGAATTCCCGTTTCCTGTTTGCAATGATGCAAACGGTTCCCAAACATTTACAGTCATGGACAATAACAATTAACAAGAAACTCACAACAAACGTATGAATTGTTTGTTACACACTTTTGTTGTTCTTCATCTAGCTAGGGACTAAAAGCAGACCCTTATGACAAAAGCAAATTATAATTACCTAAGTTTACCCAAAAGAAATAATAATAAAGCTCATATATATATATATATATATATATATGGAGGCTTTGGCAAGAAAGACTGATTAATTTTTTTTTACTCGGGTACTAATTAAAAGTTAAAACATAGAAAAAAAGAGTATAAGGTATCTGAAAAGTAAAAAAATAATTATAAAAAAAATACCTGTAATTCCGAGGTCATATCCAAAAATGAGTCCACTAGATGCAGCAACGATGCAAGTGATGACAACTGAGAATGTTATTTTGCCGTTGAATCCATCAGGTGAAGCATCAACGGTGAATCCCCCAACGGCCATTTTTGTGGCTCTGTTCTTTCTCTGTCTAGTGTTTACGGCTTCTAACTCTAACTTGTATGTTCTAAGAATTGAAACCCATGGTTGCTAGAGTGTGCTATATTATGGGCTTTCATAATACAAGCGTGGCAATTAAAACGAACTTATAAATAGAATGAGGGATGTTGTGGGGATTTCCTTTTCTCTCTTCTTAATTCTCCATCATCACTGTTGACAAGAGTAATAACGGACACGCACTATGTATTGGACTTTTCTTCTGAGAATTACAATTTTTATGTACAGTTATTTTAGAGTAAATTAAGGTTTTGCTAAATTTTTCTTAATATTTTTCATTTCTATTTCAATAACTCGTTAATTATTTTAAAAATATATATTATAATGTCACTTTTTATACATTATATCAACTTTCTTTGATTATTTGAATAAAATTACACTATTCCTTTCTATATATATATTAAGAAAGAGTTTGCTATAACCACTAAAAATGTGACAAGTATGTCAATTCCACGAAATTCTGAAAAATATCATTATAATTTACTGATTATTGAGTCAAAATCATAATAATAGACTTCATGGTCAAAGTCAAATTGAACTGTTAAAGATAAAATAAATTCTGCTCATTGAAAAACCAACTAATAATTGAGGAAGAATTTGACCCATAAATCCTATCAATAATTGCAACAATCTCCTCCATATAAAAGATTTGGTAATTTGCTTTTAAGAAAACGGAGTGAATTAAATTCTCCTTCACTCAAAAAAAAATAAAAAATGATGATACTACATTTCTTATATTAAATATATAATTTAGTCCATTTAATTTTGTGTCATTAAAGTTAATTATTTTTCTTTCTTTCTAGAGATATAAATATTATTGCTGACAATCTTTTCTAATATTAAGATTTTAATACATTGATAGTACATGAATTAAGTGATAAGTGTTTGATTTAATAATTGATATTAAAATTAAAATTATTAAATCAATTTTAAGCGAGTATAATTATTAAGGAAAAAATTATTCTGGATATATATTAATTATCTTTTGACGAAAGTTAAATTTAATAATTATATAATTAAATTAAATATATTAAATATGTGAAAAAGATACCGTTATATTTAATGGATAATCAAGAAATTCAATAATTACATAATTAAATTAAATATATTAAATACAATTAAATTAAATATATTAAATACAATTAAATTAAATATATTAAATATGTGAAAAGGATACAGCTATATTAAAGGGTAATCAGGAAATTAATACTTGATGGTTACATAATTAAATCAAATATATTAAATATAATTAAATTAAATATATTAAATATGTAAGAGAGTGGTTACGTAATCCACAAAGATTTGGTTTATATATATATATATATATATATATATATATATATATATATATATAATAAATATTTATAAAATAATTACTGTTGGTGTGTATATTATATTTAATGAATATAATTGTTAGTACTATATAAGAATATCTGTTTATATTTGAAGTTAATTATTTAAAATATTTTAATGAAAATAATAATAAAATATGATTCTTTAAACATATTAACAAATTTATCATGGTAAATGAAATTTTAATAAAAAATAATTGTAATTATAAATTAAGAATTAATTATTTTGACACATACAAAGCTTATGATTAATTTTTTAAGAACGTTACACATGAAGTTATGGTGTTAAAAAATTAATATTAGCGAAATCGGCGACTGTGAGTGAAATGGTGAGACAAACAATTGGTAGGTTGTTATAAGTTTAAACTACCGCACCTTCGTCATTTCTAATTATAAGAGTTGGAAATTAGGCGCAGGCACCTGTGGGATCAAGTTTGAAGTAAATTTTAATCCTAATCGATCCAACTTTAGTGCATTGAATTATTTGAATATTTCTACCTAGAGATTAAAAATATATTATAAAACAATATAAAAATATAGGTTAATTCATATTTTATTAGCAAATGTTCAAGTAATTTAAAAAATTGAGAAATGAATAATGAAAAATTAATCAAACAGAAATTAAAAGTAAATCAAATCTCAAAATTACAGTGAAATCTTTTCATAAAATTAATCTTAATCGTTTATAAAAGATTTAAATATTAGAATAACAGTCATATTGAAAAAACAATGAGATAAGAAGAAGATGAACAATTAACAGATAAAATATCATTCACAAACTTTGTATTAGAAAAGTCTGTCACTTAAAATAACAAGTCAATTCTCTCTTTTTTGGTACTTTCCCAAAATAACAACAATAGAGTGTTGGGTAATCAGAGTATCAAAATATTATCACACAGCTAAAATAGAGTTGAGAAATAATAACTGACACACAAGAAAATTTTATTAAGTGGAAGAAAAATGACAACCTCTCTCTATCAATAAGGAAAGAACAATAACACTCTCTCTTATAAATAGGAGATTACACCTCTCTATTTTCAAAGACTATAGAAGAACTTGCAGAGGACTCTATGTCTCTCTCTAGAGTAGGATACTTGAACAACTTCAAGTTTTTTTTTTTTTTTTTTACGTTTTCTCTTCTGCTCACTGGGTGTGCATTTGGGTTGCAACACTTCTCCTTTTATAGGAGAAAAATTTTCACTATTTCAATTAAAAAAAATTGAAATCCACCGAAAGTGTTTTGGCCTCACATAGAAATTTCACTTGTTGTTTTTCACCGAAAGTTGATTTGTTTTGTTGTTGGTTGGAACCCCACAATTTGGTATCAGCAGCACTTTTTCAACAATCTCCCACTTGAAGACTGATTTCAATCTGTCTTCACACTTTAATCAATGCTAGTTTAAATTTTCAAAACCTTTCTCTTCTTGCCAGTTCCATGTTGCTTATGTTTTCGATAGACCATAAGAGGATCTACTCCATGTAAACTTGTCTACATTTATCGGCTTCGTCATTACATCTGCTAGGTTATCTTTCGTGTGAATCTTCTGCATGTCCACACTCCCTTCTTCTACCACTTCTCTGACGAAGTGATATTGTACTCCTATGTGCTTCGTCCTGGAATGAAAGGCTGGATTCCTTGCAATGTGCAAGGCACTCTAACTGTCACAATACACAGTAATCTTCTGTTGCTTGTGCCCGAGTTCTTCTAATAGCCTTCGAATCCAGATTGCTTCTTTGCATGCTTGGGTAGCTGCCATGTATTCTGCTTCTGTAGTAGACAAAGCTACGACAGATTGTAACTTTGATAACCAGCTTACTGCGCCACCTGCAAGTGTAAACACATAGCCTGAAGTGGATTTTCTTCTGTCAAGATCACCTGCAAAATCTGAATCAACATATCCTCTGACGACAAACTCCGATTCTCCAAAACATAATGATACATCTGAGGTTCCATTTATGTATCTAAGTATCCTCTTAACAATATTCCAATGCTCTCTACCTGGATCTGCCATGAATCGACTGACCGCTCCCACTACTTGTGCAATGTCTGGTCTTGTACATATCATAGCATACATTAGGCTTCCCACTGCTGATGCATACGGTACTCGAGACATTTCCATCCTCTCTGCTTCACTGCTAGGACACATACTTGAGGATAATTTTAAGTTGACAGGAAGTGGGGTAGAGATTGGCTTACAATCTTGCATATTGAAGCGCCGCAAGACTTTACAAAGATAATTCTTTTGAGAAAGCTAAATCTTCCTATCTTTTCTGTCTCGGTGAATTTGCATCCCTAAAATCTTGTTTGCGGGTCCCAAGTCCTTCATATCAAATTCCCTAGCCAACTGTGCCTTCAATTCTTGGACTCGATCTTTGTTGGGGCCTACCACCAACATGTCATCCACATACAACAGCAAAATGATGAAATCATTATTACCAGATCTTTTGTAATAAGTACAATGGTCTGACTGAAGTCTGTTGTAGTTGAGGCTAACAATGAAGGAATCAAATCTCTTGTACCAACACCTTGGCGCCTGCTTAAGACCGTACAGAGATTTGGTCAACCTACAAACCAAGTTTTCTTTTCCTTTTTCTTCAAAGCCTTCCGGTTGGAGCATATAAATTTCTTCTTCAAGTTCCCCATGAAGAAAAAGCGGTTTTACATCCAGCTGTTCAAGATGTAAATCAAATGCAGCACACATAGCCAATACTACTCTGATAGTGGTAAGTCTAACCACTGGAGAGAATATTTCATTGAAATCAATGCCTTCTCTCTGAGCATATCCTTTGACTACCAATCTTGCACGATATCGTTCCACTTGATCATTGCCATCACGTTTGATCTTGTAGACCCATTTGTTTCCAATGGCTTTTCGACCTTCTGGAAGTTTAACAAGTTCCCATGTTCTGTTTCTATGCAAGGCCTCCATTTCTTCCAGCATTGCCATCATCCACAGAGAAGCATTTGAACCATTCATAGCTTCTTGAAAGTTTGATTGGTTCCCCCTCTTCCGTAAGAAAGACAGTATGCATCATGAGTTGTCATGACATATTCTCCAGTACGAAGATGAATTGGTGCCTGTTTCGGTCGTGTACTTCGTCGAAGTTCCACACTGACCGTCTCACATGGATCTTGTTCCTCATGCTCAGGTTCTGCTTCAGAAGAATCATCTTCTCCAGATTTCCCATCTATCTGAACCGTAGTAGCCTCTTTTGAAGTGCTGTCATCTTTCTTCTTCCTTTGCAGTTCATTTTCTGCAAAAATTACATCTCTCGCGACGATAACCTTGTGGACAAATGGGATCCCACAGGCGATACCCCTTAACACCGTCAGCATAACCCAAGAAAATACATTTTCTGGACTTTGGATCCAGTTTGCTTCTTTCTTGAGAGTTGTACATTACGTACACAGGACATCCAAACACATGTAGAGAAGAATAATTTACTGGCTTTCCACTCCATAACTCCATTGGTGTTTTTAACCCAATTGTTGTTGATGGCGACCGGTTTATAATGTAACAGGCAGTCTTAATAGCTTCTGCCCAGAAAGACTTGGCTAATCCTGCTGTATTCAGCATGGCTCTATTTCTTTCTAGAAGCGTTCTATTTATTCGCTCTGCTACACCATTTTGCTGAGGTGTATAGGCATTTGTGAATTGCCTTTTCATACCCTCCTGCTTGCAAAATGCCAGAAAATTACTGTCTGTATATTCTCCTCCATTGTCTGTCCTCAAGCACTTAATCCTTTTGTCAGTTTCAAGCTCTACTTGTGCTTTAAATTCCTTGAATACTGGAAACACATCTGACTTCTTCTTGATTGGGTAAACCCACAGTCTCCTGGAATAATCATCAATAAATGATACATAATATTTTGCTCCTCCCAGGGACAATTCTGGTGATTCCCACACATCAGAATGTATCAAGTCTAGTATGTGTTTGCTTCTTGCAGTTGATCTGTCAAACTTCAATCTATGTTGTTTGCTTATCACACAGTGCTCACAGAAAGGTAAGGTTACTGATGTGAGCCTGGGTAAGAGTTTACGTTCTGCAAGGACTTTCAAGCCTCGTTCCGACATATGGCCTAGTCTGCGATGCCAAATTGTCGTTGATTCCTCTTGACTAACTGATGCAACTGATACATCAGCCTCTTGCAACGTTTCTCCCTTAAGCATGTATAGATTAGCAATAATCTTCTCTGCTTTCATCACCACAATCAAGATCCCACCTTCAATATGGGTCTTGCACCCGAGGTCATCTAACTGCCCAATAGACAGTAGATTCTTCTTCAAGCCCTTTACATGTCGTACCCCTTGAATTGTGCGAACAGTACCATCATACATTTTTAATTTGATAGTACCAACACCAGAAATTTCTAAGGCATCATTATTACCCATGAACACAGAACCTTCTGAGATAGGTTGATAAGTATAAAACCAATCTCGTCTTGAAGTCATGTGCCATGTTGCTCCCGAATCCATTATCCACACATCAGTGAGCTGACTTCTGCCTTTAGAGCTGACTGCAACTTCGCTAGTTAGGATTTCTCCATCACCAGAGGTACTTGCAACACATCCCTGAGATGTACTAGCCTTAGGAGACTTCTCATCATTTTTCTTCTTCCAACAATCTTTCTTCAAGTGCCTTCTCATGCCACAATAGTAGCATTTGAAGTTCTTCCTTCTCTGAGATTTTGATCTACCATGACTTTGACTCCCACTAGAGTCTCGTTCTGTTGATCTTCCTCTCACCGCCGTTAAAGCCTCTGCTTGCTTGGAATTTTCCAATCTATCTTCCTTATTCTTGCGCCTGGATTCTTCTTCAAGAATGGCTCCGGCAACATCATCAAAGTTTAGATAGTCAGAAATCATATTATTTGTGATATTTATGATGAGTTGATCATACGAGTCCGGTAAACTCTCAAGTAGAAGCTCCATCACGTTCACTTTCTACTATTTTTACATCTGACGTTGTCAGCTGAGCAAATAGCGTATTCAGATTGTTGATGTGATCCGTCACCGAAATGGATTCACTCATTCGAAGAGTGTAGAGTCTCCTCTTCAAGAAAATTTTGTTGTGAAGAGACTTGACCTCGTATAATTTTACGAGCGTATCCCAGATTTCCTTTGCCGTTTGTTTTTCTCGCAACACTAGATAAGACATGACCGCCAATGTCAAGTGCGGATTAGCAACAAAGAATAGCATCCATCTCCTTCCACTTTTCATCGGTAATACCAGCAGGTTTACCTTCAATTGCTGCTAAACAATTTTCTTTTCTCATAAAAGCCTTCATCTTCAATTTCCATAGGGAGAAATTACTCCCACTGAATTTCTCAATCTCAAATTTTGCTGTCATGCTGTGAATAGTACTATACGTAAATAGTACCGTATATATGAATAGTATTATACGTCTTTCACTGTGAACAGTACCGTATACGTGAACAATATTGTATATCTATACCGTATACTAGACCCAATCTAGTTTACGTTAACAATTACTGCAAAAGTATACCACCACACATGTGAACCGTATCTTCCAGCGTTACCGCAGCGGACCAAGAATTTCTTTTCTGATGTGGAAGTTCGGACAAAACCGCAACCACAGAGCATACTAAGAATATTCTTACCGAACCAAAATGCTCTGATACCACTGTTGGGTAATCAGAGTATCAAAATATTATCACACAGCTAAAATAGAGTTGAGAAATAATAACTGGCACACAAGAAAATTTTATTAAGTGGAAGAAAAATGACAATCTCTCTCTATCAATAAGGAAAGAATAATAACACTCTCTCTTATAAATAGGAGATTACACCTCTCTATTTTCAAAGACTATAGAAGAACTTTCAGAGGACTCTATGTCTCTCTCTAGAGTAGGATACTTGAACAATTTCAAGTTTTTTTTTTTTTTTTACGTTTTCTCTTATACTCACTGGGTGTGCATTTGGGTTGCAACACTTCTCCTTTTATAGGAGAAAAATTTTCACTATTTCAATTAAAAAAAAATTGAAATCCACCAAAAGTGTTTTGGCCTCACATAGAAATTCCACTTGTTGTTTTTCACCGAAAGTTGATTTGTTTTGTTGTTGGTTGGAACCCCACAATTTGGTATCAGCAGCACTTTTTCAACGTAGAGATGACTAATAAAATCAAAATAATAACATTAAGCTAATCAAGTCTGATTTAAAATTAAAAAAAAAAAAACATAAAAATAGAATACTTCTATTATTTATGGGTACATTAAAATGTCTTAAATATATCTCAAGTTTAAAATATCATTCGTGTTTTAAATAGGGCTTGAAAATAATAATAATTAAAATTAAGCCAAATAACATATTTAATTAATTCGAAATTGAATTAAAAGTTTAATAAGACCCAAACAAATCATTTAAGCCAAAAATAAATAGTTAAACGCCAATAAATATATAAGATAAATATAAAAAAATAAAAAAAATGTAAATGAATTATGAACCATCAAACTTTCTCACATTTATTATTTTTTATTTAGAGCAAAATCATACGAGAAAATAAACTTACACAAGATATTCACAAAGATCATTCCCACATCTCATATGTATAAAAAAATAAATCAACACAAGATATAAATTAATGATGACAGAATTTTACAAGATATACTCTCAAATATTTATTGTGTCTAGGCTAGTGTTTATACTCAAAATGCTTAAAAATAATAATAATAATAAAAAAAAAACACTACTACACACACTTAACAAACAAGTCTTTAACATCCGCATCTAACAAATATGCACGTATTATCAAAAGGTATTTCTCAATATTATAATAGGTCAACAAAAGAAGGTGAAAGAATATGAATAAATAGTTAATCAACCAAAGAATAAAAAAAGTAATGGGGAGTAAGTCACTAGTAAGCATGAAAGTCCCGACCTTTTCTATTTTCCTTTTGATTCTTATTTTTAATTTATGAATTTGTCTTTCTTTTGTTTTTCAAACGTTTTCACTTTTTCTTTTCTTTTATTTTCTTTATTATATTCTTTTAATTTTTTTAATATAATGAGACATAACCAAGAACAAAAATAAAAACAAGAGCACGCCCCAACACTTATTATTATCCACTTCTGACACAATTCCAAAGTTCTTTGATTTCCTAAGGTGTGGACAACCGTGTAGCAACATCTTTCCTTATTATTTTCACTGAAATATTTTGTTCTAAAATATTTATTTATTTTTAATCAATCAATACTAAATAGTTAAAATAAAATTACAATAAAAATGAAATTTAGTGCAGCTTGAATAATAAAATTAGAGTGATGATTTAAGTTTTAACATTTTTCCTTAAAAACATGAAAACATACAAATGTATTTATTATTAATTTAATTGGAATATTCTTTATAATTTATTTAGTTTAAATTAATAATAAGTATATTATTTTTCTCATTTTAAATATTTGTTTAAAATATATTTTATGATAAATATTAAAATAATTAATAAATTTGGGAAAATAAACATTAAAAAAAGTGAGAAAAAAAAGGAAAGATAAAGTTATTGAATATAAAAAAAAAACTCTGAGGATATGAAAATGAGATCGAATTTTAGTCATAGAAAAAAAATGTAAATTAACACTAGATAAAAACATTTAAATGAAAATGAATACGGAGAAAAATAGGGAGAATGTGTTTCTCTTATTACAAGTAGTTGATTTACTTTAGTATATAAGGGTGAACAATTTATACTGTAATTCAGTATTATTTTTAATAGTTATAGTTTCTTTTTAAAAAAATAACAAAATTCAATTTATAAATAAAATGAAAATGATGCTATAAAAGAAGTAAGAGGCTATGAAAAACTTCTATAAATAATCATCGAAGAAAGACCTTAAAAATCCTATCAATTAAAATAATTATTTAAATTATTTGTATTGTACTAAATTGGATATTAAAATGGTCAATTAAAAAGATGTTTAGCGTATTATACTTTTCAGATATAGTAAATTTCTCGATTATGGTCTTCTTTATCTAAAATAAAAATATATCTTTAAAAATTAATGTCCTAATAATGATAGAAAAACAATACAATAAAAAAATATATATATGATATCTGAATACTTTTTATAATGTGTGACGTTGGTGTAGTAGTTACCGCCCATCAAGCTATCCGGTCCAACTATTGTTTGAGACTATTGACACCTCTATTTTTCGATGGGCTGATCCAAACCAGTTGTAGAACCATGAACAATACTCTTAATTGTCATTAAAAAATAATGTCTTAATAATGATAGAAAAACAATACAATCTAATTTTTTCTATATCATTGTAGTATTATTTTTTAATGACAATTAAAAATATTGTTCATAGTTCCACAATTGGTTTAGATCAGCCCATTAAGAAACGAAGGTGTCAATGGTCTCAAATAATAGTTGGACCGGATGGCTTGATGGGCGATAACTACTACACCAGCGTCACACATTATAAAAAATATTCAGATGTCATATACATATTTTTTATTCTTAAAATTTTTTATATTTTTAATCCTTATAAAATTAAAATATGATATAAATTAGCTGATATCTAAGTTTAGATTAATCGAGCCTAACTCCAAATCAAACAATAATATATTTCATTTTATAAGGATGAAAAGACATGAAATATTTTTATAATGAAAACATTTCCACAAAATGTTTGAACCTGTTTCATGGGGACTCGTTTTTCTGGCGATTTCTAATAGCTAGAACATAAAATTTTATAAACGGCTAAAAAATACTTAGTAAGGATATTAAGGGACTTATAATATTATAATAACCCCCAAAAAAAATATTTTTGGCTTTCCAAACTTCTCTCACCTGTGAGATATTCTCTGTTTTGTTTAGATTGAATGTACAATTTTTTGAATGACATTATTTTAGAAATAATTTTTTTAGAAATAATTTATTCATGGATTGATTTTTAAATTGGATTATATAATATTTTTTGAGAATGTATTGGTTCATAATAATATCTCAGGAATATTATTTTATTTTTTAAAAATATTTTTAATTTTAAAATTAAAAATATCAGTCAATAAATTTATTTTAAATGTTTTTTTCATTAAAATCATAACATTTTATAAAATCGTACAAATTATTCATATTCAAAATAATATATTAACATTAATTTTATATACAAATTAAAAATTTATACATACATAAATCCATATATTTATAAATTCAAAATTCCAAAAATTCATTAACTTTATTAACTCAAAAATAATCTATAAATCCATAAATACTCTAAGCAGACTTTGTATAATAAAAGAAAAAAAATATACATTTTTACGATAAGGATATAAAACTCCTCCTTTTGAAATAAAAAAATAATTAACAAAAAAACACATATATTTAAATTGAATGAATTCAGTAAAAAAACGATAAGAGAGGATAAGAGAGAATAAGACTTACCTAATCAACAAGAAATAATAACAACAAATGAATGCCAGTAAAATGATGAGAAGAATACTGAAACGATGAAACGAGAGAACAATAATGAAATAGTAAAAATATCTGCGGCTAAAATAATAAATTTTTACTAAATAAAATTTATTAAGAAAAACAGAGGAAATAAAGAAAGAATAAAAATTAGAAAGAATTACATGAGGTTTTAAATTTTTAATAAGATTATAATTTTATTTTTAATTTTTTTTATTAATATTCCCTTAAGATGACCTTCTTTATGAAAAGTATGTAGGAATTTATTTTCTAAAAATCCTATTTATCTGAAAAGAAACCAATAATGTGTACATTTTATTTCTCACTTAAAACTCACCCATCACGCATCGTTGCATCAAGATTGATGAACTTGACAACTCCCCCGCGTAGGTTAAGAAGTACGTCACATTCTATACTTTCGAGAACTCCTAATAACATCTTCTACTTCTTCTTAATCACCTTCGATTCAATGATTTTCTAATGGTCAACAACCATCTAACCATTCTGCAGTGATAGTTTCACTGGCGTGGCTAATCTAACCACACACCCGTCTCGTGGAACTACGGGTTTTGGTTGTCAAAAATTACTAATATCTTTGTCAAGCTCAAAAATATGTCTTTTGAAATGTTCGTTTTTAGTTCCTACAAGATTTTTAGGATGTTTTTAGTGCATGTAAAGATGAAATGTACCATTATTTTTTTTGTATGTATTTAATTTTATGAAGTTTAAAAATGTACTAAAAATTTTATAGGAATGAAAAGTAAACATTTCTATTTATACTTGGGATAAGAAAAACATAATTTTTCCATAATTTAACTTATATACCATATATTACGATTAATATATTGAGTCGTAAAATTAGAAAAATTAGAACCAATTGATTTTTCTATAGGTAAAATAGTATTACTTTATTTTTCATTTATTTTTATGAATTTTCACATTTATTTTGTAAAATAATTACTTTGTCAGGGTTACTTTTGCTAATCTTTAAAATTTAAAGTCGAAATCTTATTTAAGAGATTCGAATTAATAACTCATTGGAATGAGTAGTGATGAGTGTAGTTTTGTGAATAATTTGGAAATAGGTACTAAGTATTATTTTGGAATTATTCTGTAAAAAATTCTCTAACTCGTGAATTTTATTTAGTAAACATTTTACATTTACATGATTAAAGAAAGATGCTTAAATTATAAATGGTTCTTATATATATATATATATATATATATATATATATATATATATATATATATATATATATATATATATATAAAATAGGTGATATGATCTTTATGAGACCTATTTAAAAATTATAAATTAAGAACTAAACAACTCCAGGAAAACTTGAATACTGATACCGTAAATAATTTTTTTGAAACGAAATATTTATTTTTAATTTCGTATTCCTCATCATATATTCACATAGTACACACTACACACGTCATTAAAAAAAAACTAAATATCACTTTTGATTTTCCATAATTTTCAATCTTTGATTTTAATTTTTAGTTCTCCATTTATTAAAAATACGAAATTCTAATATTTTTTATCTCTAATCTTAAAATTTTAGATAATTTATTTCTAAAAATTAATAATTATTTTGAATCCGTTAAACATTAATATAGTGGACCAAAATATAATTTACCCTTAAAAAAAGTTGATTTATTATATAGGTAGATGAATCCAGAATATACAAGGTATGTCACCGGCAAATACGGATAAAATGTGGCGTGGAAACCAGCGATTGCGCGTAATGGCTTGTCACGTCTCGTTGCATGTGGCACTGCCGCGTTTGACTTAACTTACCGACATAAATTATTATTATTTCCTAATTATTTTATTTTTCTCATATAACTAATTTTCACTTAATTAATAAATACTAATATTTATTGATTAAATCATTCAGTCTCCACGAGGGATAATATATGTATTATAAAATAATTAAGAGTACTATAGTTTAATACAAAAGTTGATGAAATAATTCCTATGAAAAGGAGAAAAAAATAAATTGAGGAAAAAATCTCACATTATAAGTATGGAGATAGTGTTGAATTTTGTGTACTAACAACAGAGTTACAAGACAGAACAGAGAGTGTGTGAAAAGTGAAACAGAACAACAATGTCGACCCTTAAGGTGCCTCAACCTGTTCCTCCGGTTGCCGATGACTGTGAGAAGCTCCGTCAAGCCTTCTCAGGTTTCACCAAGTTACTTCTTATTCTTCAAATCTTGTTCTATATTTTAATGATCTACTATCATCAGTGTGAAATAATGTTGAGCAGATTATTTTTTGTTTTTTTTTTTTTGGAAGGCATCTTAAGAAGATTATTTGATACCATGTTTCTTGTTCTTTTTTGGTCTTATAGTGATTCGATCTGTGCATGTATGAAGTGATCACTTTTTGGATTAAATGACAGAGAAGGATGATCCTAAATACTCTTATGTATGATACATAAATGATTTTTGTGGATTAGTGATTTTGGATAGTCTCTGGTTTTGCAAGTAATCTGTTGTCAGAAATCAGAAGGATTTAATTCAGGATCATGTTGTAAGATTATGCTTTTCCGAGTTGTTTTGAAAATCATGGGCTTTGTAAACTGTGTGATCTTGTTTTCAGTTTTCAGTTTTGAGGATTGTGTTGTTTGTTATACATTGGTTGTGGTTTTTTAAGTTTTGAAGAATTTATAATTAAGGAGATGTAATTGCAGGTTGGGGAACTAACGAGGGGTTGATTATATCAATCTTGGCTCATAGGAATGCTGCTCAAAGGAAGCTTATCCGAGAAACTTACGCCGAGACCTATGGAGAAGATCTCCTAAAGGTCTTGGACAAAGAACTCACCAGTGATTTTGAGGTCTGTCCTTGAATAAAGTTTTTTCCAAATGTTTACATAATTGTCTCAAGAATCTTGTATTGTGTGCCGAATTCACTAGATCATGTATGGTATATACAACATGTACCATACTAGGAAATTCAATAACCCTGTTAAATTAGCACCATTCAAGAGATTGTGGTACACACTGGTTTTATCTGAGTTTTGGTTAATTGAAATTCAAATACACTTCCATTCCAGATATAGCCATGTTCCTGGTATGAACCTTGTATATATGTATACATGTGGGCTTATTTGGATGTTTTTCCTTCGAAAGGACTTATACATTTTTTCTTATTTTCTTCCTATGGAGAAAATTCATCTAAACAGGCCTATAAATTAACACCATTCAAGAGATTGTGGAACGTTTTGTCTGAGTTTTGGTTGATTGAAATATAATTACAGTTTTAGTTAAACCTTGGCTTTAGGGTCAAAACAAGATATTAAACTGAATAACTGGGGTGCATGACATGACGCCAAATGTTTGGTAATGAAAATTTATAATAAGACTATGCTGTAGGAATAATATGCATATCTTTTATAGGGTGTTTGAAACTGATGTGAACTTTGAATTTTCTCCTCAATAGAGGCTGGTTCATCTCTGGACACTTGATTCTGCTGAACGTGATGCATTTTTGGCTAACGAGGCAACCAAAAAATGGACTTCAAGCAATCAGGTTCTGATGGAAATAGCCTGCACTAGGTCCCCTGAACAATTGTTTTCTGCGAGGAAAGCTTACCATGTTCTTTATAAGAAGTCTTTAGAGGAGGATGTTGCTCATCACACAACAGGGGACTTCCGTAAGGTACTGAATGATTCTCAATCATTACCTTGTTATTAGTTGAAACAAAAATTTCAGACTCCTTTTGTATTCTTATTTTATGATGATTAGTAGGTAATTTTCATATAGACATTGAAAGTTAATTGTTCCTTATGACTAACTATTTAGTTGAACCTATGCATATGCAATGGGCATGTCCTTATTTTTTTGTTAGCCTATAGATTACATTATGTTGTTTGGGGATCATACATCACTATATGTTCAATTTGTGTTAGTGATACAATAAAAACTGATAGTTGACCAGAACTAGTGAGACCTACTTATATAACTTGTAAAGATCAAACGTTTACTCAATGAACTGGGGCTGTGGCTACTGATTAGTCTCACCTGCATTTGAACAATGAACCTTGTGTTCTGTCAGTTTTTAGAGCTTCCTTCTGTCAAAAAACAATTAACCAGATGGAGAGATTAGAATCATATTTTATTTTATATTTTGTAATTTGATCATGAAGAATTCGAACCATATATGTGATTTTCTCATAGCTATCTGAGTTTTTTTCTCACTCTCTTCACTTCAAAAAGTCAAAATCATCTAATATTTGGTTTCTCTAGCTCCTTGTATCTCTGGTTAGTTCTTATCGATACGAAGGAGATGAGGTCAACTTGACCCTGGCAAAAACTGAGGCAAAATTGCTGCATGAAAAGATAGCTAGCAAGGCTTATAATGATGACGACTTCATCAGGATTTTGGCCACAAGAAGCAGACCACAGATTAATGCTACTTTGAATCACTACAAAGATGCATTTGGAAAAGATATCAACAAGGTAACATGGCTCATTCTACATTACTGTCAACTCGTTACACATTTCCTAATTTCCTTCCTTCCATACCTCTGTAGTGACTCTTCAAATACGTCAAAAAGAAACAATGTATTTGATCTGTGCATTCCACTACTCGCTTATAGAGTTATAGTGTGTTTGATTTGGTGTTTGGACATTCATAATGGGGTTTACTTTTCATCGAAAGTAGTACTTATTTGTCTGACAAAATTTTTTTGGTGAGTTGACCGTGATTTTCATCCAAACAGTGGTTGAACTCAAAGCTACTCTTCTCATAATTGTTTATTAAACGGTAAAAACTCAATAAATCAAGTTACATTAAACTTAGTTTTAATTGAATTTAAGTTTATAAAGTTCAGTTCAACCAAATTTCTCTTTTTAAATTGCAATTTAAACACACACTTAGTCTCAGAGTTTTGACATCTCCCCATTTTTGCTATAAGGAAAGTGATTAAATTGAAGTGCATTTTTTGTGTCAATGTTGCAGGACCTGAAGGATGATCCAAAGGATGAGTACCTGTCTCTACTAAGAGCAACTGTGAAGTGCTTGATCCGACCGGAGAAGTATTTTGCAAAGGTTATTCGTTTGGCGATCAACAAGACAGGAACTGATGAAGGAGCTCTTACAAGAGTGGTGGCGACAAGGGCTGAGGTTGATTTGAAAATTATAGGAGATGAGTATCAAAAGAGGACCAGTGTTCCTCTTGAACGTGCCATTGTCAAGGACACCACTGGTGACTATGAGAAAATGCTTGTGGCACTTCTAGGACAAGATGATGCTTGATATATTTCTGTGTATGTGTGTGTACTTGTGTTTGAGGTACTATATACTGTGGAGTGTGCTGGTTTAGTGGTTCCATGTTGCTGTGTTTTCTAGGCATTATTGTCTTCCTGTGTTGAATAAAATGGACCACTTTGGCTCACTTTGGTGGGTTTTTGAAGCCCCTAAAATTGATGGAATGACAAACATACATGGAATCCTGCAATTATATGTGTAGTTCAGATTTTGCAAATCGCAGTGACTTAATGGTCACTTTTCTAAAGTTAAATATATAAACAAACAATAATGATTGATCTAATTAGCAAGGATAGGACTCATGTTCTTCAATAAAAAGGGTATTTTCTAATAGGAAAATATTATAAAAATTGGTAGATGTTTCAAAAATTAGTTTTGGGAATGTATTTACAACTTCAGCACCTTTTCAAAAATTAAATTTCAGTCGAAAACTTAATTTCCGGAAGTCAAAAGCCAACTGAAACAGCTCAAGTCACAAGATTTCATCGGTCACTTTTGTCAGATGAGTTTTCACCTCTGCATTTTATTTTTCTTATCATGCAAACAAATTTTCTTTCAACACAAGCATCCTTGCAAGGTTCTTGTAAATTCTAGAAATACAAGGTATTGTTTGCCTCAATTTAGTTTTGAACTTTTTTTCTCCTTAAAAGGAGAAGTTGGGCCAATCACTTTTCTGAAAATAAAAATAAAAAAAGTCTAATTTACTTTACATATTAATATTTTTGGATAAACTGATTATATTATATTTTCTTCGGTGGTCAACAATGGTAAACAGGTTATTTTTATTTAACTTTATCCCAAATTAAATTTGTAATCCGGTTTTTAATCAATAAATATCAATATTTAATTAAATAGCAAGTTTTTATTTGACTATTCAAAACAAGTTTTTAACAATCCAAAAATATTATCGAAAAGTAAATAGAAGTTTTTAAAAAGTTGTATATTTTATAATTAACGTATAATCTTATATTAATATACTATTGTCAAATTATAATCATTAAAATAAATTTCATTCGTTAAAGTAATTTTTACATTTTAAAAAACTCTTAAGTTTTAGATATATGTATTTTAATATTTTTGTTAGCATTAAAATCATTTTACATAAATAAAACTATTCTTTCCATGATTTAATTATATAAACATTCTTTTCCATTATACTCTTTTGTTTTTAAATATATTTTTCCCAAACAACTTTATATCTTAAAGGAACTCTTAAGCTAAGAAAAATGAAAAATAATAACTAAATTTTATTTATTCTTTCAAACTTTAGTTTTTAACTTAAACTTTAAAGCAGCTTTTAAGCTAAATTAAACTGACAAAATATATCTAAGGATCGTTGCTGAGTAACTCAAAGTGATACTAACTCTTTGGATATTCTGTAAAAAAAAAAAAAAAAAAAAAAAAAAAAAAAAAAAAAACTTTGGATCTAAAACGTATAGAATAGTTAAAGCAATTCACTCTGACCTTTTCATTTTATATTTAAAATTATAATTAATTACATCTTTTAACACATTAAATTAATAATAAATATTTTTTGGCAAAGTTAATTAATGAGAAACCATGCTACAATTTGAATTTTTAAAATGGAAAAATGTGAACATTAATCTCGTGAATTTTATAACTGTGCTTTAATTTATTGAAAATTACAAATTCTAGTATATTGCATTTCTAATGTAATTATTTTCTATTTTAATTTAAATATATGACTCATCAAAAATTATATTTTATAAGAAATTTCAGGAAAATGTAGAAAGAGTATTAAAACGTACATTCAAAAGAGTAATGCTATTTTTTCTCATTTTAATGATTTTACCAAACTCAAATCAATTTTGGGTACAATTACATTAGTTTTGAAAGGTATATCATAAATATTAGTGACATTCTTTCTAATATTATTTTTATAATTTTTTTAATGATTGTTTAAAATTTATTGAAAATTACTAATTTAATTATTATCACATTTAAATGAGGAAAAAAGTTATAAAATAATAATTAAACCTACAAAGTACGATTTTTAACAAATCAATCATAAAACGAGGGTTAAATCCCTGGCATTCCTCGATATATAAATTATTTGAAAACTGTATTTGATTCCGAGGTATAAACAAAATTATTTAAGATCCAGCATTTCTTTATTTTACATTTCTCCGTATCTTAAATTAGTCCTAGATATATGAATTCTTTGAAAATTGTGTTTGAAACTGGGTTAATTTGAAAGTATAAAAGAGAATGAAATAGATTAAAATAAAATAAAAATATTTAAATTAAACTAAATGTAAAATATTGAGATTTTTTTTTTTAATTTTTCTTTCATTTCTTCCTTCCAAAGAGGCTAATTTACACTTATATATTTTTAAGATACTTAATGATCATGTTTTTCTAGACTCATAGAATTGACAAACAGAAAAATTATTGAAAGAGAGTAAAAATAATATTTTTATGAAATCAATTTTAAGAGATATTAATTTAAATTAAAATAAATATATGTTTACCATCTATCTAAAAATAATTAAATTATAAAAATATATCAAATAAAGATAATTAACCAATACATTATTGAATCACTTTACTAATATATTTAAAGTGTTTATTGCTAACATTTCTATTCATGGTATTTTTTATCGTTTATATTATCTTTTGTATAATTTTAACATCAATTTTATACTAAATAATTGTACTACTAATTTGGTTCAACAGGAGAAGAAATCATAATAGTCAAATTATTTAGAGAAACACTGCTCTACATGAAAATAAAAGTATCAAAATACTACCTCAATTATAAGACTTCTTCTAGTCATCTCATTCTTAAATCCTAGATTAAGTAGATAATTTGGTTAGAGTATAATAATATGTGTTTATGCAACGCTATTCAAACAAAAAATCATTTAACTTCTGCAATCTTCTTTTCAAGATCAATCAGTAAATTCTTTAAATCTAATGTGAGGTTTCGGTTTTCTATGACAAAGATCTAAAGTGAGAAAAGTATGTTAAATATCTTTTTTATCAATAATATATTCAGAATAAGACGTTGAATGTAACATCCCAAAATTTTAAATATAGTTTAAGAGAGGTTTTTATAACAGAGAGAAATATAAAAATAATTAAAAATTATGAATTTTTGAAATTACTGTAGTAAATAGTAAATTACTGTGTAAATAGTAAATTACTGTGCAAATAGTTAATTACTGTGCAAATAGTTAATTACTATGCAAATAGTAAATTACTGTACAAATAGTAAATTACTGTGGTAAATAATAAAATTACTGTGGTAAATAGTAAAATTACTGTGGTAAATAGTAAATTTAAATTACTGTGGTAAATAGTAAAATTACTATGGTAAATAGTAAATTTAAATTACTGAGGTAAATAGTAAAATTATCGTAGTAGAATATTCTCATGGAATATTCTCGTGGAATATTCTCAGTAGAATATTACGTAGAATATTCTATATTCTAGAATATTCTCAGAAAATAAGACTTTAATTCTATAAATAGGGCTAGGGGTTTTCGGATGAGAAAACAAACCAAAGAACATTTCTATATTCTCTCAAGCTCTCTCTTAGGAAGAAATATCTCTAAAAGAGGAGCGAAGTAAGTAGAGGAAGAGTATAGGAAGTTTGGGAGAAACAAATAAGGGAGTTTGTCCTTATCCTACTCTTCTATTCTTTGTTTTGTTGTTACTTTCATTATATTTCTTTAGTTTTTCGGATACTAAGGTGCGAAGATAATTCTTAGTATGCTCACAGTGGTTGCGGTTTTGTCCGATCTTCCACATCGAAACGAATTATTCTTGTTACGAGGAAAAGTGTGTTACTTGTTTATTGGTTCTTGATGTTTCCTTGATAATTCTTGGTGTTTCTTGTTTCTTGGTTTCTTGATTTATTGGTGTTTATTGGTGTTTCTTGGTGTTGATTTCATATCGAAATATGTCAGTTTTGAGTTGGATATGAATAAGTGGTGACATGCATGGTTGCATGAAATTGGTGATGGACTTGAATTGCTTAATGACCGATTTGAAATGCCTAGTGGAGAGGCAACATTCTAAGATTGCTTGGTGAATGGGCAATGCTTAGAATGAGGTGAGATAAAGATGACCTGGTGGAAAGGTCGATATTTGAGATATGATGAAGGTCATTATACAATTCAAGGTCCTAGAGCATGTTGCATGATGACTGGATAGTAGTAGACCAAGTCCGTAAGTTACGGATTCCCCGTCATGTGTGAGTGGAATACCGTGGACTAGAGGGGGTTCTCTTGGTGGGGAAATTGCCCTGCTCATGATGATCACATGTTGCGGGGAGGTCCCGCCGGACACCGAGGGAACTCGACAATTACGAGTGTCTACCACCGGTGGGTCCGGAGGATGTGAGGACCGGATGCCCTGTGCTATTTTCAGTGGATGGCGCCACATTGCATGTTGAGTAAATAGGGAAAGTACATCGTGAGGATACATGCATCATATATGAATAAGAGCATGCAATAGTGATTACGTGTTTTGATTAAATACATGATTATTGTGATAAATTACTGATTCGTTTTATGGTTGATTGGTGGTTTTACCTTGTGAATTGAATTAATGGTTTGGACACAGGTTTTATATCAATAAATTACTATTTTTAAAGAAATTGAAGAATATTAAAGAATATTGGTTTTATGAATATTTTTCCTTATTTTCAAAAGTTTTACTATAATTAAAATTATTTGAGGATTAAGGAAAGCTCACCCTTGCAATTCTATTTTTACAGATTTGCAGGATTGAGAAGTTGTCACTGTTTTGCACTGGTTGTTGCTACTATCTTGTTGTGAAAATGCTTGTTATGTTTTGCGTGTAGAAGTGTTGAGTAAATGTTCTAGAAAGGTAGTTATGTAAAATAATAATAGGACAAAGTTATGTAATCTGGTTGTAATGAACTTTAAAACTTATGTAATAAAAGTGTTGTTTTCTAAATCTCTCTTTTATCTACTATATCATTAACCACTTTAAATTACAAAATATAAGTAAAATAAGTAAATAAGAGAGGGGTGTTACATTGAATATATAAAAACTTGGCATTATCAATTACTCAGAAACGATTCAATCTAATGACGATATAAATAATTTTAGGCAAACAATATACTATGATTTCATTTTGATAGCACTATTTAAAGAAATAAATTAATCATAATTTCAACATTACTATATACTACTGCGAATTTAAATATAAACAAATTTAATTAATTTGTGGAAATCTTGAAAAAAAATAGTTTATTATTTATTTTTACTAATTTTTATCATAAATAATTTTTTTTCCTGATCATCCTCTATCAAAAGTTGTACTCTGGATTAAATATCCAAAAGCATCTGGAAAACAAAACTTAGCCTTTGGAACTTTCATGCTAGATCAAAGATGTTTCTGCTAGATTTGGTTCAGAGTCTTGAAAGGCCAAATAGGCCTATAGTTATACATACAACATAATATACTAGTGGCCAAGACATAGTAATAATATAAAACTTAAAAGGGACTTCATAAGGAGGAAAGTAGTAGTAATTCACTAAAATGAGAACAACAACATATCTTGACTAGCTTCCAAATCACACATTACTTATTAAGCAGGTTCCTTGAGAAAATCCTTTTGCAATAAGGGCTGGTGCGCAAGATTTTGTGGGGGCGAACTGCTTCCACTAGAGATGCATGCAGAGAGCCCTGTTTCAGAAAAAAAAAATATTTTAAAAAAAAAAACATAGGAAACATCACAATATTGTGCCAGAGCAATATTAGTATTTGAGAAAAGAAATGCTAGTAACATACTATCTAACACACTTTTTTAGAAAAAATTCTATAATTGGTTAAATTCATTATGAATTATAAAGTTTGTGACTCTCACTTCTTAATGAATAGAATATTACCCATGATATCTACAGTTTTAATATTAATCAACAATAGAATGTGTTAGCAGAAAAAGTTTGTTGCTAACCCTTCTTATGCAAGAAAGTATTATAATGGAGATATACTAGTAAGTAGTAACACATTTTATTTAGTGGATTCTACTCTTTGTTGATTCTTGTATAAATTTCAACTAGTTATAAAAAGGGTTAGAAAGAGTATATGTTGGATATATTGCAAGATTACTAATAAGTACTAACAAAAATTAATAACCAATAACTACTAACAACTAACATTTGCAAGCATTTTTAACTATATATCTAGTTTCAAACCTTAGACACTGCAAGAGCACGTTGAACAACATAGTTGGCATATGGATCAGGTAGCAACTGCTCAAAGCTAGGAAAAGACAACAATTCTTGAACTATCCTCGACCTGCTCTCAGCAATATGTATGAGGCATTTTTCAACTACATGACTGCTAAATTTTTGCCTGGAAAGATTTACGTAGTTCCCTTTGAACTGAGAATGCAGTTTCGACAAGGCACTTGGGTTCTCCATCTCTATAATATACTGAACTACATAATTTCTGCAATACAACATATTCAAAGGGTTGCTTAGTAAATAAACAATAAACCCATGATGTAAAATAATCAACTGCACACTATGTTTCAGGAATCCTTGTTTCGGAGCTGTACTCTAGAGTTAGCCTCCAATTCGTTAATTTTTTGTATTTTTATGATTCTTGTTGTCACAGATGAAAGGTAAAGATTAGTACAAGTGGAAAGCAAGTGAAGCTGAAATAACCTGCAGCAGCAGGAAAAAATTTTAATTTTGTGCATCGTTTATGGAAAAACACTATTTCTAAGCACCAAGTAACAGAACAAACAAATTCAAAAGAAAAATCCAATCTAGTTCATTTTAGTAAATCTCAATTACTTCAAAATTTGATGAATCAAGAGTTATCCCATTTGAGTGCAATGTCTCTATTTTTTTAGCGAGGTTTTAGCAAATCTACTTTTCCAAAGGTCCCTACTCCTTAAAAATGCATATATATTTACAGGTACAAGGTCAAAGGCTAATTACCCAAATGGATCTTGAGCAAGGATAAGCCCATGTTTGCATATTTCCTTTACCAACTTTTCTTGGAACTTTCCCGTGGAATAATCAATGCAACGTTGTAGTACACAACACCCATGTTGATGAGTAGCTATATCAACACAGAACTTTGTAGCGGCATCAAAAATAAACTGCAATAAATGATAGAGGAACACATTTATGACGAAAATTCATAATTAGTTTCATCCAAAATCACTAGGCTCATGGGAAAGCAAATGATGAATTGAGGAATGCAAGAGTCACTTTCTTAAACACTCTATTATTGATTTAGGTTTATTGAAAATCACACAAAATTTATCATTTCCAATAATTTCAACCAGAGAACGTTAGATAAGAGTATTCCAGAGTGGTGCTAATATTCCTTGTGATGAATCAGATGTTAGGGCACGTGCACAAGCTTGAGAAATTTGGAAATCCACCATAAAATTACATTTCTAGAAATTTCTAAAACAATATCTTTCTATTAATATGTATAACTAACCATGATCATAATCATAATCATAACCATAATAGTTCACAACAAACTTACGGCTTTGAATCAATTGAATTAGATATTACACATTTCCTGTACATGCAAACTATCACTAAAACAATATCAATAATGTTTCTACCTCATCGAGCTACTTCAGAAAAAACGAATTCACTCAAATTCATTCACAAAGAAGTTGTTAAACCTCATTTTGATTAGCTTTTAACAAGGTCGTTACCCAGAGTAAGAATTCTACCATATTCAAGACAACAATTATATCCATTTGACCTCAATTGATCTTTCTAAATATATCTTCTGATAGTACTTTATGATTAAGGATTCAGAGAGCAATAAGTTTGATTTTCTACCATCACCTAAAAACCGTAAGGACTGATCACATAGCTGTACGTACGTTATATTTATCGTGCTAAATGATAAATAAAACAGCAATACTTGAAACTATTTGAGGTTGGCACAAAACGAAAGTATCACCCCGAAGTTATGACTGAAACTTTTTCAGGCCTGTGTCAATGGTCAATAATCAATACATTCTCAACCAAAACATTTATTTCCATTGCTTCTAATACAGTAGAGAATTAGCCTTTTTAAGCATTCCTAATTGGGAAAGAAAATGAAAATATTCAGGCCAACATAGAATGCTTCACAATTATGGTCTCAATAGATGATGAACTTTGTTCCTCAGTTGACTTACCTTTTAGAAATATCTGAAGTATGGAAATTTCTGAAGAGACCAGGGATAAAGATAGGCATTAAGTATTGACTAAATTAGAAAATGCTAAATAATGAAATTAGTTATCACTATGATTCCTATCCTCTAATTATGATATTTTGAAGTAGAGTGTATAACTTGGATTCAGACACAAACAATCATGCCATTTAAAAAAGTTCAACTTAGTGAAAGATTTGAGACACTTCTCTGAAATATATTTTATCTGGCTGACACTGAAACAGTTGGTGCTTGAGGTACGAGAGCTCTTACAATAAGAAGCTAAGACATCACTAAAGCATAAATGAAACCATTTTTGAAACATTGAATAAAACAGGAATGCCCTCTGCACTAAGCAGTGTTGGTTAAAGACCACTTTGTGCTGCCATGCTGATGATGATATCAGTCAAGATCTGAAATGATAGCTACATACAGCTTAGAACAAAAATTGAAAATAAATTTTTAATCTCAATCACTTGATTTATTAAGGATTCCCCCCCCCCCCCCCACACCTTCATTCACTACATCAACATTGCAATATAGTTACTCCACGCTATCAATTAAATGGAAGAGTACAACCATTAGCTATTCACTATAAAAGTAAGACAAGAAGCAAAAGAGTGAAGTGTTATACCTCATTATCTTTACAACTAAAGTATTGCAAGCAACGCTGTATGACATGATTTCCATTCAGATCCTTAATAAGAACAAGAAAACCAGGTTGAATGGCAGACCTCAGCATTGCAATTTGTTTTCTACAGTTGACAGCGGCAATTAACTTCTGAACTACCCTTGTGCTGATTCAACAATACCATTAGTTCAATACGTCAAAGGGGAAAAAATGTGCATTAAGATATTGATAAAAAAGAACAATGTTTTAGTTCAACAGGAGGATACATATACCCGTGTGTATTCAAAGAGGTTTTAACTAGCAACCCTGGTTCTTTAGTCAACATAGACACAATCTGTAACCGTTGATCTTCTTCACACACATCAACCAACTTCTGCACAAGGTAGTTCCCAAAAGGGTCCATCATAAGCTCAACAACATCATCTATGACTCCATTAAACACTATTTGCACCTCTTCTGAGGTACCCTCATCAACCATCCTTTGCAGGGAGCGACAACCATTTTGGTCCTTTGCCAAATGGTAAATGTAACCTTGGAACTTAACCAAAGGATCAAAATTGTACAGCAATGATGGAGGAGAAAGAGAAACATCACTTGCAAGAATGCTATTGCTATTCTTTTCATGTCTAGTAGGAACAACACGAGAAGGTAGTAACTGAGGAACTTGCTCTAAACTCTCTTTGCAACCCCATGAAGAATTGCACCCTCTACCAACACAGCATTTCGCATCTTTCTCTTGTAAGATAAAACTACCATCACATTGAAACGCAATAGGGTCCCCTCTAGAAAGGGAAAAGTCACTGTTGGGGGTTGAAGTTACCCTTGTTGCTCTTTCTTTTGCTGAAGGGAAATAATGTGAAGATGGAGTATTCACATTCAAAGTAAGTTTGGGTTGAGAAAACAAGACAGGATTTTTCGCAGCATCACAATCTATTGCATAAGGCCTTATCTTATGATCATCATAAGAGTAAAGAGAAGAAGCATGAAAAGGGTTATGCAGCTGAACGTGTCCACAACAAGTGTTTCTCTCCATTTGGGGTGCAAAAGTGTGTCCTTTTACATCAGAAGAAACCGAAACACCCCAACTAGATGATTGGGTACCAACACCATTTTCTCCATGAACATGTGCATCAAAAGAACAAGGTGTGTGTGTGAATGATGAGTTCATAACATTAACACCATATAAATCATATCCCCTGGTTTTGGCACCAACAACATTCCCTTGTTCATGAAAAAGACTCATCCTAGAAAAACCATTAGCCAACAACACATCAAAATCATCATCATCAACAACAACAACACGTTGATGATGATCATCATCATCGTTGATCATGTTGTTCTCACAAAACCCGGTGCCTTGCCCACGGTGAAGGTTATTAGAAAACCCATTCAACCACATTCCTAACTCTTCGTTTCTCATAGTTTTTTTTCCGGATATTTTGATCAACCCAGAAAAAAAAAAAGTAGATTCAAAAATATGACAAACACAGTTTTTAATTCGTTATGGAAAAACGAGAAACAGCGGAATACATAAACACAAGAAAAAAATGAGAGTGTGAATTATTTGTTAAGTTTGTGGGTTGTGGGAGGAAGAGGAAGAGAAAGAGAAAGAGAAAGAGAAAGAGAAAAAGGTTAATGAGTTTGGAAAGGGACGTGTGGTGAATATGAGGAAACAGAAAGAGCAGAACAAGTATTAGTATAAGAGTGAGAGTGGCACTTGAGCCATGGGTGTGGTGTGGTGTGGTGTGGGCACTAGGACTACTGATAGCAGGGGATTGCAGTGTGCGATTCGAGCCTGATTCTGTTTGTCTGTTACGTTCTCCGTAAAAGCTGTTTTGCTTTCTTCTTTCAGATTTCGAATCGTCCAATCATTTTTGAACACTCAATACTAGTAGTATTTGTAGGGCGTCTCAACAAACCAATAAAATATATATATTTTATCAGTTAACGGTTTCTTCGAATCATTTGGAATATTGCTTATTATTTTTTTTTTCTGGGAGAAAGGGTTAGAGAATTTCATGGAATGGTCTGCACCATGAGACTAAGTAGTGGTATTAAACCATTAAATCAAGTTGTAGAACGGTTTGTCGCTTAACTTTACTTCCCTCTCTACCTAAAGCAAATTTAGTAAAATTTGTGACTATTAAAAATGTTACTGTCCGATCATTTATTTTTTATTGATTTTAAATGTAAGTAATTTTTTTAAAATTATCTTTGACTGAAACTTTGTACCAAGATTTTAAAAAAATGAACTTTGAAAATAAAATTTCAATTAAATAAAAGGTGTTTTAGAAATATTATCATTAAATAAGATAGAATTCGTTAACATTGGCTTGTATTTAAATCTAATTTTTTTCTCATATTTAAGTTCAAAGCAATTAAATATATTAAAATATCAATTGGAGAGTGTTTGTTTCTTGAAATCATTTTATATTTTATTCCCATGAATATTATAATTATCATGAATGTTTTTCTATGGTATATTTTTAAATAATATTTAGTAACATTTCAATATATTTGTTAGTGTGTTTTAAAATTGAAAATAAAAAATATGAAAAATATTAACAATAAACTCTCTTATTGATGTAAATATAATTTTCCTAATTTATCTGTTAGTGTGTTTTAAAATAATATTTAGTAACATTTCAATATATCTTAGTGTGTTTTAAAATTGAAAATAAAAAATATGAAAAATATTAACAATAAACTCTCTTATTGATGTGAATATAATTTTCCTAATTTACGTAATATAATTTCAAAGTGAATCAAAATCTCCGGGTCAACCTGAAACCCGTCTGAGTTGAATATATGATGGGCCAAATGAACAATTAAATATTAATAAAGAAGTGTTAAATAATACGTTCTTGTAAAACCAGTTCATCATTTAAAAATTTTAATTTAATGACAAGGACTAAAAAATTAATAAATAAGTAAAAAATTAAAAGTTAGAATCTATCAAAATTAGAGGGACTAAATACTTATTCCTTCAAATTAGCTTTAATATTTTTCTTAATTTACTCCCACTTGATTTATAATTTTTTTTACGTAGTACTCATGAAAACATAAGAAAAATTGTGTTAATCAAATATTTTCATAATCAATTTTTTTTAAAATAGATGTTATGTCACTAGACATAATATTTTGAGTATATTTTTAAAAGATTATCTTAGAAGAATTATTTAAAAATAAACAATTTTTTTGTTAGTATAATAAAAGAGAGAAAATCATAAATATTTTTACAAATATACCTTACTCTTTTATAGATATACAATTCAAAAGATTTAATTTTGATTTTGACTATTTAAACTCTAATTCATCAACTTAAGAGTTTTAAAGTAATCCAAACCTATTATGAGGTGTTTTAATCGGTCCAAAGATTCCATCAAACCTACCGTGATTAAATAAACTTGTTTGAAATGTCAACGAGACTCAATTCTTAGTAACTCTAAAAGTTAACCTCCAAAAGTCACACTTTTCACTTCATTCTTCTAATTTTCCTTCAACTCTCCATTTTCTCCCTCATTCACTCACCTAAACACAGAGAAAAATATCACTACAAGGCAATTATAACAACAATAGAACATCAAGAGTATCATGGGCAACCACAAAATAATTATTATGTAATCACTTTCAAGAACTAACTTACAGTAAACACTCATATTAGAAAATTTATCATTCTTAATAATCAATGCAACCATAGATATAATCATCATCATCAATAAACATAAATATACTTGTTATAGTAATTAGAATAGCAACTATACTCATTATCGTCAATAATATAGACTACCCTAACATAAAGGAAAGTGATAAACGACTACGACGAAGGAAAGTGATGTTGGAAATTCGATATTGGACTAGTGGTGTGTGTTGGACATTTAATATTAGATTATCCATTTAACAAGTCTCCACACTCAAGAAGTCTAGTTCTCAACATGGAGGATGTTAGAAATTTCACGTCGCCTAGAGATATGACATATTGTCTGTATATAAGTGGGATCAATACTCACCTTACAAGTCAGTTTTGTAGAGTTAAGTTTAACTCATAACTAATATTTCTAATTAGTGACGTCTTCCACACGAGTTTTGTAAAATTGTAGAATTAAAAATTAATAACTAAATTTACAATTTTCTAAAATAATAAGAAATTAAATTAAATTCATGAATCAAACTCACTAATAAAGAGTTGTTAATATATATATATATATATATATATATATATATTATAAATATAAATAAATTAGTGATTTAATTTTTATAAATTTTAATACATTTAGTTATTCGGTGAATTAATCCATGATTTATTTTCAATCCACTTTTTATTTCTGAATTCTTGTATAAGTTTTAGTAAATTAACCCAGCCAAATGACAAAATCGAGTTTAACTCAACATAATTTATTTATTTATTAGGTTAGGTAAACTAATTTCACATATTTATTTCAACTTCAACACTTTGTAAACATTTTTTTTTCTTTATATCAAGTTAGACAAATTGACAACTTTTAAATTTTTTTTAAAAAATTAAAATGCTTAAATTTTTAAAATTAAAATAGCAATACATAATATTCGTACAGATTGTTCCACAAACGCAATTCGGTTACTCCTTCATATCTGGGTTTTATAATTTGTTTTAAAGTATTGTAAGCAATGGCTTTGATTGATTATGATAAAATTAGTTCTATGATGTTGTTAGTAATGGATATTACTGTTAGGCAATTGGTTACAGGGAACTTTTGTTTATGTTTGAAATGATCTCTTATTGGATGCTTTTAGTCTGCTCTTGTTTTTTCAAGATTTATTTAACTTTTTAGTTATTTTAAAGCCAAAGGGGAAAAAAAATGAGTGATTTTTTATCAACTTACATAAAGCATTCAATACAACATCTTTTAGATTTTTTTTCTATTAAAATAAAAAAAGTATATATAAAACGCCCACCGTGGGGCTCGAACCCACGACCACAAGGTTAAGAGCCTTGCGCTCTACCAACTGAGCTAGACGGGCGGATGTGATTAATGTTTAAATTTATAAATTTAATATAACATTCACACACACTTTACTACGTAGCTGTGCAACGCTGACATCAACTGATCTAGTCATTCATACTTTACTATCTAGTCAATTTATATTTCATTGTTCTACTGGAATTATATATTTATGTTTTACTAATTTATCAAGAAATTTAATTATATTAATTCAATAAGAAAAATAAGTAGTCGTAGTAAAGTTTCTGATATTTATATTCGATTCTCACTTTATTATATTGTGATAAATAAAGGAAAGTAAAATACTTTTGAAACTTTTAATTCAAAATAAGTGTAAAAATTCATCAATGATTTCTAACTTTTTTTTTTTTTTTTTTTTTTATCTATAGACAAAGGTTAGGACATGATAAATGGATCGGTTCCATCTCCAAGACTATAAGGTGTAAATTAAATTAGTTTCATTTAACAAAATTTTCATATAAGTCATATTTTCATGATTCAACCTACCTCATCACCTGAGCCAAGTGGACATGTTTTAATTATTTAATTTTTATTTAAATTAGACAAAGAAAAAATTAAATAGAAACCAATTTTTTTTACTCAATTTTTTTTCTTCAAATTGAATATTTTTAATTCAACTTTATTTAGGTTACTCTTTGTGATCTAAGTTTAGCTAATTTTGACAATCTTAATTAACACCTCAATGTATGTATGACTTTTGTTGAAAAATAAAAAGTTGCAAACGTTTTTTTTTTTTTTTTTGATAGTCTACATCACAACTTAGATAGTTTCTTTTCTACCACCATGGTTTACCTAGAGGTAAAAAATTAGAATAGTATAAGCAAAATTATAAGATTAATACTCGATAGAAAAAAGTTTTGACTTATACAGTCTTTTAATAACACTTGGAATTCACATATGGTATGTAGTCTCCTTTAAATAGAGAATATTATAAAAATGCCTAATGGAGTGTGTCCATGTTCCAAAAAATATGAACATGGCTTCCTCCTTCACTATATTAATTTATTTTAAAAGTTAAGGTTTATTTTTGTGCATTGTTAATATATTTTTTTACAGTTAATTAGTTAAAATTATTATAAAAATTAATAAATTTATCATATATAATACTATAATGAAGGAGAAGTAATTAAAAGAAATTTTTGATAAATATTTTAACAAAATCCGTAAATATTTTTAATCTTTTAACGTTAAGTTAACCATCAAATATTGATTTAAAAATATTACATTTAAAAATATTACATAATACTAACACGTCTGCTGTGAACCATTCCAATTTAATAATATAACCTATAATGTTGAAAAAGATAAATAAAAAGAAAATTTTGATTAAAAAGAGACTAAAATTTAAAACCTGAAAATTTGAGAAACTAAAAACTTGATCATCAAAAAGTAAAATAAGCATGTTTTGCTGAAATATTTACTACATCACACTATCAGCTTGGCACCGGAGCATTATTTTTGTAAAATATTGAGATTTGGAAAAATGATATTAAATTTAAAGTAAGGCATAAAGAATATTTTTTGAAATCTCTTTCCTTTTTTTTTCAACCTTACAAAGATTTCCCCGGTACATTTGCTTTTTTACATTGGTTCCTGATAATCTCTTAGATAACTTTAGACCAATATAATATACACACCACACTTAACATTAAGAATTTGGAATGTAAATTACAATATAGCAAAAACAAATAAATATACATCCATTGTTATCTAACCTATTACAGTTTACACAGCTAAGTTGCATACAGAAAAAAGGAAATTCTTCCCTCAAAAGAGTGGAAGATAAAACTATGAAGGTGTATAAAGTTTCATCTATAACTGTCCATGTATGATTCATCCACAAAAATTGATCAAACTTAGTTCTGAAAAATGCTTCACCATTTAGTATATACCTGCAACCTGCTAAATTTTTATGTCTTTTTACGATTCTTCGGAAAATGTCAACTGCCGGTAGAGTAATGTGTTCTCTTCATCATCAAGATTACCATAACCATCATAATCTGCAACAGACAATTCTTCTGACTCAAACTTTGTACCCAAGACTAAAGCCCCTGATTCAATTTGCTGCATCTCTGATTCTATCAAAGCCTCCATCTTAGCTCGTTCCCTGTCTCTTGGATATGTTCTATAAAGAAATGTGTAGATTATACAGCACATAGCCATTGGAATTCCTATTGCCGTGTAAAGAGACTTAGCTAATGATGCAGCATTCTCTCTGTCTGTTAAAATCTCTTGAGAAACACTAGACCCTTTAGGAAGGGGCTTCTTATACCCATAAACATGCTGAGCCAAAATCCCCACTGCAGGGGGAGCAAAAGATGATAGTATAGACTCAAAAGATCGGTCCAATGCATATACACTTGTTCGGGATCTCTCTGGAACTATCTCTGCAAAAATTGGACTAATGTCCATACACTGGACAAATTAACTTATGAATAAAGATGTGACTAGAACAAGCTTCATTAGAATCACACAGAGCTGTCTCTTTGTCACTTCTATTTCTGCCATTGGCACATGCAAAATTGTTTGCACTGAAGTAATCAAAACTACCGATAATGCTGTACAAACCCAAAGAATTTAATAATAATTCAGAAAGTGAATTGAATAGCAAATTTGAAAAAGATAATTATTTCAGCTGTTGAGTATTGAATTTGAGAGCTAATTGGAGGTAATTATTGACTACACTACAACTCAGTTTGCGCTAACTTCAACTAGTTTTCATTTTGTAAGCAAGTTTAAGATGGGGATCATTCCAAGTTCACGTGCCATTAGCCTAGAGAGTAGAGGACTTTAAATTAGTATCTACATGTGTTTTAACCATGATTAGTTAAATACCATATTGCAAAAATATATTGGTACCTACATGTGTTTTATATTGCAAATTGCAAATACTACACCAAATAAGGATAATTAATTATAAAAATGATTAAGCACACAGACAGAAAAGTGATTAGTTTTAAATGCTTACTTATTTGTAGCTGGAGCATTCCACGATATCATGAACCCCATAACTATTAGAACCAGACCATGAGATATGGTTGTTGATGGATCATCAGGCAAACCAAGCAAAAGAAGTGCAGCAAGGGGGATTGCTGATACAGAGCTTATCTGTGCCAGAATTATCCTCCCGGAATTTGGAAGACGCTTGGAGAGGATATCTCCCATCTTACCTCCAAACAATCCCCCGATAGAACTAGCTACCACAAACAAACCTATGAGGAAAGCAGTTTTCTCATGGGAGAAGCCAGTAAGCTCTAACCACATTGGTGCAAATGATAAAGCAGACCATGGAAAGGAGCCAGTGACACCCTGCGCAACAATAATCTGGAAAGACGAAATCTTCAAAACTGACTTGGATTCCTGAACCAGATCTTTCACTTCAGACCAAAATGTTTTATTTGGAGTTTGCCTTCTACCATCTGTACCATTATCTGAGAAGTGTGGATCATTGGCAAAGAGGTATACTAAAGCTCCTACTATAGTGCTGATTAATCCAACAATATGAAAGGAGATTCTCCAACCAGGGATGCCAAAGACTGTTTTTGGAGCTATCAACACTGAGAAGAGGCCACCAATAATTGAACCAACATTGCCTGTTAGTTGAAGCCATCCAAAAGCCATGCCGCGATTGCTATCATCAGTTGAGTCGGCAACAAGGGACTGGATTGCAGGTGCTACAAGTGCAAGGCCGATCCCATTAAATGCTCGCGATAAAGCTACCTATTAGACAACGACTTCAAAGTTCAAAGTGAATACAATCAGCCATATATCTACCATAGCATAGCAATTACACTGACATTGCTGTAAGAACTTCATCTGTGTGCCTACTGCCTATTCCAAAAGGAAAAATGCCAATGCACCAAAACATACTTTTGGAAATAAAGTGGTCTACAATACTAATTTCTTACACATTTTTTAAGCATACTTTAGTGCAATAAAACAGCCTTATCTTTTCTGCTCTTCTTATCATGTAACATGTAAAAATAATTGAAGATACGAACCTACGGTCAGAAAGAAAGTATAGGTTGATTTTATGTGACAGAGCTACCATACATTATCAGCTACTAAGGATTGTGGTAGCGTTCTAGCAGTCTAGCAGATAAGACTAGCTGGTAAATATATGTATAACAGCTAGTTTGAATTTTTTTTCACCCCAAATACTTGTAGAAAAAAAGAGAGAAGAAAATAAGTGAAATTTATTTTTTCAGAAGTTAATTTTAATTTTTTATTATTTAATTTTTAGAAAGCCTCACATTTATTAAAAAAAGTTAAAAGAGAAAACTTCTAAAAATTATTAAATAAAAAACTAATTTTAACTTCTGAAAAAATAAAATTCATATTTTTCTTCTCATTTTAGAAGTCCTTACAGAAAACTCATCTATGTTGGGCCTAAGTTGTTCTCCAAACTTATTGCTTTTTCCAGAAGTATGAAGCTTAAAAATTCTAGACAAACTTCCACTCACCGGAAAAACATGCTAAAATTATCGTAAGTTCAGTCTGAACAAACTTCTCCATACACACTCTCAGAAGAAGATTAGAAACTAAAATGCATTGTGTATCTGGGGTAAGTTAAAATCAACTTATGCACATAAGTTTAATAAAAACTCTCTCATTTAACTTCTTGAAATAAGTTAAAACCAAATTATGCATCTTAACATTTAAAGAAGTTAATACATAAGTTGATTTTAGCATACAAGACAAACTAAATTCATTTTCCCTTCTTACTTTCTTCTCTACATGAACTTAAGAACAAATTTATCTAAAAAAGGTCTTAGTTTAGTTTGCAATTCACAAAAATCAAATACCTAAACAGGGCAAATAAAGTTATTAACTACTGAAGAGTAAAGTAACAGAATTGAAAGAGTAAATGGGGGAGACCTGAAAGAAAGTAGAAGAGAAAGCGACGAGGAAGGTGGCGGCGGCCCAGAGGAAAGCGCCGAGGGCGATGACGTGGGCGCGGTTGTGGCGGACGGCGAGGTATGCGGCAACAGGGTAACAGGAGGATTGAACAATGGATCGGAAGAGAGTGAGTGAACCGAGTCCAGTGGGATCAGTATGAAGGGCGGCACCAACTTCGTTGTAAACACCTGGAAGAAGAGATTCATCTGCTCTCTCCATTATTCCGGCCAGGTTAACCAGCACCAGTGTCACCGTCTCTCCCTTCATCGTCCTCTTCTTTCCTAACTCTCTCTCTCTCTTCCTCTCTTTCTCTTTTCTTCTCAGTTTTCTCCATCCTCTCACTTTCGTTGACGTTGATTTCCACGTGGCAATGTTTCAGAGGGTTGAGGGTGCCAGCTAGGCGGTTCTTTTTGGGGGTACGTGTAAGATGCGTGGAATAGTCAGTGATGTCAGTCCTTTTACTGTTACTATTCCTTTTCCCTTTTCGCTTCTTCTTCCTGCATCCATCGTAGATAAATTCACCAAAATCTCCAATTACAAAATAAATATATTAAAGTTGTTTTTTTTTTTTTTGTTAAAAAAAGTAATCATTATTGTGTCTTATTTTTATCACATGTAATTATGTTAAATACCATGGGGATGTTGATATACATAGGATTTCAATTCTGATTCTCTTAATTTTTAAGAAGCTTTTTTTTTTTTTTTTTTTTTTATCACTAGATATAATAATATATTCATGTTAATAAATATAGGAAATAAAATATATATTTTATTTTTATTGTGAAATTATACATTAAATATATTTTATTATATAGATCATATTTTTTAATTATAGAATATTGTGTATTGTCACACTATATTATTTTTTTTATTATTATCAGTTTTTTAAGAAAAATAATTGAAAATAAAATATCAATTATTAATTAAAATATATTACTTAAAAATTATATTTTATAGTCTAATTTTTAATTTAATTTAAAAAATTGGTTAAATATTTTTAACTATCTCAAATCACATTTATTTCACTTTATCTATATATTTGATTCTTTTTTAGTAATTATTCTCCTCCCGCAAACAAATTGTCCTCTTCATTTTAAAATTTTATTTATAAAAGTATATTAATTAAAATTTATAAAAAATTATAAATTTAATAAGTCTTACTTTTAAATTAAAAAAGGCTTAAAAAGTTAGAAATAAATAACACCTTATAAACTTTATGATATTTAATAACTGATAATAAAAAAAAATTAAACAGAATGTTTGAAGAATGTTATTTAATATTTAGCATTCCTTTTTAAAAATTTTATGCGCAGGGGCCGTGGTGTTTCTACCGGATCGGGGTATGCAACAAAAGGGTTGTCATGGGCCTCTCTACGGCCCGTATGAGAAGTTAGGAATTGAGATTAATAAATTGTTTTTTTCCCTGAAATTTCAAGTGGCCATTAGTTTTCATTAGTTTTAAAATATAAAATATCATTTTAGTGTCAAAATATGTAATGAATAATTTCAATTCATAAAACTACATAAATGAAGATTAAAATGAAAAATGATTTGTTATTTCAGAAACTAAAATAATATTCATCCACATCATCCGAAAATAAAGAATTAACATTTCATCTTCAATTGTTTAAACTTAACTCTTTTAATATTTTCCTTGATGCATTACTTATTGTTAGATAAAATGTATGTGCATTCTATGAACATGAATGCAGGTAATTAAAGTAATAATAAAGTTGTATTAAGAAAATATATATAATAATCCAGATCTTTTATGTAGCTTAATGCTGAGATAACAAACATACTTTATTAAGAAAAAAAAAAAAAAAAAAAAGAAGCCCCGAATCACTTTAAACCTTGCCTTCAAGTTTTGTTCCCCGGGAAGTGATAGAAGGATATAGGAATTAGGCATAGTGTTCCCCTGTTTCTGTAGTCAACAAAAATAAGGCATAGTGTTCCCCTGTTTCTGTAGTGAACAAAAATAAGGAAACCACATTATGCATTACAATAAAAATTGCCACCATAATGAAAAAAAAAAAGAAGAAGAGAATTACATTGTATTATTAATTATTATAGTCAAACATATACAACCGTAAATTGAATCTCAGCAATTATCATAATTAAGGTTGGACTTGGATGCATCAGTTGTATAGCAAAAATAATTTAACCTGTCGTTTGTATCAAAATCAGCATTTAGCCATGTCGATTGTTAACAACGTGTCTAAAAATTGTCTTGCATGTATCAATTGTTAATTTGAAAAAAACAACCATGCATAATTTATAATAAGATCGAAGTTTCTTCTTGAGAATTATAGTGGTTATATAATAATCATGCTTTTGAAACCTTTTCCTCTTCCCACGCGGGCGCTACTGTGTCTCGTACTCAGCCATAGATACAAGTGTGTGTGCATGATTTAAATGTTTAGAAAAATAATTATATTAACACTTGACTTATTATTTACAAGTAGAATTTTTAATATATGTCCCACAATCTTAAGCGTGAACTTTGCATTTTGCATGTAGCACCAGTAAAATCTTGTCTTCAATTTAGAAAGACTTCCAAAAATAAATGTTCAAATTAAAACAAAGCTTTTAAATAAAGTTTACTCCTCTGTAACAAAGGGATACACTTTAGATAGTGAAGTGCACTCTCATTAATAAATTAATAATTAATATTATGATTAATTTTAAATTTTATTATCTAAATATATGATTTTATTACAAATTCAAACTACTAATTTGTTAATTAATGAATAAGACCCAAGCTTTAGAGAACCAATTCCTTTTAAAAAACACTTAACAAACTAGAGGAGTGTTAATGAGCCCATCCCCACTTGAGTAGTATTGTTTCAGCATTAACCGTTGGAATCTCATTCAACTTACCATGTCTTCTAATCTAGCATTTGTTTTTTCTCGAAGGAAAGACCCATCTTTTCGTTTCATCACTAGTTACAGCATGTACATGATAAGCGGTCTTATACCCAAAAATGATTATTGTAAAATAAATCATATCTACGGCAAGAAAATTACGAAAGAAACTAGTAATTCAAAGAGGTACTAGCATTTTAATTTATAACACATTCTAAATGAAGGGACAACTTATAGGAAAAGATGCACATATGCATAGTTGGAGTATAAGAAGTGGGGTACAAGTGGGGTTGCCAAAAGCATTCCGGGTTGGTTGGGGGCTGACAAAGATAAAGACTTTGATCTTGCTGTCTCAGACTTCCCGATGAAGTCATGAACAAAGTAACGAAGTAGAAACTTTATAATTTTAATATTTATGTAACAATCCTAGATAAATAATAGTTACTAACAATTTTACGGTCAATAATTTACACTATTTATTTTTTAAAATAATGGTAAGCACTTAGTAACAGTTTAATTATCACTAATTACAACTAAAATCTACCAACAATTATATTATGTGAATTTTCAAAGTAAAAAGTTCTTAATTATCAACATAATTTAATATAATTATTAATAATAAGACCTTTCATATTTTTGTGTTAATTACATTGTTGCACATGCTTAAGGATAGTTATATATGAACCTATCGGAGTGACGTTCAAAGGGGAGAGTGCCACGGTGATTGAAAAATTCAGTCATGGAGAAAACAGGTAGAGAACAATTTAAGGAATGAGAATGGAGTAGGGTCGGTGTATGTGTCGTATGAAGAAGATCTTAAGCAATAATATTACAATTTTATTTAGCAACAAGCTGAAATATGTAACCATTCACCTACAATTTTATTTCTCTCCTCACATTTTTATAATTTGCATTTGTACACAAAATATTTTTCTCAAGGTCTGGGCAAGAAAAAATAGAGGATGTTGAAAAGGGTGATAGGGATGGAAGACATTGACTCTGTGTTCTTGCAAGAAACTAAACTGGAATTCATGGATTAGAAGTTTTGCTGTCAAATTTAGGGAAAAGGTTGTCGTGGGAGTCATTAATACAAATAAAAAATTGTCGTGAGGGGTTGCGGTGCTTAGTCGAGGATTACAATGAGGTGAAAGAACCAGAAGTAAGAAAAGGCATGAGAAGTGGTCAAGAATTTCATCAGTTTATTGAAAGAATGGAGCTAATCGATCTTCCAATGTTTGGGCATGGTTTTGTCCACGAGGGAATGTCGTTAGTAAGTTTGATACATTTTTGGTTAGCTTGGAATGAGTCCGAGTCTGGCTTCAATCTGTCCAGCTAGTTAGAGTTTATTTCAGCACTTCTGATCAAGTATAATGAAGAAGTGTGATCGTGAATTTTCTCGTATTGGCATGTATGATTTGTATAATGAAGCATTATCATGTATAATAAAGTAGGGGGGTTTACGTACCTCTGTGTGTAATAAAACACTATCAATGCATATTGTTAATTTTTTCCTTTTATTTGAATTGACTTTGGTTCATCCTTATATGTTTTGAATTTTCTCGAAGTTATTAGAGGCATATACAATATGTATTATGAAGTATGATCAAGCATGATAAAGTAAGTACTTAAGTATGATGGTGTATAACGAATCTCTATCAATGTATATTGTGATTTTTTTCTTTTTATTTGAATTGGCTCTAATTCATCTTTATTTGTTTTGAATTTTTTAGTATACAAAGTTATTAGAGACATGAATTACACGTACAATGATGCTTGATTATGTATAATAAAGCATATGCATAATCACGATTATGCATAACGAAACATTACCATGCATATTGTCAATTTTTATTTTTCTCTTAATTGGCTTTTATTCATCTTATTTGCTTTTTTTCCCCTCCTATTGGTCCTTCCTGCATTTAGACACAAAAATATAGCCAAATAAAGTTAAAATATATGGAAGAAATCATTAAATGCAATTTAAAACATGTCAATAAAGAGGTCTCAAATATATGTTTTTACATGGTTTATCATTTTTTACCATAAAGATGAATTAGAGGATTTGTATGTGGAGGAAGTAAAATAGATAAAATATCTTTATTCTAGAAGTTGTGGCTTCAATGGATAATTGAGCTTAAATCTAAGCTTAGGTCGGTCTCACGTGCTTAACTAATTTAACCACAAGCTTTAGCTACTTTAACTCACGATTACTCATATTTATCATCAATTCACACAATACAATAAGTTAAATCATCTGTATTTAAGTTAAATAAAATGAATTGTAATTATTATTTACACTAATGTAAAGTAAAACATCTATACTAAATCTCTACTGCTCTACCAAATATAAGAATAAACTTAAATATCATCTACCCTAGAATTCGATGTTGAAGTAAAAAACTTGCGTAAATCCTCTAAATGTAATGTATTTCATCATTTGAAAATGGAGTGTGTCAAAAAAAAAGTTTTCAACATAAAAAAAAATATTTATTACATTGTATGAAACCTATAAGTAAAGTAATATGTTAATTTGAAATGAAATTACATCATTCAATAAATCACCAAGACTCATTTGGATGATGTTTTCCATCCATTACATTTAGTATTTCTCACATTCATGACTTCCATCCATTACATTTAATATTTCCCACATTTATGACTTTTACTTTATCTATTAACCTGCATTAGACATATAAGTGTACACAAAATAAATAACATTGAAAAATTAAATGTTGAAAGGTTTGTAAATTAACCTTGGAGATTATAACTCTAAGCTTTTTTGAACGTGTTTGATTCTTCCCAAAAATAAAATGATATATATCATATGCACTAGTGGTTTAAAGAAGGAACGTAAATACACAATTAATATTTAAATTTAGTGTACATATGTAATTTAATTATCTTATTTTATATATGTACCTTGCTAATGTTTTCTCTATTTTTGGTTTGGGTTGTTTGTGCAATAAACAAAATATCACTACCACATCATCCATTAGACAAAACACATATAATTGCCCGTGAAAGCTACATGAGAAATTACACAAATTAGAATCTAAATGTAAATGAAGGTATTTAATAAGGGACATGTACTTACCCATTAATGTAACTTGCAAAGTATACTCACTTCTGTGTATTATGCATTGTGTGACTAATATATGAAATGAACTCTTATGTACTCTCTAATTGTTGCAACGATTAAAGAACCAAGAATCCATACACATTAGCTTTGTCAGTCTCCATACATAAGTCATTCAATACCTTAAATAATAATCTAAACATGTCAAGCATATATGATTGTAAATCTTTAATTAAGAACATTATTTAATAAAGTGGTTAACATGATTTACAAATTGATAATAAAGATGTTTAATTAATGAGTGTTTGAAAAAAATTCCAACATATCAAGTGTGTGTATGTATAATGGGACTATGGATCAACTCACACAACTATTGGCTCAAACTTAATGACCCTAACCAAATTTTGTAAGTTGTGAACGAGATCATTACCAGGCTTGGGATTGACTTTCTTTGATTTCTTAGAATCCTTAGACACCTTCCTTTTTTTTAGGAACCTATTACATAAATTAATGTCAGAATGACATGCAAGAGTTAATTATATTGATAACACAATATAAATAATAAATATAAAACAAATAAGTAAATATTTAACCTAATATCCAAGAGACTTCACAAGATCTTTTAGCCACGCAATGAAAGTTTTAAAGGTTTCCCTCACAAGCTTAACCTCATCAGTGGGCAGAGGTACTCTGGTACCTCTATCACGAGCATTGTCAAGAGTTACTTTGTCTAACTGATCTAGTAGTGGGTTGCCATGTAGGATTTTTCCACCCTCGAATACTCTCCCAATGGCCACGAGCTTTAAAGGATCATCATCAATATATAATTCACATTGAGCTCCATTTGAACCCTTACCCTCATTCTTTGTTGGAGGAGCAGCGCAAATACCTTTAGCCTTGACATGTGGAGCAATGATAGCAAGAGGAGGTAGCTATGAAGATTGTCCTAGACCAAGGGACTATAAGTGGCTTTCAAACTCTGCCACCATCTCGCATTTCATTCTCTTAGTCACCACTTTAGTCTCTTTCTTGGTTATCTAATTTTTACTCAGTAACCTAGAAGTAAGTGTCACACATGGAAAACAAAAGTTCCTTGGTTGTTCTGCTCCTCAAGAGAATCTTGCAACCAACAAATTATAAGTGATAAGTAAACATGTTGGTGAATATATATTTACATAAAGAAAAATAAAGATTAATAACAGAACTTACAATATTTTTAGCTACTATCTTTGACTTCTTAGATGTATATGCACTAGATTTTTTGATCTGAGCCATCTTCTTCTTTTCATGGTGTTTAAGTGGTGATGGTGGATCCAACAATGTTGTATTATCACCAGACATAAACTTCTATTTTTCCTCTATCTTTTTCTCCGTCACCCTCCTCTCTAATAGTGTGTAGGCGCTCATTTTCTGCCTAAGTGTCTTATGCCATTTTTATTTTCTCATGTAAACATAAAAATAAATTTACATTAAAAGAAGAATAAGTAAATTACAAATCGTCAATAAAAGAAGAAAAAACCAAATTACCTTTCCACTCAAAAGTCATTTGACTGTCAACAAACTTCTTCCATGTGTCATCATCTATGTATCGATACTTTAATCAAGGAGAAACCTTTTTTCTTCCTAAATATGTATTTGGAGGTGAGGCTTAACTTAAAATGCCTCCATTTTATGTCAACTAAAGACAAAACCCTCAACCTCAATGTCTTCAATGTGAGGATATCAAATGTTATCTACATTTATAAATTAATAATAATTAATGGATAGATAATATTATAATTATGATAGTTTAGATTTGAGAGAGCAAGTACAACATACATTACTATAACATCTTGTCAAATGTTGTCTCTCTGCGTGTCTATGTGACATCTTCTGCTGAGGAGGAGAAAGGAGATCTTCTCATCAACTAGGGTTCCCAAGTAACTTTGGAATGACTCAAACCAATGGCTATCCTACTATGCACATCAATGGTCAAAGGGATCTTTTGACCAATGTGACATCTTAGGTTAATGTTTGTGAGATGTGTGCACTGTAGTGATGATATGTCTCATGAGGGGGAGGAGGTGAAGGTGAAGCATGAGGAGGATGAGGAGGTGTGGGTGAAGGTGATCGTGAACTTGAAGGATCCGCCACATGCTTGATTACACAGAAAAGAAATAGTTAATAACAACAATATTTGAATATCATAAGCAAAATTGAACATAAACTAAAGAAACTTATATACACGCATTACTATAAACATAACTTATTAATTAAGACCCATATTTTCATTTTCAACGTATATCTCTTTGTTATGATTGCGAATTTCTCTTTGTTATGATTGCGAATTGCAAGTACATCGTCAATTAATAGTTCTTCATAATCATTACAAATAAATATTTTATATTTAAAACCACCACTTAATCATCTTAAAGTTTCTAAAGAAATATTTTCTGTCAATATTTTAGCTTCAAACCGCTTCTTAAAAATCTTGTTATGTTGGTGCAACAATATATATATATATATATATATATATATATATATATATATATATATATATATATATAATATAAATAAGAGGAATTATGGATTCACATCTTATTATTTTATTATTTTAGTGCTTTTAAGTTTACAATTATTTTAGGTGTAATCTCATTGATTTAAGTGATGTTAAAATATAAAACATGAAAGATATTTAAAAAGAAAATTTATAATATGTTGTAAAATAAGAAAAGATAGGAAGAGAGAGAAGGATCAATATGAGATTATAATCAGATTCTTTGTTTTTTTTTTCGTCCTTATTCATCTGTATATATTTCTTTTTATATGATTACAAAGTGTAAATCAAAACAATAGAGTTATAGAACATAATTACTCTCATATTCAATGATATTATTTTTAATGAGATTCTCATTAATTTTGGAGGTTTTGGGAGTCTAAAGGGCATCCACAATGTTTACAACACTTCCTGTTTAATGTCTCAAAACCTTATAAAAAAAAAAAAAATCCTTTGGGACAAAAAACCTAGTGAAAAAAAAAATGTACACCATTTTAGTAATATTTTTATTATTAGTTCTCTCATTAAAAACCTTTATCAGAAAACTTAGTAGGATAAAATCATGACAAAGAAAAAAAGAGTACAACATAATATTTTCATTGATTTTAGAGATTTTGAGAGTGCAAAAGACATTCACAATATTGACATTATTTTCTTTGATTTTAAATCCAATGGAAAATTGTGAAACATACACATGCTTCACTATAAATAGAAACAAATACATTATAAGTAATGAAGAAAATTTAAAAAAAAAATAAATTGATCACAATATTTTATAATTTATAATAAATAATTTTAATAATAAATTCTTAAAAAATTATAAAATCTAAATTATGACTAGTTGATCACGTAAAAATTGCTTTAAATTATTAATATATAATGTTTAAATTTTATGAAACATATACATAAAAGAGAATTTATCACACTAGAAAAAAAATGTGAAATAAATAAAGGTAATTCATTTAGGTTTGATTAATATGTATTTGCAACGAAAAATAAGTTTTACATAATTATCAATTTCAATCTAATATATCTGTTAACATTTATATGGGATTGCTAAAAATATATCAACCACAGATTTCTAAAAATCCAATCATAAATTCTGTAAAGGGTGTCCCTGTACAATAATTAAACACATCTACATCATAGATAAAAAAAAAATGTGTGTTTTATATGTAATTAAAAAATATTTTACAAAATTTGTTGATGTTATTTTAATTTTTGTAGTATTACCATTTTTTCAAATATTTTATCGTTTTCGATATATATATATATATAGTTATTTTAAATATTTTGAATGAACTAAAAAATAAAACACGATCTTAAACACACAAAATATCACTAAATAAGTTCTGATTCATTTTAATCTAAAATACAATTATCTAAATTTAAATTTTAAATAATTTATATCATGTCATTAGTTTTTTATAAATCTAAAACATTATTTTTATAAATAGAATAAAATTTAACTATTGTCTCAAAAAGAAAATTTAATTAATGCCTCGAATTTTATCACAGTATCATTTACTTTAATATATATATATATATAATTTTACAGTAACTTAAAATATTTTTATTTTAAAATTAATTGTACTATATATTATGTTAATTATTATAAATATTTAAATAAAAGACGAAAAAAATCTCAAAGTCACGTGGTAACATAACATTGGATAGTATAAGTTTTCTGGTCAACAAATTAGACATCTCTATTGATATTGCACAACAGCAAGAATATTTTATCATCATTAATTTAGTGCATTAAATATATATTTAATATAATTTATAATCCACACCCACTGTCTTAATTATTTGAAAACAGAAACTAAACAGTAACTTTTTGATACACAAGTCAAACAAAACCATTTAACTTGCAAATTCATTAGGCCGTATTTTGACTTCGAAAAATATTTCTGTTTCAAATTCAAATCAAATCAAATCTCAAAGTAGACACGTACGCAAAAGAAAATTAAATTCACTTAAATGATTTATAAGCAGTATTCATTAACGTATGTATTTGATTATCAGCAGTAATAAAAAGAATGCAAATTGATTTCTCCATAATTTGAGGTGGTTGGAGGAAAGCTCTGTCTGCATAGCTCAAAATATGCACATAATCAACATGGAAAACAATTTATTTTAAGTCATTTATTTCTTTAAATTATGATATTAATATTTAGTATATAGTGTCTATTACCAACAAATATTCATATATAATCTGCCATTTAGCTAAGGAAAACAAACCAATATGTCATTTATGCTTGTATACTAAAAATACGCATACTCTATTTAAAAAAAAAAAAACAGTGCATTATAAATATTCTGTGTATTAAAAAGTCAAAAATGGAAAAGAAAGTTTTTAAAAAATATTAACAAAAGTTACAACTATATTTATCTCGAAAAATTGTTTTATGCCTGATCCGTAGAATGAAAATTTCTTATTAAATGTTAGTTCAACTTTGGCTTTTCCCCCAACTATAAAAATTTTTATTCGTATAAATAAAAAAATATAGATTAAGAGAATTAAAATGACTTAAGTCAACCAATTATGACAAATCCACCGGTTTAATCATTTTTCTTCCTTTATTTTGTTATGAATAATTTTTTAGTAGATTAAAGGGCTAATATGGATTACCCCATTAATTGATTGAAAATATCTGATCGGCAATTTTACACTAACAAAATATACCGTACACACACAAACATTTATAAATGAACATTTTTCAGGTGTATATAGAGTAAGGAAAATAGTTTCCTTTTAATTATCATTAAATGTATATAATACTAATTAAGGTATTACAAATTTGGTTAAAATAAAATATAATAATTTTATTTTGATAAATTATAAATTATAAATATAAACCTGAAATATTGAAGACCGTTGAAATTCAATTGATTTATAACCTCTGGTTGATGCAATGATTTTATAGAGTAGTTATCTTTCTAAACCAATCAATAAAATTTTTTGGAATTTAAATTATGATGTTAAATGTAAATTGATTTTTAATTAATTAGTTTAATTTATTTTCAAATTAATTTAATTGTTAATTTAAATGTTATAATTTTAATATTAATTTTAATTACTTAAATGGATAATAATATTTTTAATATTTTTTAAATTAAAATAAAATCCTTTTGGGAGAAATTTCATATACAAACTAGCATAAAACTGGTACATCATATATGTAGTAAAACACTAAGTTAGGCCACTAAACCTTTCTATAGATATTTTTACTATTTAATAAAATTTTAAATTGCTCTTAAATTATAAATTGTTACCAACTCTCACTAGCTTGTATATACTTAAGCCACTTTAATTGTTAAACATTAATGTCACACCAGCTCCTCTTTTGCACATGTCACTACTTTTCTCATTTTTTACATCCTCTATTTTTGTTGGGAATTCAGCCTGCTTCAAAACATAATAAAAGAGAAAAAAAAAAAAAGAATACACAAAAAGATTTAACGTGATTCGGTGCCTCAAGACCTAGTCCATGATCCCTCTGGGATAAAATTCACTATGTGTAATTTTTGAACGGAAAAATCACAAACCCTCGTCACATATAGTTTTTGGACGGAAAAACTACAAACCCTCCCGAGTGTAATTTTTGGACGGAAAAACTACAAACCCTCCCCCAAGTGTAATTTTTGGACGGAAAAACTACAAACCCTCCCCATATGTAATTTTTGGACGGAAAAACTACAAACCCTCCCCAGATATAATTTTTGAACGGAAAAATTATAAACCCCCCAAAGTGTTTGACACACACTACCTAATACCTACAACATCCATATAGATTTTAAGATGTGGTGCAAGTGAATAAAACTTAATACTCTCACTTATATAGGTTTTTCACCCATCTCTCTTTCTAATACTCTACGATGTGGGACTTTGAATTAACACAAGACTCAACAAATCTCCCCTTAATTTAAAGTCCTACACTTCTACAATAGTCATTCATTACATCAAAACTAACAAAACTCTTCTAGAACAATCTTCTCTTGCAGCAGAATCTTCTGACTTCTGGAGCAATCCTCCCTTGTAGCAGAATCTTCTGACTTCTGGAGCAATCCTCCCTTGCAGCAAAATCTTCTGACTTCTGGAGTAATCCTCCCTTGCAATAGAATCTTCTGACTTTTGGAGCAATCCTCCCTTGTAGCAAAATCTTCTAACCGGCAAAATCATTCTTCTCCTTCAAGTTTTGCATCTTCTGATGTGGGACTTTGATTGTATCCTAACAATCCTCCCTTCAAACAAAGAACCACAATATTTTCTCCCTCCTAGCAACGGAAGACTTTCAACAAAGGAAACCGTCTCAAGATAGGTCCACCTGACCTTCATGGATTCATCTTCATGGATTCATCTCTCGCCAAGTCGAACCTGGCACTGATACCACTTGTTGGGAATTCAGCCTGCTTCAAAACATAATAAGGGAGAAAGAAAAAGAGTACACAAAAAGATTTAACGTGGTTCGGTGCTTCAAGACCTAGTCCACGATCCATCTGGGATAAAATTCATTATGTATAATTTTTGAACGGAAAAATCACAAACACTCGCAACATATAGTTTTTGGACGGAAAAACTACAAACCCTCCCCGAGTGTAATTTTTGGACGGAAAAACTACAAACCCTCCCCCAAGTGTAATTTTTGGACGGAAAAACTACAAACCCTCCCCATATGTAATTTTTGGACGGAAAAACTACAAACCCTCCCCAGATATAATTTTTGAACGGAAAAATTATAAACCCTCCCCAAAGTGTTTGACACACACTACCTAATACCTAAATCACCCATATAGATTTTAGGATGTGGTGCAAGTGAATAAAATCTAATACTCTCACTTATATAGGTTTTTCACCCATCTCTCTTTCTAATACTCTATGATGTGGGACTTTGAATTAACACAAGACTCAACAAATCTCCCCTTAATTTAAAGTCCTACACTTCTACAATAATCCTTCACTACATCAAAACTAACAAAACTCTTCTAGAGCAATCTTCTCTTGCAGCAGAATCTTCTGACTTCTGGAGCAATCTTCCCTTGCAGCAGAATCTTTTGACTTCTGTAGCAATCCTCCCTTGCAGTAGAATCTTCTGACTTTTGGAGCAATCCTCCCTTGCAGTAGAATCTTCTGACTTTTGGAGCAATCCTCCCTTGCAACAAAATCTTCTAACCGGCAAAATCATTCTTCTCCTTCAAGTTTTGCATCTTCTGATGTGGGACTTTGATTGTATCCCAACAGTTTTCACATATAATTTACCTTTACATCATGCACCTAGGTATTTCAATTTATACTTGTCCCAAAATAAACCAGCATAAGACCACCAAAACAAAAATGCAAATCCAAGGCCAAGGAAGAGAAAATAAAGAGAAAAGTTTTGAAAGTGAGAGAACATCAACTATAGGCACCGCTGTGAATAGCTGCCACCACAGCCATGATCAGAGTGAACTAGGATAGTTGTAAAGCCCTCCATGGTGAATTTCTTGCGTATCCATTAGTTTCTCTCTAAGGTAAGGGGAATTCTTTGCTAGAGATAACCAAGGGAAGTTTAGGGAAATTTAATTGTGGAGGTTTATGTGTTATGTGGACTTCAATTTGCTTAGGGCTATGTTTTCTTGATATTGATGATTCAGTTCGAGTTTAGTTTAAGGTTGTTAATGTTGAAAAATGTAGGGGTTAAGCACCAGAAAAATTATACAAATCTGGATGCGTGTAAAAGTAAAACATTCCTCTTTAAGGGAGAATAAGAGAATTGTTATATCTGGTAACATAAATTTTCAGGGAATAAGAAAAACAAAATGTAGGAGCAAAAAGAACACAAACAAATTTTTAACATGGAAACCCCTAATGAGAGGGATAAAAACCATGGGACCTAGTCTAGAAAAACTCCATTATTTCAAATAGTACAACAAAAGAGTTTCTACAAAAGATCCCACAAAAAACGTTATACTCGGGACCATATGTGGAAAACACACTAGTGTTTGACACACTACCTAAAATCTAAATATACTCATTATATAGATTTAGGATGTGGTGCGAGTGAATAAAAGACATCATTCTCTCTTATACAAGTGTTATGCTAAGAAATGCCGATGTGAGACTTTAAATTAACAAATTACACAACAAATCCTCCATTAATTCAAAGTCCAACATTATTACAAACTTTTCTATATTGATCCTTCCTTGCAGCAAAATCATCTGAATTGCCCTTCTCCTTCAAACTTTACAAAATATGGGACTTTGATTAAATCCCAACAAATCTCCCTTCAAACAAATGACCACTTTGTCAATGATGGACATTAGAGCTTCCATCGCAACGACAATTCTTGAGCTTCACATTGTCGTCGATATGCCCTAGTTCTTATATCGTCGTACTAATAGCTCACATCAATGGCACACACAACCTAGCCACCCACCAGACATATCTTTTCTAGTCCTTATACCACTAGGAAGACTTTCGATACAAGGGATCCCCAAAAAGTAGGTCCACCTAATCTTCACTTAGATCCACTCCAATCATTGCATCACTCGTCTAAGTCGGTTATCAAGTTGAATCATCAGCTCTGATACCACTAGGGAAAGGTGCGAGTTATGCAGCGGAAAAATTACATGAAACTCTGAAAGCGTGTAAAATAAAACATTTTCCCATGAGGGAAAATAAGAGAACTGTAATAAGCGGCAACATAAATTTTCAGGGAACAAAGAAAACAAAATGAGTAAGAAGAACACAAAAAATTTTAACGTGTAAACCCCTAAGAGACAAAAACCACGGGACCTAGTACAAAAAAACTCAATTATGTTAAAGAGTACAACAAAAGAACTTCTACAAAAGAACCAACAAAAAACGCTATACTTAGGACTATATGTGGAAAACACACGGTGTTTGACACACACTACCTAAAATCTAAATATACCTATTATATTGATTTAGGATGTGGTGCAAGTGAATAAAACATATCACTCCCTCTAATATAGGTGTCATACTCCTCTCTTTGTCTAGATTAACACAATACACAACAAATTCTCCTTTAATTCAAAGTCCAACATTATTACAAATTCTTTTGTAATGATCTTTCCTTGCCGTATAATCTTCTATGTTGTCTTTCTTCTCATTCAGATTCTGCAAGTTGTGGGACATTGTTTGCATCCTAACAGTTAGGCCCTATGTTTGCTTTCTTAAAAATGTATGGATTTGAGGTTTGATTATATTCCATATGAATGTTGATATAATTTGGGACCAATAGTTGCATTAAATAGAAGTTGTTTATATGTGCTTAATGTGTGTATTGGGCTTATGTTACTTTTGTTAAGTTCATTTGTAATTGATGGTTGGGACATGATGCCTGTGGCTAGTAATGAGTTTTGCAATTTTTCATATGTTTTAAATACATGTTCTTATGATGTTAGTGATGATAATGGCAAGTTATGTGAATTCATGATTGTTGTGCACTTTTAAACCTATATTTTGGTAGTGAAATTGGTGATTGGACTATGTATTATATTGTTGTTGATATGCTATTGAAATCAATAATTGTTTTAATGAAAGATTGTTTTATGTATGGTGGTGTTAAGGTATGCTATTGAAATCAATAATTACTTAAATGAAACATTGTTTTATGTACGGTGGTGTTAAGGTATGCTATTGAAATCAATAGTTACTTAAATGAAAGATTGTTTTATGTATGGTGGTGTTAAGGAAAGGGCCTATTTATTGTCAAGAAAGTGTAAGATGGATGTTTGGTGATAGATGTGTGATTTTGGTTGAGAATAACAATTTTATGATATTTGGTTGATTATATAATGAATGGTGAGTTTTGGTAAGCATGTTCTATTTTAAATATCTATTTCATGGCTACTATAATGGTATTAGTATTAGGGTTAGGTTCTATTACTTAGTGATTGTGTTCTATGTCGGTGGTTTGTCAAGTGATGAATGTGCAATTTAGGTTAAGTGGTATAAGCTTAGTGTGATAAATCAAGTGTAATTGTTGTCATGGGAATTGTAACCCATAGACTTAATGGTTGTCATTAGTATTGGTGTAATGCAATACTTGTATTTCCTACTTAATTATATGATTTTATTGTTAAAAGAAATCTTAATAAAATATTAGTAAACTAAAGAATGAAAACTAATAGTGGATATGTTGGAATTGTATTTTGGTCTTACATGTTCAACTATTTTGAGTTTTGTGGAACATCTTATTGTTGGATTTTGGTGATATTGATTTTGAATGAAAGAGAACTTAAAATGTTAAAGCTTTGATGTTGAGATCATTTGAAAATAATTTCAAAATTAGGTTCATTCAAGCCACACAATGTTATTGCTCTATTCCTTGTGTCGTGTCTAGTAAAACTAAGTGTTTCAATATTTTGTAATTATATAGTTAATAGTTAAGTAAAATTTGCTTAAAATTAAATTATATCTCTAAATCTTGATAATTACATATTGTCAAGATAAAAGTCTAAACTTATAAAACAAATGAAACTTTCAAACTGTTGGAGCTATTAGACGAAGTGAGCACAACAGACAAATGTTATGTATGAGATGAAGCTTAAATCAGGCTAATGAAGTAACATACAGTCTTCAAAAAACTAAGATAAGTATCAGTTTTATCTATTATTTTTTTATACATAGACTATAATCAAAATACTATTTCATGCATAGTCTTATCAAGCAAAGTACACGTTCTAACAAAATATAAGGAAGACAACCACATCTTCATTAAAAAGACATGTCGTAAAAGAGTCAAGGAGGATGTTTTCTAACATAAACATTTGTTGTAGAAAGAAGTAAAACATTTTCTACAAAATCCTTGGACCGTGTAGACTTTCTGATATGAAGTTGACAACCCTACAATGTAATAAATGCAAAGGAACGTCGAATATTTTTTCGTCAGATAGAGTGAATATTTTGAAGTTATTGAATTTAACAGTTATTCAAGTCCTCCATCTATACAAAAGTTAACAAAAGAAGAATTGAAGCACGTTGGACATTTTTTTTGTCAAATAGAGTAAATATTTTGAAGCTATTGAATTTAACAGTTATTCAAGTCCTCCATCTATACAAAAGTTGACAAAAGAAGAATTGAAGCACGTTGGACATTTTTTTGTCAGATAGAGTGAATATTTTGAAGCTATTGAATTTAACAGCTATTCAAGTCCTCTATCTATACAAAAGCTGACAAAAGAAGAATTGAAGGTAGTTATAACACTCTAATAAAAGAGAAGAAAGCTTTGATAAATTCACTTTATATTATTTCATTTCTCTTGTCTTGTAAAAAGCCTTGTAATTTATACTCTTTCTTATATATCCCTCGCTACGGTAGAGTTTGAACTTTTCTTAGTTAGACACCTCTTTTTTGTAAATCCACCTTTAGTGATAATTAGCTTGAAGAGGCTGAGATCAAACAATATATCTTATCACCTAAAGATGTTGGGTCCAGACAATACTTAGAGTTGTTAGCTTGAAAATGTTAGTTGTAAACCATACTTGAGTTTTGTTAGCCTGAAGAGGTTGTGTCCAAATAATACTCGAGTTAGCCAAGAATGGTTTGAGTCAAAAAATACTTGTGTTACCTCAGTAATTATGAAATCTTAGCTTTTGCTAAAAAGCTACATGTAGTCTTCATAAGACAGACCAATATAAATCTCTTTGTGTCTATCTTTATTACTTTACTACTTTATTACTAATTGAGGTTGTTTTATGATATTCTTTATTTGAAAATATTTTATTCCGTCTAATAAACATTGCGTTTGTAATCCACCAGACTCTTTTTTAAAAGGGAAAATAAAAAGCTTACGAAAATGTTTTAATACAAAATTCAACCCCCTTCTTATGTATTTGTCTTTATAGTTTAGTATCAGAGCATAGTCTCTACAGAATTAGCGCATCATTGCTGCTAGAAGAAAAGATCCAAGATGACAAGTTCGTCACTAATGTTCATTACAGAGGGGCCCTTTATGAACAAGTCTCTAGCATTCTCAGAGGATGACTATCCCTATTGGGCAAATAGGATAGAGATGTACATCAAATCTACATAGTACAGGCTTTGGACAATCATCACAAAAGAAGATATTCCCCTTACAAAGCCAAAGTCAGAATGGGGAAACGAAGAATATTCCATCATAGACTTAAACATGGTGAATTGAAGATATCCCATAGAGGAACTGAATATGTCAGACTCTAATAAAGATTCTTTTTCTTCTTCTCCTTCTCCTCTTTCTTCTTCTTCTTCTCCTTCTCCTCCTTTCTTCTTCTTCTTCTTCTCTCCTTCTCCTCTTTCTTCTTCTTAAATTCACTCGGACAAGGACATTGGTGAACAACTTGTGGATATCACCTTGTATGGGTCACCAAGGTCAAAGGATGACTCTAAGTTCCTAAAGTTAGGAAACATGCTTTCATTTTATCGAGTGTTGCACAACCTATTGTTCAACATCTTCACCCCTTGGAGTGGGTCGAGGGATAATGTAAGCAATTGAGACAAGTTCTTCTAGTTCCATCTGATGGAGAATGCTTATATTAGCCTTCAGTTCGTGGTCTTGAACCACTATATAAATGCACTCTGAGAAAGGAACCTGAAGAGGAAGTCAAACATTTCTTACCTTTCTTTCTTCTCACAGATTCTCTTGAACCAAGGGTTTGAGACTGATAACGTAGACTGCTATCTATCTAGAGTAGAGTTAAGAATGAATACATTCAATAAGATATGTCTAAGGCATCTACTATTAGGAGTAGAACAAGTAGAAAGACCAAGGAATTCTAAGCCTCAGACAAAGCCACCTACACCTAGAAAGCCCAAACAGAGGCTCTTCCACCATCACCAAAACACCAAAAACCACAATACCAACATACACCCTCTTAACCTAAACACAAACCACCTCAAACTCCCAAACATAAACCCGAAACACAAGCAACCAAATAAAAATAACCATCTTTACCTTCTCAGCCTCCAGCCAAAAGACCAAAGTTAATTGTGAAACCAAAAATATCCCATTCTATTCCCTTTGAAAAAGCTAGCTCTGAAGAGGAAACATTTTTGTGCCTTTTACTGTTGTTACAGTCTCTTCCTCACCACCTTCTTTCAAAAACCTCGAACTATCCGCTGGTCTAATTGAATTTGTTGTTGTGCCTCGATGGGTTAGAATGAAAACCACTACTTAGCCCATTTATTTGAGGCTCATAAGAGATGTTAATAAAATTACTTATTAGCTCCTTGCCGTAAAGAAAATAAAATCATAAAAAGCATGGACAGAGGCTACTGAAGTTGGAAAGAGAGAAGAAAAAGCAAGAATGATGGCAAAAACAACATGTATTAGACGCGAGGAACATCTAGTAAGACTAAGATGGAAAATGAGATTGTCTCTAGGAAAACAAAAATAGTTGAAGAAGTCTTTCTATAACAAGTTGTTCAAGATCACCACTTGAAGAACTTGGAGCAAGCCCAAAAGGAGTCTCATGAAATTTATAAATAGCACAAAAGATGAATTACAAATTGATGTTGTTGGAGTTACACCTGAGCCAGCTCAAATTCAAAAAGATAATGAGATTCTCATTGAGCAGCTCTCTACTATGCTCAATGAAGAACCTTTGGACTCTTTTTATTTGCATTGTGCTCACACTACATCCATTCCTCCAAGTGATGCAATTGTTGATGCCTACATTTCATCTATTCCTTCAAATGAAGTTAATGTGGATGCTCATACTTTGTTTATTCCTTTCGATGAAGTTAAAGTGGATGCCTATACTACGTCTGCCTCAACAGATGCATCTGGTATGAATGATGTGGCTAAACTCTGTCAAGAACAACAAGCCTTGGTGCTCGCCAATGAATCTAAGTACCTAACTATAAAAGATCACCAAGGGACCCTTGCTTTGAGAAAAGTATGCATTTGCTCAAGTCTGTTCGAAATGAACCTCTTGTAGATTCTAAAGTCATAGAGCATGTATGGTATGCTCCATCTCCTCCTCGTCCTCCTTATTTTACAAAAAGACCAATAAAGCTTGATTGGCTCATCAATGAACTCCCTTAACAAGAAGATCATTATCCATCAACCAGTTTTGAAGTCCCCTACAACTTTAGAAGATCATTTGGATTCAGAGTGCCAAGAACTCCTCACCCCTTGCACAAACATCGTCTCTAGAGTGAAATGTGTATTTCTTTTAAGTCAAACACAATATTGAAACTCAGATGGATTAGCTTGCGTGTCTACCTTGGGATGTACAAAGTCAAATAAATCTCAACGAACTATAAGGTATTTCCTCCTACCCAAGTAGAAATGTTGATCACGCATTGGAAGTACCAACTCTGAGTTATGAGCCTCATATTCCAAAGTTTGAACCAAGACCATGGATGGCTCCTCAAAAGCATAATACTGTTATGTTTCATCACACTTTGCCTGAAGACGATGCATGGAAACTTAAGTTGCGTAAAGGCTGCACTCTCTAGTTCATGGATGCCCTTGAAGATCATGATCCTATCCCCTTCACCATTCCACTAAATATGTTATAGTATATATCTCTTGGATATACTTTTGAAGTTGTCCTCCCGTGAATTCTTCCCCACTACTCTATAGTACACATCACTCAATGTTTAAGGCCAGATGAATATGAAACTCCTCAAGACTATGTTCATTTTGTTGAAATTGTGGGTTATGCCTAACTCAACCCCATAAAATCGGCTTATAGGGTGAGGTTTGCACCCCACTTATATTCATACGACAGGTCTCATCTCTAGGCGATGTGAGACTTCACCCTCTTAGATTTTCCTCCAATATTGTATTTCCAACACACCTCTCTCACGCCGAGAACTAGACTTCTCGAGCGTGGAAACTATTCTGGTCCAATATCAGTCCTGATAACAGGTGGTCGTCCAATATTGGGTTTCTATTCAACGGGCGGTCCAATATCGGTCCTGATAACAGGTGGTCATCCAATATTGGGTTTCTATTCAACGGGTGGTCCAATATCGGTCCTAATAATAGGTGGTCATCCAATATTGGGTTTCCAACACACCCTTCCAACACACCCCTCCCACGCCAAACTTCTCAAGCGTGGAAGCTATTCAATGGGGTGATCCAATATTGGCCCCATAGGTGACCCAACATCCATCCTAGGACAAGCTCTAATACCATGTTTAATTTGCATAGGAGTATCTGCTGACTTACAATGACCATCCCTATTTCTGCAAGCAAATCCATGATGTACTTTCTTTGAGAAATAAAAATCCCCTTGTTGGAGCGAAGAACCTCTATTCCCAAGAAGTATTTTAGTCCTCCTAAGTCCTTCATTTCAAATTCTCTGAACAAGTTATTCCTCAGTCGTGCAATTTCTTCTATATCACTTCCGGTTATGATCATGTCATCCACATATATTATTAGGCATGTGATCAAATCTCCTTTTCTTTTCAAGAATAAAGTATGGTCAGAGTTGTTTTATTTGTACCCGTACCTTGTTATGGCCATTGTAAACCTCCCGAACCAGACGTGTGGAGACTGCTTAAGCCCATAGAATGCCCTTTTCAATTTGCAGACTTCATTTCATTGGAAATCTTCAGAGAACCCTAGAGGAGCTTCCATGTACACTTCTTCTTTCAAATCCCCATCCAGAAAAGCATTCTTGACATCAAACTGATGGAGTGGCCAATTTTCGTTTGCTGCTATTGAAAATAGTACTCTGATGGTGTCAATTTTCGCAACTGGTGAGAAAGTCTCTGAGTAGTCAATGTCATAAGTTTGTGTATAGCCTTTTGCCACCAGCCTTGCCTTATATCGTTCAATGGTGTCATCTGCTTTGTGTTTAACGGTGAAAACCCATCGACACCCGACTGGTTTCTTCCCTGCTGGTAAGATGCATCTCTCCCAAGTTCCATTCTTTTCTAAAGCTTCCATCTCTGTTTTCATAGCTTCTCGCCATTCGCCCTTCTTACTGGCTTCGTGAAATTTGTTCTGGGAATTTCTTCAGCTAGAAGGGAGGTAAGAAAAGCTCTTGCAATATCTGTCACTCCTTCCCTGGTTATCTTCATAGGATACCTGGAATTTCGGTGGACATATTCTGGAGGAATATCGGTCGGTGGTACCCCACTGTTTCTTCTTGGCGAAAGTGTGAAAGGCTCTAGTTCTGGTGCTAACCTGTCATTGTCAGTGACTTCATTCATAACAGAAGATAACTCAGTAGAGTGAAGATCACTTACCTCTTGTTGGACATTCTCAGAAGGATCCTCATTGGTTGTGTTGGTCACTCCTACGCTTACAGAGGCATGCTCGTTGGCTCCATCTACTTGCTCTTTTGGAACAGTTTTAGGGCAACTAAGGCTTCCTAACTGTAAAAGATAGAACACAAGAAAGGGGGTTGAATTGTGTTACTTAAAAAATTTGTTCCTTTCGTCTGTGCGTTTAAATATGTTCAGCCGAAACAATCTTAATCTTCAAAGGTTGATTTTAATAAACAGACGTTATGGTTTAATTATCCCCGTTAGTCAAATACTTAATAAAACAAATACACATGTATTTTTATACTGGTTCATCTATGCAAGACTGTAAAAGATAAACACAAGAAGGGGGGTTGAATTGTGTTAATTAAAAATTTTATTCCTTTCGTCTGTGGGTTACAAAGCCGTTCAGACGAAACAAAGTTTATGTTGAAAGATTGATTTTAATGAACAGACGTTATGATGTGATTATCCCCTGTTAGTTGATCAGACGAAACAAAAATAAACACAGTTATTTTTATACTGGTTCGTCTATTTAAGACTATGTCCATTACTTCAGCAACCACTGAGTTTTCACTACAAACCGTGAAAAGGTTACAAGTATTGTTTGAACCCAGCCACTTCTGGCTATACACAGATATTCTTTGAACACATCCTTCTCAGGCTAAACAAAAGAGGTATTCTTTGGACCCACCTCCACAAGGCTAATACAAGAGGTATTCTTTAGAATGCAGCCTCCTCAGGCTAAAATGCCACACAAGTGGTTTTTGAAAGATGTTATGAAAAACAAAGTTTTCCTCTACGCAAAGAGGTGTTTACAATATAGCACACTCAGAAAGTTTGAGCGAATCCTTAAGAGATAGAAGAAGATAAGCGTATTCGCCAACTGATTCTTGAAGGTGTGAAGTCCTTTTATAGGCATCTTCTTCAAATAGCCGTTAGACTTATTTGAATGTCGTTGAGAGATCTTCTAGAGAGCTTTCCAAAAAGGTTGTCAGTTATACTTGATTGATTGATGTTGAGTCGCAGCAGATATAGCGGACTAGGTTGTGCGTAGTACTATTTCTGACTTGTACAGAGATGTGACAAAAGGTAAAGACCTTTTTGACTTGGGTGTGTAAGCTCGAATCCCTATACTGATCTTGGATGCTTCTCAAATCTTGGCACGAATGACTCATCCTGACTTCATCTTTTGGATAGACGATATGATACTTCAGTCTTCAGTTGTTGTTGTTTCGTCTCATCCTATCTTCTTAGACTTCGCTTTTTGGACAGACGAAGGACTTAAGCTTGAGTAGTCCTCTTCCGTCTGTGCATGTATCGTCTGATGACTTGGCTTTTGGACAGACGCAGATCTTCACTTTGAAGGGTCTCGTTTCGTCTGTGCTGGTTTCGTCTTAGCAAGTCTTGGGTAGCTTGGTTTCGTCTGTCTTGTAATTAATCAAAATCTTGAGACGTTAATCATTCTTGATCTAACAATCTCCCCCTTTTTGATGATTACAGACCATACCACGAAAATCTGCACAAGACATGGTTAGACAAAAACAAACAGTCTTAAAGCCAGATTGACATCAAGACGATGTTTTCTGAATAATACCTCTTTATAAAGATTGTTACATCAATGTAATGTAATCAGAGTCGAATATTACAATGGTATTACAAAGCAGAAAACAATAAAGAATTACAATGTGTAACAGAGCAAGACAAAAAAAAATATATTGTATAGAGGTATAACTCCCTAAGACGATACTCCTTGTTCTTGTTTCTCCCCCTCAGACGAAGTTTTTCCTTCCTTGCTCCCCTCAGACTTTGCTCTTCTTTCCCTTGGGTTAGGTTCTCTATTCTCTCCCCCTTGGGCTGTGATCATCAAAACTCTGATCAAGAAGAAGGCTTCTGCTTTTTCTCTTGCAGCAGACCCATCACAATCTTCATTAACTGCCGCAACTCAGATGTGAGAGACGCTTGATTTTCTTCAAGCTCCCTATTTTTAAGCTCCAAGGCATCACATTTTCGCTTCAGAAACTTATACTCTTCAGCGTCTGTTATATCATCCTTTGCAGTTGGTTCATCAACCTCAGCTCTTTCCGCAGCCTCAACCACATTTTCAGTCATCAGTGGTGTTTGAGGATACTCCACAATAGGTTCAGTGTCATTAATAATGATCACTGGTGTGGTCTTCTTCAGACGTAATGTAAACAGTGGAAGAACTAGGTAGGCAGTGAAGTTCTGCTCCCATTGGTAAGTGTACCACTTTGTTGGAATGGACACTTCAAGAAGGGGCTGTTCCTGAGAGTAGACGAATGCACTTCCAGGAAACACTCTGCCACAGACTGAAGAATCACTCTCATCATAAGTGGTTCTAGAACAGTGTTGGAATGCGGCTTTAGACGGATGCTTCTTCTCCTTTCTTTTAGCCAAGTATTTTACTAAGCATGGCCTTTTTCTGTCTAAGATGATGAAGTATTTGGTTTCTTCAGTCACCAAAGAAGAAAACTGAGATCCAATCAAAAGAGGATGATCTCTGTAGTCCTTCTCAGCTTGTCGCTCTATATGAAGAAAAAAGATGTTTCTTTCTTTAACTTCTCTCCTATAGGCATCGGCCATCAACTGGTAAGGGATATTGTAATCTTCAGGTAGGGAGTGAGCCAACTCCTCAGGGTCTTCTTTTTCATCAATGAGCAGGGAGTATCTTGGATGAATCCCGGAGCAATGTGGTCTTGTCCATGGGAGCACAATTCCCAGAGAGTAGCCTAAGCCGACATACTCTGTTTGGTTGAGAGGAATTGTGAACTTTAAAGGATCATGGCAGGTGAAAGCATCAAGGTGCCAATGAGTGCACTCTTTTGGCTCATACCTATGAGAATCAGCGTTTCCAAATTTACAATGGTGTAATACTGGAGTGTTGATTTCATGCCGAACCTTCCATCTTGGATTTTGTTTGAGTGGAATGTGAGGTTCGTAGCCAAGTGCTGGTCCTTCAATTTCAGACGCAGCAAGATGATCCTTGTATTCTTTTATTTTCTCTAGTCCCTTAATATTTAGAGTTGCCAGTTCATCCCAGGGCAAACGCTTCAACCAATTGCGTTGCTCTTCTGGTGAATAGACGAAATCTTCATCAAGGTTGGCTGGCTTTAGGGATTTATCGTAAAGAATGGGGTTTTCTGATCTCCTTAGGTGAAAACCCTTCTTTCCTCTGTACACGTATGGGCTTTTCAACTCAATATAAGGAGTTCCCCTTATGTATGGGTCTTCATTGTCTGCCATGGCTGCAGCAGACTCAGACGATTCAGTCTCAATGGAGAATTCTTCATCCTTCTCTCCAATGATCCAATCAGGTTTGATTGGTTTCTGTGCACAGGTGCTCTCAGCATATCTTCTCATGATTAATTCATTTAAAAATGAATAGTCCACCTTGTGCTTTGGAGGTAAATCTTCTGGATTGACCACCTCAACATGTGGTGTCTCCCAAGAGGCATAGACCTTTATAACTTCAAGTTGATCTTCATCAGACGAAGAATCAACATCTTCAATTAGCACGAGGTCTTCAGACGGAATCTTCATCATCTCATTGATGTGATGCCTCCTCGACGCGCAGGCGGGTAGCGTCTGTGCAAGGGATGCGTTCAGCGGAGACGCAACAATAGGGCTTACCCTAAGTTCATCTTGGAGTGATGGTGAAGGAGAGACTTCCATTGTGGAGACTTCCTCACTTAGCATGGTTTCCAACTCCTCCGCAAGTTGGGCATTGTCTTTCTAGATCTGGGCTGTCTCTTCACTGTTCATACACTCTGAGGTTGCTTGAGCAGATGCTCCCTCAGACGATCCAATGCCTTGAACGCTCTCGAGAAAGATCCTTTCTCTTTCAGCATGAAGCAAAATAGAGACTCTCTTGGCCTCTTTTAGCATACTTTCTTCGTCTGTCTCACCAACTATAACAGACGCAAGCTTTTGCTTCATTTTCTCCTTGCCTTTAGCAGCCTTTTGAAAAGCAATTCTTCTTGCTTCAGCTTTCTCTTTAGCTGCTTTTCTCTGCTTTTCTTCATCTGTGAGTATCTTCACAGACGGAACTTTCTCAGACGGAATGGTGACCCCTTCGTCTTCACTTGGGGATACCGTCTGTTCTTTTGACTTAGCACCTATGTGCTTGATTCTGATGGTCCTTTTCTTTTTCTTGAGGGGTTCCTCAAGAACATCCTCAAAAGGAACTTCAGATATTATCACAGAAGGAGGAGGTTGAGGTTGGTTTGGTGTTTGGGCTTGTGTTTGGGGTTGTGTTTCGGACGATGTTTGGGCTTGTGTTTGTGGCTTTGCACGCTTGATGCGAGCTCTGTGTAAAGGTTCTTTGGTGATGGGTGAGAGAGGTATGTCTTCTTTTTGTGAGTGAAGAAAGCCTGGTGCTAGATGCATCTTTGCAAAGGTGCTGGCTTTAACTTCCTTTCCTTCAGGGTGCCAAACAATATTAGTGGTGTCAAACCCCTGATTGATAATGATTCTAGAGAAGAGGGTGGCGTAGGGAATGCTACTCTTCCTTCGGATGTTGCGGTTCTTTAGAGCGCTTATCCAATGGTCAAGAATAAGGTGAGGGAGGCTCATCCTTGCTTTTCTTAGACAATAGAAAATGCAGAATCTGTCTCGAGTACTCACATTATCCCTTGAGCCAATCCTTGGTGTGAAGATGTTGAAGAGGAGGTTGTGGATGATTCTAGCGGTTGGAGAGAGGTTCCCTGACCTATAGAACTTGGAGTCTTCAGGGTCGCGTTTCTTCACATACATGAGTTTGTCAACATGCTCCTCTGATTCATTCTTCATCCAGTTGGGGCTGTAGAAACGCCCTTCGGCCTTGCGCTTCCTACCTCAAAGAATAGAGTCCACCGTAATGATGTACTCTTTGTTGTCTATGGTACCCACAATACCATCATCAAATTCCTTGGCATCGTTCCAGAACTCGGCGTATGCCTCCATCAGCCATGGCCCTTTCAACTCAGCAAACCCCATCCATCCAGTGTGGTCAAACATCTTCAATACCCTTTCAGAGACATTCTCCAGGGTCTCTCTTGAGTTCCACTTGCTTGGCAAGAATAAATCTTGGGCGAAAAAGGTGGCTTCAGCGGTTTTGGTAGCTTTGGTGTTCTTGGCGGCCATTGTTGAGAATTTGAAAATAGAGAGAATGAAAGCTTAGTGAGTATTTGGTTTCGGGAAGTTCAAAAGATTGCAGATTGCAGTAAAGAGTAAAAGAGTGAACTTTCAAGAGTATTTATGGATAAAGAATGAAACGGTTGTAATTCATCAGACCAAAGATTTCGAAAACCGCCCCTGATTTGACGTGTCCACATCATTGCCCTTTTAATGATTGATTTGACCTCTGCAATTCACGGCGCGTGCTTATCATTGTCCTAGAATAGTGCAATAAATGACAGACACATTTATTGCTCCCTTTAATTTGTCCCTGCACACTTGAGATAAACTTGTTCAAAAGTAACAATTCATTCTCGTTGAATTTTACCACAGTAACTGTTCAACTTGATCAGACGCAATGTTTCGTCTTAACACGAAATAATGTACAGACGGAACAAATCCAATCAACAACTCAGACGACACAATTTTCAATCTGTTAAAGAAATAATTCCAAGATTTTCTTTAATGAAATTGAATCGTGTTTCATCTAAAGCTTTTGTAAATATATCTGCCCATTGAAAATCAGTTTGCACAAACTGTATATCGAAAATACCTTTTTGGACATAATCTCTTATAAAATGAAAACGAATTTCAATATGTTTGGCTTTAGAATGTTGAATAGGATTTTTGCTGAGATTGATTGCACTTGTGTTATCACAAAACACTGGAATATGATTCTCAAACCTGAAATAATCCTCAAGTTGATGTTTAATCCATAGTAATTGTGAGCAACACCCTGCCGCAGCAATGTACTCTGCTTCAGTTGTTGAAAGTGCAATGGAGTTTTGTTTCTTGCTTGACCAAGATATTAGTGATGATCCAAGATATTGGCATCCACCACTTGTGCTTTTTCTCTCCACTTTATCTCCAAAGATAATCAAGATCACAAAAGCCTCTTAAACTGAAATCACTATTTTTCTTATAAAACAGAGAGAGATTAGTTGTTCCAACAAGATATCTAACAATTCTCTTTACAGCTTGCACATGAGATTCTTTGGGATCAGATTGAAAACGCGCACATAGACAGACACTGAACATAATGTCAGGTCTACTTGCAGTTAAATAAAGGAGTGAGCCAATCATACCTCTGTATACCGTCTGATCAACAGACTTACCTGACCCTCATCCTTGTTGAGATTTGCTCCAGACGAATGCATTGGGGTCTTCATAGGCTTGGCATTTTCCATCTTGAACTTCTTAATAAGTTCCTTTGTGTATTTCTGTTGATGGATGTAGATTCCTTCTTTCGTCTGCTTGATTTGAAGTCCTAGAAAGAACTTCAATTCTCCCATCATACTCATTTCGAACTCATCCTGCATTAGCTTTGAAAAATCCTTGCAAAGAGAGTTGTTAGTAGCTCCAAAGACTATATCGTCTACATAAATCTGGACTATAATAAAGTCTTTTGAAATGCTTTTCTTGAAGAGAGTTGTATCAACCTTTCCTCTTGAAAAATCATTTTTAAGAAGGAAAGAACTGAGTCTATCATACCAAGCTCTAGGAGCTTGTTTGAGACCATACAGTGCTTTCTTGAGTTTAAAAACGTGATCTGGTTGAGACAAACTTTCAAAACCAGGAGGTTGTTTCACATACACTTCTTCTTCAATAAAACCATTTAGAAAAGCACTTTTTACATCCATTTGATATAGGACGATATTCTTGTGAGCAGCAAAAGCAAGTAATATTCTAATAGCTTCTAATCTAGCTACAGGTGCAAAAGTTTCAGTAAAATCAATACCTTCTTGTTGATTGTACCCTTGTGCTACTAACCTTGCTTTGTTTCTTACCACTTTTCCAACTTCATCAAGCTTGTTTCTAAACACCCATCTGGTTCCGATGATGCTTTTGTTCTTTGGTCTTTCAACAAGAGTCCATACATCATTCCTTGTGAACTGATTAAGTTCTTCTTCCATAGCCAAAATCCAATCATTATCTTGAAGAGCATCTTCAATATTATTTGGCTCCATATCTGATACAAGAGCATAGCTTGAGATATACTTCACTCTTGATCTTGTTTGAACACCTTGGGATCTATCTCCAATGATGAGATCTTCTGTATGGTTTGATGCAAACTTCCATGTTTTTGCAGGGACTTGATCTCCCTGTTGATGAGTATCAGACGAAGAGGGTTCGTCTGTGCATCTATCGTCTGTCCTTGTATCGTCTGACCCTTGTTTATCATCTTGTCTTGAATTTTGACCAGAAGGGTTAATCTGCAAATTATCAAACAAATTTTCTAGGTCTGATATTTCTTTATCAGCCTTTGAGTTATCTTGGAACTTTACATGGATTGACTCTTCTACAACTTGCGTCTTAGAGTTAAATACTCTATAGGCCTTAGATGTATTGGAATATCCAAGAAAGATTCCTTTAACCACCTTTGAATCAAACTTTCTTAGTTGATCTTTGGTGTTTAGGATAAAACATTCACATCCAAAAGGATGAAAATAAGAAATGTTGGGTCTTCTTCCTTTCCATAGTTCATATGGAGTCTTATTCAATATTGGTCTTATCAATATTCTGTTTTGAATATAACAGGAAGTATTTACTGCTTCTGCCCAATAATATTTAGGGAGAGAGCTTTCATGCAACATGGTTCTAGCCATTTCTTGTAAGGTACGATTTTTCCTTTCCACAACTCCATTTTGTTGAGGAGTTCTTGGAGACGAAAAATTGTGAAATATACCGTTTTCAAAACAAAAGGCTTTGAACTCAGAATTTTCAAATTCTGTTCCATGATCACTTCTTACAGATGCAATACATATTCCTTTTTCTTTTTGAACACGTTTGCAGAATATTTCAAAGACCTTGAATGACTCATGTTTATGGGCTAGGAAGTATACCCATGTGAATCTAGTATAATCATCTACAATGACAAATCCATATCTCTTCCCTCCAAGACTTTCAGTCTGAGTGGGTCCAAAGAGATCAATGTGTAACAGTTCTAACAGTTCTAACGGTTTTGATTTGAAAGAAGTTTTGAGTTTTTTCCCATGCTGACAAGATTCACACAGACGATTGGTTTTCCAAGATATTTTTGGCAAACCTTTTACGAGATCTTTCTTAGAAATTTTTGAAATATACTTGAGACTTAAATGTCCAGGCTTTTTGTGCCAAATATCTCGTTCATCGTCTACTGAAATCAAACATGTTACATTCTGATCACTCAGGTCAGAAAGACAAACCTCATAAAGGTTATTCTTTCTTTTCCCAATAAAAAGAATGGATTCATCTTTGTTCTTCACTATACACTCATCAGAGTTAAAAGCTACTTCATATCCACTGTCACAAAATTGGCTTATGCTAAGTAGATTGAAGTTAAGACCTTTAACATATGATACGTTCTGGATAAAAGTATTGGGTGTCTTACTAACAGTCCCAATGCCAAGAATTTTACCTTTTCCAGAACCGTATGAGACAGACCCTTTACTTGGTCTGAGATCTTGGAACATAGACAGGTCTCCCGTCATGTGTCGTGAGCATCCACCGTCCGTGCTACCAAGTCTTGTCTCTTCCCATTGAGGATATCCGCAAACAAACAATGAGTGACTTTGGTACCCAAATCTTTTTGGGTCCTTTCTTGTTAGTTACAAAAGGCTTCTTTTTGTTTTGAGCCTTTTTGTAGATATTAGGAACCTTGTTATAATTCCTCTTCTTTTGATCAGACGAAACAGGTTTGTTTTTCCTTTCGTCTGTCTCAACAAAACCAAGTCCACTTTTATCTTTTGGCGATCTCCCATATTTTAAAATATTTTCAAGGATTGATGATCCCTTAGTAAACTTGGTTAAGTCATTGAGTAAGGACTCATTTTCTTTCTTTAATCTTTCGATTTCAAGAATGAAACTGTCCTTTTCAGACTCAGACGAAACATCAGTTGATACTTTCTTGTCTAGAAACTCTATTTCAGATTTCAAAACTACATTTTCTTCCAGAGCTTGTCTAAGCTTGGTTTTGCAAGTTTTGTATTGCTGAGCAATAAAATGAGAGTGAGCTAGAAGTGTATCATATGACATTTCTTCTGATTCTGACTCAGATTCAGAAGAGGAGGATGAAGAAGTTTTGTTGTAATTTACCTCTGTTGAGACATGGTCTCCAACCATGAGGCATATGTTTGCTGTTTCTTCTCCTTCAGAGGATTCCTCTGAGCTTTCACTATCAAGGTCTTCCCAACTTAGTAAGCTCTTCTTCCCTTTATCTCTTCTGGAACTCCACCTCTTTTTGAGCTTAGGGCATTCAGATCTCATGTGCCCAGGTTTTCTGCACTTATAGCAGACGATCTCAGAGCTTTCTTCTTTACTTGAAGACTTCTCAGGGACCTTCTTCTCATTTTTCTTGAAGAAGCGTTGACCTCTGCCTTTCTTCATCATCATCCTTTTAAAACGTCTGGCCATGAGAGAGACTTCGTCTTCAGACGAATCATCGGACGATTCAGATTCAGTTGAATCTGCCTTCAAAATCTTTGTTTTCTTTTTTGTTTGTCCTTCTTGACGATTCTTCTTTAGGAGTGTTGTTGTGATGACGGAAGAGCTATAGGTTCTTGAACCTTGATCTTCTCCCTTTTACATAAGAGTACCTCATGTACCCTTAGAGCTCCTATTAACTCATCTAGAGTTAATGTCTTCATATCTCTTCCAACAGAGATAGCTGTGGACATAGCTTCCCAAGGAGGTGGGAGACTGTCCAAGATCTTCATGTTGTTCTGGGCCTTTGTGAATGTGATTCCCAGAGCAGTGAGTCCATTCAATATGGTTTGGAATCTTCCAAACATCATATCTATTGATTCTCCTTTCTTCATAGAGAACATTTCATATTCTCTTTGAAGAGTGGCGGCCTTCCTCATTCTGACATATTCAGTGCCTTCATATGAGATTTTGAGAGCATCCCATAGTTCTTTAGCGGTTTTATAGGCACAGAATCTGTTGTACTCAGTTCTAGAGAGAGCACACATAAGAGCATATCTTGCTTTGTTGTTCAGCTCCATCATAGAGTATTCTTCATTTCCCCATTCTCCTTCAGGCTTTACAATGGGGATATCTCCTGTGGTGATTATGTTCCATAGTCTGTATTGGGTTGACTTGATGTACATCTCCATCCTGTCAGCCCAGTAGGGATAATCATCTCCAGAGAACGCTGGAGGTTTGTTCATGGAGGCTCCTCCGGATAAGAATGACGGTCCTTGTGAGTCCATGCTGGATTTTTTCCTCTAGCAGCTGTTAGGCGCTCAACCCTTAGAGGCTGAGCTTTGATACCAAACTATAAAAGATAAACACAAGAAGGGGGGTTGAATTTTGTTAATTAAAAATTTTATTCCTTTCGTCCTGGTTACAAAGTCTGTTCGACGAAACAAAGTTTATGTTGAAAGATTGATTTTAATGAACAGGCGTTATGATGTGATTATCCCCTCGTTAGTTGATCGACGAAATAAAAATAAACACGCTTATTTTTATACTTTTTTCTATTTAAGACTACGTCCGCTTACTCAAAGAACCATCGAAGTTTTCACTACAAACCGTGAAAAGGTTACAAGTATTGTTTGAACCCAGCCACTTCTGGCTATACACAGATATTCTTTGAACACAACCTTCTCAGGCTAAACAAACAAGGTATTCTTTGGACCCAGCCTCCACAGGCTAATACAAGAGGTATTCTTTGGAACGCAGCCTCCTCAGGCTAAAATGCCACACAAGTGGTCTTTGAAAGATGTTATGAAAAACAAAGTTTTCCTCTACGCAAAGAGGTGTTTACAATATAGCACACTCAGAAAGTTTGAGCGAATCCTTAAGAGATAGAAGAAGATAAGCGTATTCGTCTTGAAGGTGTGAAGTCCTTTTATAGGCATCTTCTTCAAATAGCCGTTAGACTCATTTGAATGCTGTTAAGAGTCGTTGAGAGATCTTCTAGAGAGCTTTCCAAAAAGGTTGTCAGTTGTACTTGATTGATTGATGTTGAGTCGCAGCGGATATAGCGGACTAGGTTTTGCGCAGTACTATTTCTGACTTGTATAGAGATGTGACAAAAGGTAAAGACCTTTTTGACTTGGGTGTGTAAGCTCGAATTCCTATACTGATCTTGGATGCTTCTCAAATCTTGGCACGAATGACTCATCCTGACTTCAGCTTTTGGATAGACGATATGATACTTCAGTCTTCAGTTGTTGTTGTTTCGTCTCATCCTATCTTCTTAGACTTCGCTCTTTGGACAGACGAAGGACTTAAGCTTGAGTAGTCCTCTTCCGTCTGTGCATGTATCGTCTAATGACTTGGCTTTTGGACAGACGCAGATATTCACTTTGAAGGGTCTCGTTCCGTCTGTGCTGGTTTCGTCTTAGCAAGTCTTGGGTAGCTTGGTTTCGTCTGTCTTGTAATTAATCAAAATCTTGAGACGTTAATCATTCTTGATCTAACAAAGACTACGTCCAGTTACCCAGTAACAACTGAGTTTTCACTACAAACCGTGAAAGGGTTATAAGTATTATTTGCGCCCAACCACTTCTGGCTATAACACGATATTCTTTGAACACAGCCTTCGCAGGCTAAACAACAAGGGTATTCTTTGAATAATCAGCCTCCTCAGGCTAAAACACCACACAAGTGGATTTGAAAGAGTTCTATAAAAAGAGAGTTTCCTCTTCGCAAAAAGGGTTTTACAAATGAAGAGCAAAAGTAATAGAGAGCGAATTCACAATAGGGTAGAATATTGAAGCGTGTTCGCCAACTGAACTTTAAAGAAGCGAAGTCTTTAAATAGGCAAAATCTTCAGATATCCGTTAGACACAGAAGAAAGTCGTTGAGCGTTTTCCAAGCGAAGTTCAAAAAGGTGTCAGAGAGCACTTGATTGATTGATGGCGTGTGCAGCGGATATAGATAGCGTGCACAATACTTTTTCTGACTTGTACAGAGATTTGATAGAAAAAGGTGAAGACCTTTTCGAGTTGCATATGTAGGCGTGAATCCCCATACTGATCTTGGATGCTTCTAAAGTGTACTTCTTAATATTTGAAATCTTGGAGAGAGTGACTCATACTTTGCTTCACTTCTTTGGCAGACGATGAACTTCTTCAGTCTTAAGAGTTTTCGTCTTTGCCTATCGTCTGATGACTTTACTTGAGACAGACGAATGACTTCAATTTTGAGGGGTCATCTTTCGTCTATGCTCGTTGCGTCTAACTTGATGTTCTGTCTGTAGATGTTTCGTCTGTGTTGTAATAATCAAAACTTTAGAGATGTTAATCATCTTGATCTAACAACCTTCCCCTTTTTGATGATTACAGACCATACTAAAAACTTTCTTCAAGGAAGCATCTGCACAAGACAAGATTAGCTAAAACAATTTAAGCACAAGTCAGATTTACATCAAGACGATGTTTTCCGAAACAATACCTCTTTATAAGAATCGTTACATCAATGTGATGTAAACTATATATATTATTACAAGGTATACAGAAAACAAAAGCTATAAGAATACATGTATAAAGCTATACAAGATAATAAAGAACAAATTAAAATAATAAAAAAAAATAACTCCCCCTCTATGCTAACTCCCCCTCAGACGGATAACTTCCCCTCAGACGAAGGTTCCCCCTTAGCTTAGCACCACCTTTCCTTCCTTTAAGATATTCTCCCCCTTGGGCTGATGATGAAGGTGCTCTTGGAGGAAGATCGCAAAGCCTCTTCGGAATGCCCAATCTAGTCTTCACCGTGAGCAGCACCATGGAAGCCGAAGCAAGAAAGTCTCGGCCATGGAGGATTGTATTGGTTTTAAGTGTTTAAGAAACAAAGGAAGAAGATGGATAAGGTGGAGAAGGGTGGTGGCGCCAAGGAAGAGAGTCCTATAAGCCTAGGAGGAACCGCCACAATGGTGACAAGAAACCATTGATAAGATTCAAGGAACTTCCCTAAGGGAACAAGAGAAACTCTCTAGAAAGCTTAAAGCATTTGTATTAAATTCATCAAAAAGTGTTTACAAGTGTTTCGGCTTAGGCTTATATAGGATAGCCTTACTTGGCCTCCAAGCTACACTAACCAAGGTTAAGCCTAATCCTAACTCTAACCGTCAACTAACTAAGTCTAACCATAAATCCTAGGTTGTTAGCCGTGAGCCAATGGGAAGGGGGGTGCGCACATGGCTTCACATGGTGGCACATGGTCTTGCCCCCTTGGCCGAGCCATGTGATGCTCCATGTCACCAATCCATGCCTAATTAGGATTAAGGGATGAGATCGTCTAATCAAGTGAAGGCATGGATCCTAAGCTTGATTAGAAGTCCTCCCTTAGTTCTAATTAGTTAAGGTTTCACACAATTTTTCCTAGTTTTTGAAAAGGCCTTTGTGTGAATCCTATAGGACTTGCCTTCCTATTGGCCTAGGGACAACCGAGTTTTAGCCTATGCTATAGGACTTGGTTCATACATGTTTACAAGAAGATTACAAGAGAAATATCCTATGTTATCATCTTCTTGGTCTTGGAGTTTCCTAGCTTCTTCTTCTAGTCTTCTTTGCATGCCTCGGGTGATCCTCCTTGATGTGTCTACATCAAACCCTCCTTCTTTGCTTGAACTTGTCCTCAAGTTAGCTTCATCGTTTGGACCTCTTTAACACATGTTGGAGTGGGTCAATCCTTGATTGCTTGGATCTTCTCTTCATCTAACTCCACCCCTTTGGCACTCACCACAAAGCCTAAGAAGACTACCTTCTCGGTCCCCATCACACACTTTTCCTTATTGGCATACAATTTCTCACTTCTAAGGACATCTAACACATGCCTTAGGTGATTTACATGTTCTTGAAGATTTTTGCTATAGACTAATATATCATCAAAATAGACTACTACAAATTTTCCTAAGAAATTCCTCAAAACATGATTCTTGAGCCTCATGAATGTACTAGGAGCGTTAGATAATCCAAAGGGCATTACTAACCACTCATATAATCCAAACTTAGTCTTAAAGGCGGTTTTCCATTCATCTCCCTCTTTCATTCTAATTTGATGGTAGCCGCTTTTAAGATCTATTTTGGAGAATATGGTGGATCCATGTAATTCATCCAATAATTCATCTAACCTAGGAATGGGATGCCTATATCTATTAGTAATATTATTTATTGCCCTACAATCGGTACACATGCGCCATGTACCCTCCTTCTTAGGAACTAAAATAATTGGTGAAGCACATGGGGAGAGACTTTCCTTCACCCATCCCTTCTCCAAGAGTCCTTGGACTTGCTTCTCAATTTCGTGTGATTCTTGTGGTGAGGTCCTATATGAAGGCTTGTTTGGCAATTGGGCTCCCGGTATGAAGTCGATTTGGTGCTCTATCCCTCTTAGTGGAGGTAAGCCGTGGGGTAGCTCCAAGGGGAACACATCTTCATACTCTTTTAGAAGTTCATCCATGTCTTTGGTGTTACCTACATGATTACTACTCAAAATTAAAGGACAAGGCATACACAAAAACATAGATTTTCTAGCTAAGTATTCCCTTTTAATGTCCTTGCAAGTATTAGACAAAGTCCTTTTACAAGTTTTACTACTACTACTACTATCTACTTTACATGAAGATTTATTTACAACATGCTTTGTTTTTCCATGATCATGCTTCTCGGTCAAGGTCTTGTGGCCTTTGGAAGTCTCGGCCGAGCCTTGCTTGGGCTCTTGGGACCTTCTAAGTCTCAATTGGACTTGGTCCTCACACACCTCCTTGGGAGACAAAGGCTTTAGTAGAACTTTTCTACCTTCAAAGGTAAACAAGAAAGTGTTAGCTAAACCATCATGAATAACATTTCTATCATATTGCCATGGTCTACCTAAAAGTAAATGAGTGGCCTCTATGGGCACTACATCACATAGAACACTATCTACATATTTTCCAATAGAAAATTCTATCATACATTGCCTATTTACCTTGATTTCACCGATTTCACTTAGCCATTGCAACTTATAAGGTCTAGCATGATTTAAAGTTGGCAAACCAAGTTTAGAGACAAGTCCTTCACTTACAACATTTGTACATGAACCTCCATGAATTATTAAAGAACATACATTACCCTTTACCTTACATCTTGTGTGGAAAATGTTTTCCCTTTGTGTATCATCCATTTCAAGATTAATCTTAAGTAACCTTCTTACCATAAGGAGATCCCCTTCTTCGGCTCCTTCACTATGGATGGATACTACTTCTTCTTCTTCTTCTTTCTCATGGGAAGATTCTTGTGAAGACTCACTCATAGTTTCTCCTCCAATAGTCACCATGGTCCTCTTGTTTGGACATTGGGAAGCAATGTGTCCCCTACCTAAACATTTGAAACACTTGATGTTACTTGACCTTAAAGGATTGGATGAAGAATTTACCTCCTTAGGCTTGGTGAAGTCTCGACTGTTTTTGGTTTGAGGCCTTGGAGATGGTTCAACTTTTTCTTTACCTTTCCACCCGGTTGAAACATGTGAAGGCATCCTCTTGACAACACCTCTTCTCTTGAGTTGTGACTCAATCCTCTCGGCTAGGTGGATTGCCTCTTCAATGTGGGAATACCTTTGTAGTTCTAACACATCTTGGATCTCACGGTTGAGACCATGCACAAACCGAGCCAATGTGGCCTCTAGACTTTCTTCTATGTGGGCTCTTAGCATAGTGATCTCAAGGTCCTTGAAGTAGTCTTGCACACTTCTATTCCCTTGATATAACCTTTGGAGTTTGTTATGAAGATCTCTCATGTAGGTAGGTGGCACAAACCTCTCTTCCAAGGCATGTTTCATGGCTGCCCAAGTAGTAACTCTTGGCCTAATACACCCATACCCCTTGTCTTGTTGGTTCCACCATATCATGGCATAATCTTCAAATTCCAAAGTAACCGATTGTAACTTCTTCTCCTCACTTAACAAAGGATAGCTATCAAAGATTTGATCTACTTTCATAACCCAATCCAAATAAGCCTCGGGTCCCCCACTACCATGGAACTTAGGGATGTTTAGCTTCACAAATCTCTCATCAAACCTATCCTCATCCTCTCATTGGTTCCTCCTATACTCACGGTTCACCCTAGGTCCCTCTCGGCCAGCACCCCTTCCCCCTCTCCTGTCATGGTTCCAAGGTTCATGCTCCCGGTTTTGGTTCCTCCAAGGGTTCCCCACCTCACTACCAATGGAAGTTCTAGGTCCTCTCCCTCTATGGCTCCTTCTTTCTCCCTCTTCTTCATGGACTCTCTCATGCCCACTTCTTCTTTCCCTCCTTTCACCCTCATTAGTTAGAGATCTTTCCCTTTTCCTATTTTCCCTCCTAGTTCTTTCCTCACTCTCCCTCAATCTAGCATCCATCCTCTCCATCACCAAGTTCAAAATGTTTTGTGTTCTTGGTGACAAATCTTGCCCAACACTAGGTGGACTTGTCATGGCTGCAAGGAAAAGGGTTAGTACACAAGAAAACAAGGAAAGCAATAAACCTCACTAACTCTCTAAGTGTATCCACTCACAACTCGTGTATCACACAAATCAAGGGCTTTTTCTCTAATGATTCTCTCTTGCCTTTTACCACTCTTTTCTCTTAAGTTCACTTAGAAATTATCCTCTAATCAATTATCAAAGTTCTTAGCATACCATCATGAAAGAGGAACAACACCAAGACTAGGCTTAAGAGGCCAAGAAAGACAAGGGACTCTAAGACAAAACCAAGGAATCCAAAGGAGACAAGCAATAAAAAGCTCAAAATGAAAGGAATGGCTACTCAAATTGTAGAGAAACTTTAAGGAGACAAAGGCATATAACAGGGCAGCAATAATAGCACAAAATTGCCCAAGAAACACATCCAAAACAGAGGCACAAGTATGGTATTCAAACTGGACATCAAGGTACAAAAATAAAATTTGCCACGGAATTTAGAAACCGAAACAGTAAAATCAGCAAAATCCAATCAGCACCCGATTTGTACTATGCTATAGAATGGTTTACTTATCATACTTCTCATGCTCAAATCAATGCCAATTTTCTATATGCAGCAGCTAACATATACAGCAATGTGCAGTAAGATACGTAAATGAAAATTACAAAGAAAATACCAAAAGATACACAAGGCACTAGGAAGCTCAAAACTAGAAAATTCACTAGAATGGTGTAGGCTCTCTCCTAGGTCCAAGAGTGTTCTTTTGTGTAACTCCTTTCTTTTTCCACTTTCTTTTGTTCTTATGTTGCAGTACCTTTCTTTTCTTTTCACCTTTCTATGGTTCTCAATTTTCTACTTGTTTTAGAACCAATTCTTTTCCTACTTGTTTTCTTTTCTCTTGATTTTCTTTCTCTTTTCTTTTCTTCTCTTTTGATTTTGATTCTCTTCTTTTGACACACTATGGCTGGACCAAAACCTTTGGTGATCTAAGAGCAACTTTCTAGGTTCAAGTCTAGCTTTTCACAGTAACTTACCCCAAACTAACCGAAACTACAAATCAAATGGTAAACTAAATTCTACAAGAATTTTCAAGATGATGCTAACACATACTAGTAATGGCTTCTATGCTAGTGATCATGTAAGCATGGATTCCCTTTCTCATTACAGTACCATACAGTAATCATACCAACATGTGCAGCAAATAAAACAGGGCTATACACTTTCCTATAGGCATACATGGACCATAACTTGCAAGAGAAAATTTTCTACCGAATAAAAGACACCAAAATTGCAAGTTAGTAATCATGCATTCAAGAAATGATGGATGAACATGCCAACATGAATCACGGCCTAATGCAGCAACCAAAAGAAACACAGCATGCCCAACCACAAGACTAAAAGAGATGACAACTCAAGGAATCAAAACTAGCTACTCTATGAAAGAAAGATTCTAGAGATGGAAGACACCAAGAAACTCAAGAAGAAAACTCAAGACTCATTGAAGACTCTAATACTAACCGATTGTGATGACCCAATGGTGAAGACAACAAGCTCTGATACCACTTGATGAAGGTGCTCTTGGAGGAAGATCCCAAAGCCTCTTCGGAATGCCCAATCTAGTCTTCACCGTGAGCAGCACCATGGAAGCCGAAGCAAGGAAGTCTCGGCCATGGAGGATTGTATTGGTTTTAAGTGTTTAAGAAACAAAGGAAGAAGATGGATAAGGTGGAGAAGGGTGGTGGCGCCAAGGAAGAGAGTCCTATAAGCCTAGGAGGAACCGCCACAATGGTGACAAGAAACCATTGATAAGATTCAAGGAACTTCCCTAAGGGAACAAGAGAAACTCTCTAGAAAGCTTAAAGCATTTGTATTCAATTCATCAAAAAGTGTTTACAAGTGTTTCGGCTTAGGCTTATATAGGATAGCCTTACTTGGCCTCCAAGCTACACTAACCAAGGTTAAGCCTAATCCTAACTCTAACCGTCAACTAACTAAGGCTAACCATAAATCCTAGGTTGTTAGCCGTGAGCCAATGGGAAGGGGGGTGCGCACATGGCTTCACATGGTGGCACATGGTCTTACCCCCTTGGCCGAGCCATGTGATGCTCCATGTCACCAATCCATGCCTAATTAGGATTAAGGGATAAGATCGTCTAATCAAGTGAAGGCATGGATCCTAAGCTTGATTAGAAGTCCTCCCTTAGTTCTAATTAGTTAAGGTTTCACACAATTTTTCCTAGTTTTTGAAAAGGCCTTTGTGTGAATCCTATAGGACTTGCCTTCCTATTGGCCTAGGGACAACCGAGTTTTAGCCTATGCTATAGGACTTGGTTCATACATGTTTACAAGAAGATTACAAGAGAAATATCCTATGCTATCATCTTCTTGGTCTTGGAGTTTCCTAGCTTCTTCTTCTAGTCTTCTTTGCATGCCTCGGGTGATCCTCCTTGATGTGTCTACATCAGCTGAGAATCATCAAAAGCTTCGTTAGGAAGAAGGTTTAGGCTTCTGTTGGACAAGCCCCATGACGATCTCCCTCAACTGTTGCATCTCAGATGTGAGAGAGGCTTGATTGTCCTCAAGCTCTTTGTTCTTCTTCTTCAGATGCTCGCAATTTTCCTCCAATGCATCATACTTACGCTTCAGAGTATGATACTCATCAGCGTTCACAACTTCACTCTCAACGACAGTAACCTCTACGTTGTCATCATTATCCACAAGAGGCGGTTGAGGCTCTTCAATAATAGGAACAGATTCATTATATTCAATGAACACAGTTGGAGTCCTCAACAGTCGCAGAGTGAAAAGAGGAAGTGTGAGATATGCAATGTAGTCTCGCTTCCATTTCCAAGTGAACACTCTGTTGGGAACAGAGAGCTCAAGATCTGGATGTTCCTCAGACGGATGTGTATAAGCGAAAGCTTCTCCAGGAAACACCTTGCCATAGATCGTGGAATCTTCATCAAATGAAGTTCCGGAGCAAAAGGCAGAAGTGGCTTCATGATCTTCTATCAACCTTTGAATTTTGGGATTGATAGGCCTTGAGGCTTTGGCTTGAATGGATTTGAGGTGCGAGTATGCAGCAGATGGAACTCTCTTGGGGATGTGCCTTGCAAACTTGAAAGTTTTGGGGACAGAGGGAGTCTTCTTCTCCTTTCCTTTAGCCAAAAACTTGACCAAGCAAGGTCATTTTCGGTCTAAGACAACGAAGAACTTGGTGACGTTGGAGACGAGAGAAGAGAATTGAGATCCCATCATGAAGGGATAGTGTCTCGACTCCTTCTTTGCTCTCCTTTCAATGTGATAGAAGGAAGCCAATCTAGCTTTTTCTTCCTATCTATACGCATTTGCCATCAGCCTGAAAGATGTGTTGTAATCTTCAGGAAGAGCATGAGCAAAGTCTTCGGGGTCTTCATATTCATGGAGGAGGATGGAGTAGCGTGGACAAATACCTGAACAATGCGGTCTTGTCCAAGGGAGAACAATTCCAAAAGTATGTCCTAGACCTACATACTCTGTTTGGTTCATTAGAATTATGAAGGGTACAAGATCATGGCTATTTATGGCGTCCAGATACCAATGACAACACTCTTTTGGCTTATAAATGGTGGAGTTGGGATCTCCAAACCTGCAATAGTGAAATGCAGGGGCATTGGGTTCAAGCCGAACCTTCCACTTGATATTCTCTCTGAAGGAGGTTCATAGCCAAGAGCTGGTCCTTCAATCACCGACTCAGCTAGATGATCCTTGTACTTGTTTATTTCTTCTAAATCCTTGATGTCTAAAGAGGCCAGTTTTTCCCACGACAGACGCTTCAACCATTCGCGATGCTCTTCAGGAGTATAAATGAGATCTTCTTTAAAGTCCACTGGCATCAGGGGTTTGTGATAGATGATAGGGTTGACAAACCTCCCAAGTTGGAATCCTTTCTTACCTCTGTACTAATAAGGATTCTTCAACTCAATATAAGGAGTGTCCTTTATAAAGCAGTCTTCATCGTCTACTGAGTAACCATCTTTAGCAGACTCAGACGATTCACCTTTATTGGAGATATCTTCAAGCTCATCTCCAAGAATCCAGTCAGGCTTAATTGGTCTTTCAGCACATGAACTCTCAGCAAATCTTCTCATGACTAATTCGTTAAGAAACGAATAGTCAGTCTTGTGCTTAGGTGGAAGATCTTCTGGATTTAAAACTTCAGTGTGAGATCTCACCCATTGTGCATCCATCTTATTTATAATAACATGTTCTTCATCAGACGAAGAACATGCATCTTCAATGATTATTACTTCGACGAATTTCCATCGTCTCGTAGATAGATGTTTCTTCGACGTAAAGGTGTATCGTCTGATCACAAGCGACGTTGAGAGGAGACGCAACAATAGGATCAGAGACAATTATCATATGTTCATCTTGGAGTGTAGGTGCAGAACTCTCCATAGTTGGAGCTTCTTCATTAAGCATAGTCTCTAATTCCTCAGCTAACTGAGCATTGTTCTTCTGGATTTGGGCAGTTTCTTCACTATTCATGCCCGCTGAAGTTGTTCGAGTGCACGCAGTTTCGACGATCCAATGCTCCTTAATGCTCTCGAGAAAGATTCTTTCTTTTTCACTTGAAGCAAAGATAGAGACCCTCTTAGCCTCTTTTAGTTGCCTTGCTTCGTTTGTTTCTCCAACAATCACAGGCGCAATCTTCTGCTTCATTTTCTCTTTGCCTTTGGCAGCCTTTTGAAGAGCAGTTTCTCTAGCTTTTGCTTTCTCTTCAACTGTTTTCTTCTGCTTTTCTTCGTCTGTGAGAATCTTTACAGACGTTATACCCTTAGATGTTTTCTTAACCCCTTCATCTTCATCAGGGGATATCTCCTTCTCCTGCGTCTTAGACGCAACATGTTTTATTCTGATAGTCCTCTTCTTCTTTCTAAGAGGCTCTTCTTGAGCATCATCGAAAGGGACTTCAGATACAATCACAGGTGGAGGATGGATAGGTGTTTGGGTTTTTGTTTGGGCTTGTGTTTGAGTTTGTGTTTGGGCTTGTGTTTGGGTTTGTGTTTGGGTTTTGTCACGTTTGATACGTGCTATGTGAGGAGGATCTTTGGTGATAGGAGAAAGAGTAACTTCATCTTCACTCCTATTGTGATGGAGGAAGCTAGGGCTCAGATGCATCTTGGCAAAGGTACTTCCTTTGACCTCCTTTACTTCATCATGCCACACGACACCAGTAGCATCAAAACCTTGGTTTAAGATGATTTTGGAGAAGAGAGTGGTGTAGGGAATACTGCTCTTCCTACGAATATTTCTATTCTTCAATGCATTTATCCAATGGTCGAGAATAATGTGAGGAAGACTTAACCTTGCTTTCCTCAGACAGTAGAAGATGCAGAATCTGTCACGAGTACTCACACTGTCTCGTGAGCTTGTTCTGGGTGTGAAGATGTTGTAAAGAAGGTTGTGGATAACTCTGCCTGTGGGATAGAGATTCCCAGATCTCAGAAACTTGGGATCTTCGGGGTCACGAACCTTCCCATAGAGAATCTTGTCTACATGTTCCTCAGATTCTAACCTCATCCAGTCAGCGTAATAAAAGCGCCCTTCAGCTTTGCAGCTTCCAACTTCAGCAATGGAGTCTATTGTGATAATATACTCCTTGTTGTCAATGGTACCTACAATACCATCATCAAACTCCTTCGCGTCGCTCCAGAACTCCGTGTAGGCCTCCATCAACCATGGACCTCTCATCTCTGCGAAATCCATCTAGCTATTGTGTATTAACATTTTTGATACCCTGTCAGAGATGCCTTCTATGGTGGACCTTGAAATCCACTTGCTAGGTAAGAAGAGATCTTGCGCAAAGAAGGTTGCTTCAATTGTTTTGATATTCTTGGCGGCCATTGTTCTAATTTTGAAAAGAGAGAAGAATGTGTGAATAAAATACTTAGAGATAGTAAGAGTGTAGTAATAGGTAAAAGTGTAAACTTTGAGAGTATTTATAATCAAAGACAAAAACGGTTATAATTCATCAGACGAAAGAAGTTGAAACCGTTCCTGATTTGACATGGCCCTATCATTGCCCTATTAATGATTGATTTAACTTCTGCAATTCACAGCGCTTGCTCTTCAAAGTCCTAGAATAGTGCAATAAATGACAGACACATTTAATGTTGCCTTTAAGTTGTCCATGCACTCTTAACTTTAAATTAATTAAATAATAACCTTCCGTCTGTTGAATTTTCTCTTGATTCAACTTGATCAGATGCAATGTTTCGTCTTAACGAAGGCATTTAATATGTACAGACGAAAGAAAAAAACTTAATCAATTAAAGAAATAATTCCCAAATTTTCTTTAATGAAATTAAAGCGAGTTTCGTCTAAAGCTTTTGTAAAGATATTTGCCCATTGAAAATCAGTTTGAACAAACTGTATGTCGAAAATACCTTTTTGAACATAATTTCTTATAAAATGAAATTTGATTTCAATATGTTTGACTTTTGAATGTTGAATAGGATTTTTGTTGAGATTAATTGCACTTGTATTATCACAAAACACTGGTATTTGGGTTTCAAACCTGGAGTAATCCTCAAGTTGATGTTTTACCCAAAGTAGTTGTGAGTAACACCCAGCTGCAGCAATATATTCTGCTTCAATGGTTGAAAGTGCAATGGAATTTTGCTTCTTGCTTGACCAAGAGATTAGTGATGTGCCAAGAAATTGACATCCACCACTTGTGCTTTTCCTCTCCACTTTATCTCCAGCATAATCAGCATCACAATAACCACTTAGATTGAAATCACTACTTTTCTCATAAAACAGAGAGAGATTAGTGGTTCCAATAAGATATCTTAAAATGCGTTTAACGAATTTTGCGGATGTGATTCTCTCGGATCAGATTGAAAACGTGCACATAGACATACACTGAACATAATGTCAGGTCTACTTGCAATGAGATAGAGAAGAGATCCAATCATACCTCTGTATACCGTCTGATCAACGGTCTTACCTGATTCGTGTTTATTGAGACTGGCTCTAGACGAATGCATGGGAGTCTTCATTGGTTTGGCATTTTTCATTTTGAACTTCTTTAGAAGTTCCGTAGTATACTTCTATTGATGAATGTATATGCCTTGTTTCGTCTATTTGATTTGAAGTCCTAGGAAAAACTTTAACTCTCCCATCATGCTCATCTCGAACTCATCCTGCATTAACTTAGAGAAATCCTTGCACAAGGATTCGTTAGTTGCTCCAAAGACTATATCATCTACATATATTTGGACAATAACAAAATCTTTTGAAACACTTTTCTTGAAGAGTGTAGTATCAACCTTTCCTCTTGAAAAACCATTTTGAAGAAGAAAAAAAACTTAGTCTATCGTACCAAGCTCGAGGAGCTTGTTTAAGACCATATAGTGCTTTCTTCAGCTTGAAAACATGATCTGGTTGAGATGAACTCTCAAATCCAGAAGGTTGTTTTACATATACTTCCTCTTCAATAAAACCATTTAGAAAAGCGCTTTTTATGTCCATTTGATATAAGATGATATTTTTATGAGCAGCAAAAGCAAGTAGAATTCTAATGGCTTCTAATCTAGCTACAGGAGCGAAAGTTTCAGTGAAATCTATACCTTCCTATTGGTTATAGCCCTAAGCTACTAATCTTGCTTTGTTTCTTACCACTTTCCCATCTTCATCAAGTTTACTTCTGAACACCCATCTTGTTCCAATAATGCTTTTGCTTCTTGGTCTTTCTACCAAAGTCCAAACATCATTTCTTGTAAACTGGTTTAACTCTTCTTCCATAGCTAAAATCCAGTCATTATCTTGTAGAGCTTCCTCAATGTTCTTGGGCTCTATATTTGACACGAGAGCATAGCCAGACGATTCTTTAAGTCTTGATCTTGTTTGAACACCTTGATGTCTATCTCCAATGATAAGATCTTCTGTATGGTTTGAGGCAAACTTTCACGTTCTTATAGGAGCGTGATCATCATGTTGGTGAGCATCAGACGAAGAGGGTTCGTCTGTACTTCTATCGTCTTCTCTTGTGTCAGTTCTTGCGTCTGACCCAGGTTAACCATTTGAACTTGAACTTTGACCAAAAGGGTTAATCTACAAATTATCAAATAAATTTTCAAGGTTTGATATTTCCTTATCAGCCTTTGAGTTATCTTGGAATTTTTCATGAATTGATTCCTCTACAACTTGCTTCTTAGAGTTAAATACTCTATAGGCCTTAGATGTATTAGAATATCCAAGTAAGAATCCCTTCACCGCTTTTGAATCAAACTTGCCAAGTTGATCCTTAGTGTTTAAGATGAATCATTCACATCCAAAAGGATGGAAGTAAGAACTGTTGGGTCTTCTTCCTTTCCATAGTTCATATGGAGTTTTATTCAATATTGGTCTTATCAATATTCTGTTTTGAATATAACATGAAGTATTAATTGCTTCTGCCCAATAGTATTTTGGAAGAGAGCTTTCATGCAACAAAGTTCTAGTCATTTCTTGTAAGGTACGATTTTTCCTTTCCACAACTCCATTTTGTTGAGGAGTTCTTGGAGACGAAAAATTGTGGAAAATACCATTTTCAAAACAAAAGGCATTGAACTCAGAATTTTCAAATTTTGTTCCATGATCGCTCCTAACAGACACAATACATATTCCTTTTTCTTTTTGAACACGTTTACAGAATATTTCAAAGACACTGAATGACTCATGTTTATGTGCTAGGAAGTATACCCATGTGAATCTAGTATAGTCATCCACAATTACAAATCCATATCTCTTTCCTCCAAGACTTTCAGTTTGAGTAGGTCCAAAGAGATCAATATGTAACAGTTCTAGAGGTCTTGCCGTGGAAACAACATTTTTTGATTTAAAAGATGCTTTGAGTTGTTTCCCATGCTGACAAGATTCACACAGACGATTGGATTTCCAAGATATTTTTGGCAAACCTTTCACAAGATCCTTTTTAGAAATTTTCGAAATATACTTGAGACTTAAATGTCCAAGCTTTTTGTGCCAAATATCTCGTTCATCATCTGCTGAAATCAAACATGTCACATTCTGATCACTAAGGTCAGAAAGACAAACCTCATAGAGATTATTCCTTCTTTTCCCAACAAACAGAATGAATTTGTCTTTGTTCTTGACTATAAATTCATCAGAGTTAAAAGCTACTTCATATCCACTGTCACAAAATTGACTTATGCTAAGCAGATTGAAGTTGAGACCATTAACATAAGACACATTTTGGATAAGAGGATTGGTGTCTTACCAACAGTCCCAATACCTAGGATTTTACCTTTCCCTGAACCATATGATACATACCCTTTACTTGGTCTGAGGTCTTGGAACATAGACAGGTCTCCCGTCATGTGTCGTGAGCACCCACTGTTCAGGTACCAACTTGAAGTCCTCTCTTTTCCTATTAAGGATGTCTGCAACCGGAATAATAAGTGACTTTGGTACCCAAATCTTTTTGGGTCCTCTTTTGTTAGTGGAAGAATATTTCTTTTTGTTTAAGATTCTTTTATCTTTTATATAGATGTTTGGGAGCTTGTTGTAATTTTTGTTCTTCTTCTTATGAGCAGACGAAACAAATTTGTTTTTCTTTTTGTCTGACTCTTCAACATAACCAAGTCCACTCTTATCAGACGGAGACCTCCCGTATTTTAAAATATTTTCTAGCATTGAGGATCCCTTAGTGAACTTTGTTATGTCTTTGAGTAAGGATTCATTTTCTTTCTTCAATCTTTCGATTTCAGAAATAAACGTATCCTTTTCAGACTCAGATGATTTTTCATCTGATACTTCCTTTTGTAGCAACTCGTTTTCAGTTCTCAAAGTAGCATTTTCTTCCAAAGTTTGTTTCAACTTGGCTTTGCATACTTTGTGTTACTCAGCAATAAAATGTGAGTTAGCCAAAAGTGTATCATATGAAATTTCTTCTAATTCTGACTCAGACCCAGATAAAGAGGATGAAGAAATTTCAGATTTAGTTACCTCTGATGAGACAGTGTCTCCAACCATGAGGCAGATATTTGCAATCTATTCCTCTTCAGTGGATTCCTCTGAACTTTCGCTATCAAGGGCTTCCCAAGTCACCAAACTCTTCTTTCCCTTGTCTTTGTGAGGATTCCATCTTCTCTTCAATCTTGGACACTCTAATCTCATGTGTCCAGATTTTCTGCATTCGTAGCAGATAACTTCTGAGCTCTCCTCCTTACTCGAAGGTTTTTCAGTGAGCTTCTTTTCCTTCTTCTTGAAGAAGCGTTGACCTCTCCCCTTTTTCATCATCATCTTCTTAAAGCGTCTGGCAATGAGGGAAATCTCATCATCAGACGATCCGTCAGACGAATCAGACTCAGTGGTGTCAGCTTTCAGAACTTTGTGCTTCTTCTTTCTTTCCTTCTTAGGAGTTTCCTCCTTTGGCATGTTGTTGACAGTTGGAAGAGCTATGGGATCTTGAACTTTGATCTTGTCTCTCTTACACAGAAGTACCTCATGTACTCTCAAGGCTCCTATTAACTCATCAAGAGTTAATGTCTTCATATCGCGCCCAACTGAGATGGCAGTGGACATAGCTTCCCATGGAGGAGGAAGACTATCCAATATCTTCATGTTGTTCTAGGCCTTGGTGAATGTAATGTCCATCGCAGTGAGTCCATTCAATATTGTTTGGTGTTGGACTTGAAGCTGAAGAAGTCGTCTCTTGTATTTTAGTTTTGATCTACTTGTACTCTTGAATTTAATGATTGATTGTAAATAGGAGCTTAATTGTATTGATTGTTCTAGAATAGGCTTTGAGTGTGGTTTCTATTCAATCTCACTTCACAGAGAAGTTGAATCTACTCTGAGAATCAAGCTAGAGCAAGTTTGGGAACCCTAATTTTGATTTGACAAGTTGAAAACTGTTTTTAAATGTTTTTAAGCTGAAGTAATCGATTACCATATATCAGTAATCGACTACCAACAGTTTGAGAAATCAGGGAATCCTAAAACTCTCTGGAGTAATCGATTACCACATCCTAGTAATCGATTACCTCGTGCTTGAGATAACAAAGGAGCCTAAAACTCTCTGGAGTAATCGATTACCACATTCTAGTAATCGATTACCTACACCAGAATTCATCTCAAAAATGTTTTTAAATTGCTTTAAATTGAAATCTCTTAGAATTGATTCAACAAGAGAAATCTTTGAGTTTTTTCAAGAAAAAAGGAAGAGCGAAAAACTGAGTTTACAAAGAACACAAGTTCTAAGAGTTCTCTTTAAGATTTTAAAAGATTTTCTCTAGAGATGAAGAGTGTGTGAAGGATTGAATACTTGGTTATAAACTTGATCAGATCATACACATCAGGTGTAATCTTTACTAATCTTTATCTTGTTTTGTATTTGTTTTTGTTCAAAACTCTTAAGAGAAAGTTGTTCTCTAGAAGAAGAGTTAAGGAATTTGAGAGAGGTGCTCTCAAAGGTGATTCTTGAAGGATTCAAGAATTAGAGAGATATGTTCTTAGGAGAAGAACATATGTTTTGGTTATTTTGATTTTGTTTGTGTTTGTGCAGTGTGTTTGTATTAGACACAAAAAATCATTATAGTGGAAACCGATTGCAACAGTTGTTGGGTTGGGACTGGACATAGGCCGAACGCCGAACCAGGATAAATCTCTGTCCAAACTTTCTCTCTACCTTATCTCTTACCTTTATCTGAATCTATTGCTTTACAATTGCTTTTACTGGTTCATTCTTAAAGAGTTTTGAAAAGGTGTATCAATTTCTTTCTATGTCCGCTGCTATCTCTCTGAACTGTTATTCTTAACATAGATAAAACTGAATTGGGAAAGAAATTGATAAAGGCTAAAATTGAACATCGGGAACTTGAATCTATTCACCCCCCTCCCCCCTCTAGATTCAACATAGGGACCAACATTTGGAATCTTCCAAACATCATGTCAATGGATTCTCCTTTCTTCATTGAGAACATCTCATATTCTCTTTGAAGAGTGGTAGCTTTCCTCATACGCACATCCTCAATTCCTTCATATGAAATCTTGAGGGCATCCCAAAGCTCTTTAGCGGTTTTGTAGGCACAAAATCTGTTGTATTCTGTCCTTGACAATGCACACATGATGGCATATCTGGCTTTGTTGTTGAGTTCCATAAACGAGTATTCTTCATTTCCCCATTCAACCTCGGGTTTGACAATAGGGATGTCTCCTTGAGTTATGATGTTCCATAGTCTGTACTGGGTGGATTTGATGGACATCTCCATCCGATCAGCCCAGTAGGGATAGTCATCACCAGAGAACGCTGGCGGCTTGTTCATGGATGACCATCCAGACAAAAACGAAGGTCCTTGAGACTCCATTTTGGATCTTTTCCTCTAGCAGTTGTAAAGCGCTCAACCCTTAGAGGCTGAGCTCTGATACCAAACTGTAAAAGATAGAACACAAGAAGGGGGTTGAATTGTGTTACATAAAAAATTTGTTCCTTTCGTCTGTGCGTTTAAATATATTCAGACGAAACAATCTTAATCTTCAAAGGTTGATTTTAATAAATAGACGTTATGGTTTAATTATCCCCGTTAGCCAAATACTTAATAAAACAAATACACAGGTATTTTTATACTGGTTCGTCTATGCAAGACTACGTCTAGTTACCCAGTAACAACTGAGTTTTCACTACAAACCGTGAAAGGGTTACAAGTATTATTTGCACCTAGCCACTTCTGGCTATAACACGATATTCTTTGAACACAGCCTTCGCAGGCTAAACAACAAGGGTATTCTTTGAATAACCAGCCTCCTCAGGCTAAAACACCACACAAGTGGATTTGAAAGAGTTTTGTAAAAAGAGAGTTTCCTCTTCGCAGAGAGGGTTTTACAAATGAAGAGCAAGAGTAACAGAGAGCGAATTCACAATAGGGTAGAATATTGAAGCGTGTTCGCTAACTGAACTTTAAAGAAGCGAAGTCTTTAAATAGGCAAAATCTTCAGATATCCGTTAGACACAGAAGAAAATCGTTGAGCATTTTCCAAGCGAAGTCCAAAAAGGTGTCAGAGAGCACTTGATTGATTGATGGCATGTGCAGCGGATATAGATAGCGTGCGCAGTACTTTTTCTGACTTGTACAGAGATTTGACAGAAAAAGGTGAAGACCTTTTCGAGTTGCATATGTAGGCGTGAATCCCCATACTAATCTTGGATGCTTCTAAAGAGTACTTCTTAAGATTTGAAATCTTGGCACGAGTGACTCATACTTTGCTTCACTTCTTTGGCAGACGATGAACTTCTTCAGTCTTAAGAGTTTTTGTCTTAGCCTATCGTCTGATGACTTTACTTGAGACAGACGAATGACTTCAATTTTGAGGGGTCATCTTCCGTTTGTGCTCGTTGCGTCTAACTTGATGTTTCGTCTGTAGATGTTCTGTCTGTCTTGTAATAATCAAAACTTTAGAGATGTTAATCATCTTGATCTAACACTAACAAACTTGGTGATTCACTTGTGTTCTCCCCCTGAACATCAAGTTGGCTACTGAAGAAATATTCTGATTCTAAAAAATCACAATCCATGGTCACATGTACACGATGAGTGGTTGGGTTGTAACATCGATACCCCTTTTGATGCGTAGCATATCCAACGAAGACACATTTCTCAGCACATGGATCAAATTTGGTTCTGTTAGCTTTGGGAATATGGACGAACACGGAGCACCCAAAAACTCGTGGTGGTAACGTTTGGACATGAGGGATAGCAGTCTGAGTAGCTAGGATCTGTAGGGGTGTTCTGTGGTTAAGGATCTGGGAGGGTAGCCTGTTCAAAAGATAGGCCGAGGTAGCGACAGATTCGGGCCAAAAACGTGTCGGAACCTGTGCATCAAAAATCATGGCCCGAGTCATCTCTAGTAACTTACGATTTTTCCGTTTTGCTACACCATTTTGTTGGGGTGTGTTTGGACAGGAAGTTTGATGAATTAAGCCAATTTTTCTGAAAACCTCTTGAATTGATTTGTTCACAAATTCTCCACCATTATCATATCTAAGTACTTGGATTTTCTTGTCAAACTGAGTGTGAATCATTTGATAGAATGCATAGAACTTGTCGGGTACCTCAGATTTGTGTTTTAGAAAATATATCCACGTCATGCGAGAGTAATCGTCCATAAATAGAACAAAATAGTTAAATTGGTCATTTTAGGAATTAGGAGTCGGGCCCCACACATCAAAATGTACTAATGAAAAAACAGAATTGGTTCTATTGTTATTAGGGGAAAAAGTAACTCTATGATTCTTTACCCGTATACAACTTTCACATTTGATGGGCTCAGTGTTACTAGTAAATAAATTAGGAAATAAAATCTTAAGGTACCCAAATGAAGGATATCACAAACGTCTATGCCATAACCAAAGTTGCCTTGTAATTGTTCCGTGAGCAAGCATGGCATGTCCCTTGTGAGCAACCTCATCAACGTAGTAAAGACCTCCACGTTCAGTACTACGCCCAATGATTTCCTTCGTAAGAATGTCCTGTAAAAGGCAAAAAGTAGAAAATATGAGAACCACACAATTCAGCTCCTTTGTAACTTGGCTTACAAAAAGTAATTTTGATGATAGTGTAGGAACACAAAGACAATTTTTAATTTTAATTTGTTAGAAAAAACAATTGAGCTCTGGTAAACTTTTATAGAAGGGAGATCAAAGAAAGAAAAATATCTAGGAACTACATCAAAAGAATAGCAAAAAAAATAGATAGAAAGGTTCCCAGGATACTTAATTCCAAGTTCACATGTCTAACCAACTCAGATACAAATTTCTTTGTCCACTTGGACAAGCCTAGGCCTTGTAAGAGCTAAAGAAAGACGAAGTACCTCAAAAGCCTATGATCAAAAAACATCTTCTTTCAAGAACAAGGCTTCTTCTGCGAAACCTTGGGATGAACTATTAAGTAGGACATGAGACAAGCTTAGATCGAGCTCAGTAGATCTTAACAATAATTACATTATATCTTTAACTAGTGAGAATCAATTAATGTATCCATTTAGATGTACTCCTAGTAATTAATAAAAATCAATATATAAATTCACAAAATATAGATATATTATATGTATATTATTTACCTATTTATAATATCTATATATTTCATCTTCTATAAATATTCATTTATGTTCCGGTTAAACTATATTTAGTGCATAAACAAAAAATTTCATATTTTAAATTTATATGCATCAAGCATTATATATGAAAATTATATTTAGCATTTGAATGTGTTTGTGGAAAAAGTTTTTAAGCTCTCTTATATTTTTTAGATAATGATAACCATGTTTATGAAAGTTAAGGTTTTAACAAATACCAACATAAATTCTAGTATGACAATATACACTCAAAGTTGATTCGGTATGGTATAAACTAAAAATTTCTATAATTTCTATACACTCAAAGTTTTTCAGTTTATTTTTCATGCATTATTATTGATTCTTTTTAATAGTTGAAATAATAATATAAAATTTTAAATAAAATCTTTACAGTGACTTCTAATTAAATTCATACATTTTACGTGATAAATATGTAACTATAAGTTTACTTAATTGTATAATTTCGTTTACATTTAACATGGTTGAGTACCAACATTTTGATCCAAATTAAATAATTTAATTTTAAAAAAAATGAAAAGTAATATATCAATTTTTAAAAGTGTAACATGTATATCATTTTAATTTGTGAAATATAAGAGTAAAAAGTTAAATTCAAGAATCAAATTGATAATAAATAATTACATTTAAGAAATAAAATAACAATAAATATTTTTAAAAACTATTTTACTATTTTTTTCTCTTTCAAAATTAAATTACTTAACCCTTACACCTTCGACTAATGAAATAACACGAGTAAATGATAGTGATATTTATTTCTGCAATATATAAAAGTATGGAGTAATAATAAAATAGAAATAATTATTTTTATTATCTATTTTTTCATCACTGTTATAATATATTTATTATTTTTGACATTTTCTTAATAATTTGATGTTAGTATTATTCATTTTTCTTTTCATGAAGTCTTTACAAAAGAAATAATACTAAAAAAATTAAAATTTATGCACACTAAAACAATTTTATTTTTACCATCAATTATAAATTAATTTTCATATAAATTTTATTATCAAAATTACTTTTATTAGAAGTGCACAGTAGAAACAAAACTCATCTACGTATTATTGTAACACATGTTGGTGAAGTACCTCACAAAGCATGTAATAAACGGTAAGAGGCAATAATTTTTTCTCTTAAAATATATACGGTAAGAGGCAATAATTACCTCATGAGAAAAAAAGGGTGAACCAATTCCCAAACAACTTTCTCCTGTTCAACTGACTTAAAAGTCGAAAACGACAATAAACGAATCACAACATGCGATGGGGGTAGAAAATAGAAAAACAAAAGGAGATGAAAATTTTGAAACCAATAAGAAGATACTTGGTTTTAAAATTATACAGATAGAGGACAAAACAAAAACTCAAAAAGGGAAAGTAGCACATGTGCCTACTACCTATGCCCCCTCTTATATATGCTTATTATTTCTCAGACAATAGAAAAAGCACAGAGAGAGGCATAGACTGGAGAATGAGATGGGGAATACTGAATGCAATTAATAGTAATTCAGCATGTGTTCATTGCATTCTCACATTTTTCCTTTTTCATCATGTTGGTACAAAGTCACTATTTTCCAAGGCAAACCAATGTTTTTGTAACTCACCTTAGGCCAGTGGGTCAGTGGAAGTTACTCAGGAAGTCATTAGTTCATCTGTATGTTCTTATCCAATCTATATTAAAAAAATTTAAATAATTTATAAAGTTTTATAATCTAAAATAGAAAAAAAATATCAAAATTTAATTAAATTTAATTCGGATGAAAAATTTTAGATAAGATGACTCAACCAAATCACTAATTTTAATTAAAATATATCAAATTACATCAAGTCATACTAAATTAAACATATATGACAAACTAAATTAGTAGTTTATCAAAAAAAATATTTGCCAGACAAATACAATATAATATATAGATACTTATATAATTAATTATAAAATATGTAAAAAATTTAAAAAAGAGAAAAAATAATAAAAATAATATATATATATATATATATATTATATTATATGAGTGAATTGGCTCATTAACTACACATTAAAATTAATTACAAAATAAAGTTATTATTTAGATATCTAATTCATAAATCAACTGATAAGTGTGGTATCATTAAGGGAATAAATATTATTTTTCAACTTAATATATTTTATACTCAGATTAATAAAAAAATTAAGTCAGTCCCTGGATGAAAAAGAATGAAAATCACTGCTTCAACATGGATGAATTGGAGTACCACTCATTCTTACAGAATATGACACTGAAAACTGAGAAGAACAGAAGAGAGTACAATGCAGAGAAGAAAATTGTGGGAGAAAGTAGGAGGAGGGTAGAGAGGGATCATGATTGCAATACATCAGATTATTCTCTGGCATGGACCACCATGATTCCAATAGGGCAAGACTCACATGTCACCAAATCCTCTCACTGTGTCCTATTCTTTGATATTCCCCTGGCCTAATAATAATCCCTTCTTATCATCATCATCATTCTTTAATATCCCTTTTTTCTTATATTTTTCTTTTGTGGCCTTTGGTGACCAATACTAATAATACCTTGATACAGTCCTTCAACACGCCCACTTTTTCTTCATTTCCAATTGCCCCTAGTTTCATCTATTGGAAACATTTCTTTTTGGCGTTTCTAATGTAATTCATTTCTTTGTTTCAATGATTTTTACTTTAGTCTTTAGGATCTTACCTTGTTGCGTATAACTAGGCAAACGCCAAACCAATCAAGTTTTGTAAAGAAAAACTCATCATACACGTTTAAAGGTTCTATCAATAGAAGGGGAAAAAAAATGCCAACATATATAGGGTGACATGGTTATAAATAATAATGTTTCTTATTTTTTAAAATATAAGTATATTATTTATTTTTATAAAAGATAGTTTTGTTCTTATTGGATAAGACTATTACATGTGACAATTTTTTTTTAATATCTATCACAATTTCGTTTTAAATTTGATATCTTGGAATATGTGATCAATATATATTCAATGGTTTAGGCCGTGTAAATAAAGAAAAATATTAATAGGGGTCAATCTGTTAAAATATTCTCATAGTTGATTAGTCTATCTCAAGTGTCTTTGTAAAGAATATTTCAACTTCCCACACAAAAAGGGATAAAATAATTTTTTTATTCAAAATCACAAAAAATTATATAAAAAATAATAAAAATTATATAATTTTTTATATTTTTAATTCTTTTGTCAGTATCTTGAGAGTATTAGCTAACATATTCTCTTTCTATTTATGTAAACCAATGTATTACTTTTATTTTTGTCTAATTATCTCTTTCTCACTAATTAAAATTGGGATCATCAAAAGCGTATGATACTACAATTACAAGCATTCCCACTTTTAATTCACAAATCATCCATTAGGGTTTGAACAAGTTGAAAGATAAGAGATGCTTAGCACCCACTAATATCACAATCATATTACGTGTCTATTAAATCAAGTTTCTCTTAATTGTTTATCTTTATTGGTCTCCAAGGGAAAAACACGAGGACGTGTGTGGATCACGATCCTTGATGTTTATTTATACTCTTGCCAATCATAGTTGATTTTTATGCGTGTTGAATCTTCGTACTTTTCTATTGCTTGTCTATTTATGGTATAGGCAAGTGTGTTCAGTGTTGTACTATATTATTTAAATGATAACTTGGTTTGTTACACAAGGGGTCACACAAACAAACATGTATAATTTTATCATAAGCAATATTAAAATGCATGATTTAGTCATTTGGAAATTCACCATACAATTTGAATGCATTTGAGAATTTTTTTCTTTCCGTTATTGACAGGCGACATGTGCTAGTGGCAGATGTTTAAACGAATGAGAGCATTTTAATTAGGTTATTTTTAAAGATATTAAGTTTAAGATCTCCTACATTTAAGATTTTATTAAACTCAAGTTTAGTAAGAATTTAGCAACTAGATTCATAAAAATTTTAATTTAGTCTCTATGATGTTAAAAATAGTTTAGTCTGAGTCTTTTTATCAGATATTCAGTGTACGTATAGATACAACATAACATCTTGTGTCACAATCACATATATTATATTTTCATTAACCGTTTAAATGACATTGACATATAAAATAACATTTAACCATTTTTAAAATAGAAATTTTAAAATACAAAAAGTAAATTAAACATAAAAAATAATATGAAAATCAAAGATATAATTAAGCATAGAAAAAAGAAAAGTGTTCGTGGACTAGTCCAACTCGATCGGTAAATTCTAATTACAGTTCACCTAATGGAGAATTATGCCAAGAGGTCAAATTCTGATTCTATATATTGTATAATTAAATGTATATATTTTGTTTCTTTTTATAATTTCGATCCGATACTTAACTACATTTATAAAAATTGCATTTACAAAAATAAAAAGTAAGGTATATGAAGAAAAAAAAAAGTCTTTGTCGATATACATGTCATTATCCATCTAGATTAAGCTAAGTAACTTGTTTTGTGGGAAATCTTTCGTAAGCAGGAATGTGTACTTTTCCATTTTTCTTGCTAAGATGTTTACCCTTGGTTGCTTCAATGAACCAGATTATATGAATGCCATGTCATTCAGGTTAACATTTTTTCTTTGGGTTCCGTCATGTAAAGTATATATGTCAAAAACAAGAAAACCTAGAACTAATTAAAAAGTTATAAATATATATGGGTACGTTTAGAAAAAGATTTGTAGTCGACTACTTTATTGTAAAACAAAATACTATTAATTCTTCACGTGACTCGTTTTGTTTTTTCTTGCACTCTTTTAACTCCACAAGATAAAACATCATATCTGTCGATCACTTGATATTTTCAAATACAGAAAAAACGCTACTCCTGATTTATGAAGGAAGCGCCGATTTCTTGATGTCATTATGTTATACAGTATTTCTGGATCTGAATGGAAACGTTGTTAAATAGAAATTCACATAAAATAGTTTTACAAATCATATAAAGTAGTTCTTTTAGAATGAAATTAATTACGTGCTTTCTTTCGTATTGACGGTTTATATTTCGTGTAGGAGTTTTATTGTTTTGGGAAAATAAAAGTAATCCAAAAATTTAGTTTATAAAAAATAATAAATAAATCTCTTATGTATTTATTATATTTTAATTCATAAACTTAACCATATTATTTTTGTATGTGAATTTAATTAATTGTTCATTTTAGTTTTTTAGATTATTGACTAAAATTATAATAAATTACATAATTCAGAAATTAAAATGATAGCAGATCAATACATAAAATGAAAAATATATTATACTCTAATAATATTAGCAGTTTTAAGAAGCGGTTTTGAAGGATGTGAAGTTTTATAGTTGTGGATGGTAAAAGGAGCCAAAAATCTTGCCACCAATATGAATATGATTCATGGTTGAAAAGTAAGACAAAATGAATTAAGATGAAGGAAATAATAGAAAAACAAAAACGTACGATGGAATATATCTTTCATCCATTAATTGAATTTTCCCCCGGAAAATATCATCCGTTTGTATTGAAATCTGAAAAGCACAACACGTACCAAGTCCTGCGAGAGAGACTCGTCGAGAGAGTTAGGGGAACTAATTAAAAGGCACGTGTTCTTAAAATACATAATTAATATGGTTCATTAATTAAATTGAATTTGAGTTCTATCTTAATAATTAATATTAATTGAAGAGTTCAATAATTGCAAAGCTACACAAAAACATTTAATGTTCTAGACTAAAGAGTTAAGATATATTTAATAAGAAAAAGAAAAAAGAAAAACGCATACACTATTAGAACTATGAATATGGCTATGTTAGCCAAACTTTTGTTATCATCTTCTTCTAAATGTAACATGTAATTGTATGGTTATTCATCATAATTGTTATTTGTTTAAAATCATGTATTCACATCTTGTACTGATTTGGATCTTCCATTGAATATTTTTTCTTATGTCTGATAAATTTTTATTTTTATTTTTTTTTAAAAAAAAAGCACTCCTTAGTATCTATCTATCTCTCTATATATATAGAGAGAGAGACTTGAGCATCAAAACGTAAAATTATATTTATTCTTCACACAAAACAAAAGATATATGGCTTAATACTCAATAATAACACATATACTTGAGCATCAATATTATAACAAGTAAAATTAAATTAAGTCTTTATTATTTTTCAAATTCATTAAAAAGAAATAAAGGCATAGCTAGAAAACATAAAATAAGAATGTTGATATTATAAAATGAGTTTAATCAGGATAAAAATATATTACACTACTAATCAGTCAGAAATCATAATTAATGTAACTTAAAATTATTATAAAAGTTAATAGAAGATAATTTATAATTAAGTAACTAATTAAACTCTCTGAATGGATCTAATTAAATCCTATAAAGAATAGGATTACAAACATATTAACAAAATGACATAACTGTTATAGAAAAACACCATCCACGTGCTCAACTGTTACGAATAAATCGTATCACGTAACCAATAGTGCAAGAAACTACACACAAACTTTGGTGTTAATTTTCATTAGCCTTACGCCAAATTAACACAATTATTGGACGATGAACATTTGAAGATTCAACAAAACCCGAGAGAGAGTTCACATTAGAAAGCCACATAGGACGTAGAAGAAACAGAAGAGAATGAAAGACGAAGACAAAAGTTGGGTACAAACAAACCTATGGAAAATTTCACACACACTTAGACAACAAAGACAAAGAAAGAGAGAGAGCCCCAAACCGTTGAACATTCGCTGGACAAAAACACTACAGAACCCGAAATACAAGGAGCGTTCTCCGCTCGAACCTGTAAAATTCAAATACAAATTTTTTTCTCTCTCCTTTAATCGAAGATGCTCCTTAGTTGATGCCACTCACTCACCGACTTATCTATTAATGTTTTCTAATAGCAAGCACTAGACAAGGGTTCGTACGAGGAACAGTTTTTCTTATTATTGGACGTTTTAGCCGCAGATTCGCTTTACCATTAAACTATATATTCTAAATTATATATAGATTCCCAATATATAACAATTAACATAGTATCATTATAAAACGCTAATTAATCAACGTACAATCATATGCCAGAGTTAACTAGCATTTCTGCAAAAACATTAAAATTAAAACATATCATTTGGTCATCATACGTCGAGTGTAAATATATATAAATTAAAGCTAGTATTTTTAATTTACACATATATCATACATGATTAAATTAATTTCGTACCGGCTGCTAGCTACTTCATCTTTTGACAATTTCAAATTAAAAAAACAAGGAAAAAAAAAAAGAAGAAAGATATGTTAGCTGCAAATTGTAACCACCAACACCCACTATCATGAACATCATGATGATCACGATCTTAATTCATTGCAGCAACATATTCTACCATGTAATGATAACAAGTTTTCTGTACCGGTTTAGTCTAATCAGAAGAACAAATCCAGGAATCCACGGTACCTTCCCCTCTAGTAGTAGTGTTATTATTACTGTTATTATTATTATTAATATTCTCTAAGGTGTTCTTCTCATGGTTCAAGGTAGTGGAAGCAGAAGCCATAGAAAAATCCAAGGGCCTTAACGTAACATCTCTTCTTCCACCTCCTCTATCATCATTAACACTCCTCAGTGGCATCCCTTGAGAATTCACATGCCCACTTGCAACGAAATTTGCATTACTATTCACTTGGCCATGATGGCCCATATTACCCAGATCCTCAATTGATGGTAACTTTGCACTAAACCCTGCATGGCCAAAAGGGTGAAGAGGTGGTGGAGGATGGTGAAATGCAAGAGTGGGATGGTTTTGCATGGTTAACATGATGTTTTGTGGGTTACTATTATGATTATGATAGGGTAAACCCAAATCATGAGGTAGTTGTTGTTGGTAGTTAATATTTGATGATGAATTGTTGTTGTTGTTGTTGGTGGTGGTGGTAGTAGAAGTTATAGCATCAACCATGTTATTATAAGGTGATGATGATGAAGATAAAAGTAATGGGTTTTGATGATGATGATGTACCTTTTGAGGTGAAGGACGCAAAGGATAGAAAGGACCCATTGTTGCGTCTAAGTGAGAAGTGTTAGGCCTTAAGGAAGATGAACCGGTGAGAAGATCAAGCCGGCGAGAGTACGACGACGAAGCCGAGAACGGAGGTGCCGGAATTCCGGTGAATTCTTGAACCATGGCTCTGAAATTCGAAGTGTCGGTTGTGAGAACTGTGGTTGGCGCTCTCCTAGAAGCTCTGGTTCGCTTCTTGGAGTTGCGCGCAACATTATTAGTGCTACCTGATTCCAACTGAATTGCTTCTGATCTCGTAGCATTATTTGTTGCGACACCAACTTGAGGACCTAACAAACAATGGTTAATGTTTGTTGTGGTTGTTTGTGGCGACGACGATGATGATGGAGTGATTAGGTTAACATTGGAAGGGTCGTTGCAATGATCAGGTTCAGATCTTCGAGGTTGGGAGGATGATGACGTGGCGGTGTCCAAGTTGAGGAAGGAGTTTGGGTTTGTTTGTTGAGAGAGGGCATGGAGGTAGGTTGAAGAGAGATCGAACAAAGAAGGGTGAGTGTGTTGATGTTGGTGTTGGTAATGAGAAGAAGAAACAAGAGGGTGTGAGAGAGAGGCAAATTGGTTACTATTGATGAAGGTTGAAGGGAGTAGCTGTGTGTGATCAGGTTGTGAATCGTATTCTTCATCACCACTTGAAGAGATACTTCCACTGTTGCCAGAATCCATAGCTTGTAAATTAAGCAAAAGTAGGGAACAAAAAATTAAAAAGAGAAGGAGAGAACTTTGGTGATGGATGAAGAAGAAGAAGATGATGAATGAATATTGTTGTTGTGAGTGGGAAATAATGAAAACACTAAACAAGGGCTTTTGTAACAAAAAATAAAGGGTGGGGAAGAAGCGTATCTTTGGATGGAATCCCTGATCTGAAATGGAAGCAAATCTTTTGTAGCTTGTCTTTCAGTCGGGGAAAAAGGTTATGCTATAAAAAGAAGATAAAAAAATGCACAGGCACATGTATATCTCACTTATAAGACGGGCTAGGAAGGAGGTGAATGAAAGAAAGGTAAATTACAAAAAAGGCCAACCTCGAAGGAGGAGCTAGCTACCTAGCTAAGCACATGATGATAACAACTTTAGTGGTGTGTGTGAGAGAGAGAGAATTAGGGTTTGAAGAGAAGTGAACAAAAAAAAATAAAAGATAGAAAAAGGGGAAAGTGTTTGTTATTTAGGCTTTGGTGTTTGGAAGAAGAAGAGAGTGGAGGGTGGGGTAGGTTAGGGGGGAAGAGAGAAAAGAGGTGTTGGCGGTGGCTGGCAAAGGGTCAAACTCAAAGTGAATGGTGAGAGGGACAGTGTGAGAGGCAGGGGGTTGTGAATGTGAAAGGCGAAAAGGATATGTTATGTTGCTATGTGGATGCAACTATGCTATGCAAACTCTTACCCAGACAACCCCAAAAAGTTATCCACTCATAAATTATTTGATTAGCTAATTAATATTAATAACTTAATTAAGATTAGAGACAAGGAGAAAAGTGAAAAGGAAAGCGGAACCAAGGGGAGAGCAAATTATACACGGGAAATTGGCTGAGGTCACTAAACCGAAAGCATTCCGGTATCAAATTCTTACAATTCTTCCACGCTCGCTAGATTCTTCTTCTTTTTTTTTTTCTTTCTTCTTGATAATGCATTTATGCATATAATACAATCATATTTTATTAAGAGCGGTTGAACGATACTTTGAAAGTTTTAATTCGATTCTTACTGTTATTACCTTGCATATATTTTTTTTAGAATATTTATTAAATTTCTCTGTATAAAGTAGGGTTTTATTAATTTGATAATTATATCTCATTTCTTAAAAGTTTGTAATAAATTATTTTTTAAAATACCACTAAACAAATTTGGGTCTATGTGAAGATAAATAAAATTAACTGATTACAACATCTAGTGAAATTGATATAGATGTATTAGAAAAAGTTGGCAATGATGTTTTTCACTGCTAGACAAAGTTGATACAACTTAATTGAACTATTTGTTTTATCAACAACTATTAAGTAAAGGGCATAATAATCAATTTATTTTGTCTACTTTAAGTTTATGTTAAAAATTCATAAAAAAAATTTAAGTGCGAGATATTTACGTAGAAAAGACGAGTTAATCAGAATAAAAGAATTTTTTTCAAGAAGATTTGTCATATAAATGAACTTACACCTTTTTAGGCAAAAAAAAAAAAAAAAAAAAAAAAAGCAAGTTAACTCTAATGAAATTTCTCATTCAGAAGCATTTAATGTTAATGCAGACGAATTATCTTTCATATGTTTCGAGTGAATAGAGTCTAACGGTTAATTTAAGTTTCTCATCAATATAAAGACTATAAATCCAAGTTTTGAAGAGAGAAATACTCTAAACAAGTCAAAATTCTTAAAGTTTTATTTCTCCGTTCTTTAAATTTTAACACTATACTTTCTTGTAAATCCCTTTTTGCATAAAAATTACTTCAAATAGTTAGATAAAATCTCTTTCAAATCCAAGAGCGTAATGTTTGGTCATTAACATAAAAAGCTTGTGTTAAAAAAATACTTGTTGTAATAATGTAAAGAGGTTGTGTTCAAAGAAGCATTGTGATTAACTTGAAGAAGCACTTCCCATTCTCAAAATTTAATCTTTGTCAAGTTTTCCCTCTTTCTTTCAATTCTCGTTCTCATTTGTAACAAGTGGTATCAGGAGTTGAGTTGCAATTCTTGGGAGGAATCATGACAATGGACAGATGGAAATTGAGAAGTTTGTAAGAGAAAGCGATGATTTTAATCTATGACGAGTGAAGGTAAATGCATTGTTCGTTCATCAAGGTCTTTGTAACACTCCTTGATGCTACAATCACAACGTCCTAATTTATCTATTGCTCACAATAAAATAACTATGTAGTCGAAGAAGAGGACTATTTTTTTATTTCAAAGATTAAATTTTAAAAATAAATTTTCACAACTGTATATGTCTCAGCACCAAAAAAAAATTATCTTCAATAATGAAATATCTAACATGTAAAAAGAAGTTTTAGCATTTATAAATAACAACAGTAACTCAAAAAAAAAAAACAGAGAGAAGACAACAACATGCAACATTTTCAAGTAATTGGGTTCCTTTCTTAACCTAAGTTATTTCTGCCTCCAACACACTGGTCAAAACTTATCACAATCGACCACATCATGCAACCCAATATGATGCATGCTACTCACAATTCACTCTCATATCATGTGGTATCATCAAAACAACTGAGCGGTGTCTAGGAAAAGGAATATAGAATTGCCAATGGATTCCTATCATTATGATAAATATGTTTAGTACAAAGGTGGTGATATTTATTGAAAAGGAATATAATGACGAAATATTATTAAGGATAAAAAGATATGGTTAAACGTATATAAAGGTGGATGTAAACATGATATGGATAGTTATTGCAGTGTTTCATTTGGTAAGTGAGGCATTGTAATTAAAGTAATAAGAGATTGAATAGATGTGTGAGGTGAAAGGAACAGTGAGAGAAATTGGGGCAATAACTAGACATTTGGATTTTGAGGTATGAAGATTGACTTTAGTAATTTGGACTTGGTCAAGCATTAGTAAATGTATAAATAAATAAATAAAACTTCAGGTTGAATTATGATTCTATAGAATTCCACAAGTTACTATTTTGGGTTCCTTTAGCGTATTTCTTCTTCTTTGTATTGTTGTTGGTGATAAATTACAATTGTAATGATGTGTGAATGACATGTGGACTACATTTATTAATGTTAAGGCTTATGATACTCGCACTAGAGATACTAGACAGTTACAATGAAGGCAACCAGTGTTGCAACAGGAGTCACTCCCCACTCATGGTGATCGTCCATAGTGAAAGTTTTTCCCACTATGAATATCCTCGAAATCCTAGACCATTACATCAACTCATCAAGGACCAACCGTTCTAGTTCCATTCATCCTCATTTTTCCAAAACATTTTCGTTTCACTTAGTATTCATGGTAATCGTCATCATTTTCTCGAAAACATCATGTCTCACAGGCATGTCCACTAAGAGCACTTCATTGCTCCTTCATAGTAGCAGATATTCATCCCTCTTGTTTTCAACAATTATAATTAATTATCATGAACCTAAATGTTTTATCAATGCAACATGACCTACCAAATTATTCTCTCAATCCACATCAATCTTTTTCCCATAAGAAAATATTTAACATCATAGTTAAATTATAACGAAACAACCATACATAAAATAAGCACAACATCGGAGGATATAACATAGATTACTCAAACCAACCATAAAAATATAAAGCTTAATCCAAATTTTACATGCTGCAGTAAATAATTAAACAAAATAATAATATTAAGCTAAATAAAATTTAGCACCACATTTACTAAGTAAATGAAATAACCAATATACATCCTTACTAATTAAATAACTAAACATCATGTAATTAATTGTAAACTTTAAGCTTAACAATAAATTTATAAATCTTACTTTCTATTTATTTATTTATTCTATTTGCTTATTTATTATTAAAATTATTTATTTTATTTTTTATATATTTTATAAACCTAAAAATAAGAGAAAATGTGAATTTGAAGTTTCATATATGAAATTATATAATCCATTTATTTATTATTCTCCGCAAATTATTAATGTTTTCTTCTCGAATGACCTCAAGTAATTTACCTACAATTCCTTAAAACTTCAACTATAAATTCAAGAACGCTCCAATTATTAAAAGGGAAGAAATGTCTAATATAATAGTTAATATTGATAAAATGATATCCAAAATTTTCACGTCATATTTTTTTAGATAAAATTATATTATAAAACAATTATTTAGATTACTATAATATTATATGCATGTTTAATTTTAAAGAGTAACAAGAGGAAAAGGATTTTAAAGAATAATATTAATTAATATTTCTTTAGCACTATTAATCTTTTATTTCAATTTCATCGTGGTTTTGTTTGACCGGTTGATTCCTATTTTTATTTTTTTTCTCCCAAAACTTAATCTTTTGTGAGATTTTCCTCTTTCTATAGACTGTCAAGCAATTCTGGAAAGAAATCACAACAATGAACATATGGAAATTAAGAAGTTTGTAGGAGGAAGCGAAAGTTTCAATCTATGATAAATAAAGATAAATGTATTGTAGATAAGATGAGTATAATGACAATACTATGGGTAATAAAAGAGATTGAGTACAATGGACTAAACAATCTTATTTAGATAATTCAGCAAATGTTACAAGATTAAAGAATATATAGATATGAAATTACATATTAGCTCGGACTAGACAAATTGATAAAACATGGTGTGTCTCAATAAGATAAAATTAGAGAATTGAAATTTAACGAGCAATGTATTAACACTCAAGAAAAAACTCTTGAAGCATTGAAAGAAGAAAAATCTTTTATTAGAATTCATAAAATTATGCCACCAAAACCTTTTTTTAATGCTCATTTATAATTTACACATTAAATATTTTCTTCTCTTAATTTTTAATTAATGCCTAAGCAACCCTCGTTTTAATATAATACATCATATTTTATTAAGAGCGGTGGAATGTTACGGTGCAAGTTTTTATTCGATTCTCACTGTCATTACTTTAATATGTTTAGCAGAATTAGCTCCTACCATTTCTTATCTAAAAATTTTATTTCACTCTAATCATGTTTTCAAAAAGTTTTTCTAAAAGTAATTTCAGCATTTTTTTACGCTTTTTAAAGTCGTATTTTTTTTAAAAAAAAATTAGTTTTTAATTTTTAGTTTCCTATACTTTATTTTTCTTTTACCTTTAAAATATTTATTAAATTCATTTTTATCCTTTTAAATAAAGTAGAATTTTAAAACTGCTAGGATTTTATTAAACTTAAATTAAAAATATCTTAAGACATAACGTATGATTATGATTGATAGTATAATCTATAATGTGACAAAATATAATAAACTAAATAATGTAATTAAAATGATTTATCTATAAATGAAAATTACAGAAGTATAATAAAAAATAAAATACTAAAATTACAAACATTTCAACATATATTTTTATCAATAAAATGAAATAAAATCTATTTTTTTATCGTTTTACATTTATCAGCTATTTTAATAAATTACTTTACTAAAATACTCATAACTCAACAAGCTAGTTTTTTCAGGTACCAGGTACTGACTACCACTCTCAACTATACTGCTAACTCAGCTTTCAGTTATCTCTTTAAGTTTTTGAGTCACTTTTCAACTAGTTTTACCAAATATAGTTTATCTACGCAAAAGTTTTTAATGGCTCAAGGTATGAATAGACAATTATATTAGCAAATAACTCTTTCAGAGTTTATGAAATTTAAAATCACATGTTAAACACTAAAATAATAGTTTATTGTTTTTTTACACTAAAATAATAGTTTACTGTTAAACAACTCACTTAATATATCAAAATAACTTCGATTGAAGATGTTTTAAGAAACTTAAAACTTTGTTAGTAAAGATAACTCATTTTTGGTGATTTTTATGTTTAATTAAAAGAATTAATCTCACCTTTGATTGTTCTAATTTATCCGGAAGTCTTAAGTTGGAGTCTTGAGTATATATAGCCTCATTAATTCCTCCAAGAAAAAGTTTTGTCTTCCTTAGTGTTTACTACAACACCCGTAACTGTCTCTGAAAAAGTACCTGTAATCTCTAAAGAAATAATCTCTTACTATTGATTTCATTGATTTAAAAAATAGTTAAAGAATCAAGTAGTATGACAAAATATGGAGATTAAAAGGAGTATTTTTTTATTATTTTTATAAGTTATCTTTATTAAAAATAAATATTAATAATTAGATAAGTTAAACTTTTAATTCGTGAGCATAATAGATCCTGTACATCTATTTGTATTAAAAAAAAATAATTATCTTGAATAAAAACTATTATGTAACAAAGTGCTAATTAGTTATTTAGTTTTCAAGGAATACATATTTCTGTACACGATTAATGTTATTAATAATAAACTGTTTAGAAAACAATATATAACTTCTACTATAATTATTTAAAAATTTATGCAAAAAGAGTTAATAGTGTATGGATTTTTATGCTAATAATGTCCGTATATTATTTTTATGAAATAATACATGCATATAAAAGTTAATTAGAAATTGTTCAATTACGAAATTAACAAAAACCAGTCTTTATAAAATTATACTTGTATAAATTTTTTATGCTAATAATACATGTATATTTTTAATTATTAAACATGATTAATGTAAAATTTTTATGAGATTAATGATTTATAAGATATTTATATGGGTTTATTTTTTTCAAAAACAATAATTTTTGACATTTTTTCTAAAAATGTGCTACCAACAAAATCAATTATTTTCTTAAAATAATGATATATGTAGTTCGAATTATGATTGCATAAAAATTTTACAAACTAATTAATATGATCAATCAAAATTAGAATCATGAAACTTTTCATAATGTTGCGTAAAGTGCGTAGCTATACTCAAAATTGTTTGCTTAAAGGCTTATGTTGTAAATTATATTTCAACCTTAAAAGGAACCGCTTGACTAATGCATAGTTCATTTCTTTTAATTTATAATTTGTGATTAAACTATTTATAAAATTTCAAATTTTGCTGCTCATTGAAATTGCTAACTTCGGATACTTCAACTAATTGAAACAACCAATAACGATTAAATATATTTTAAGTCCCTAAACATTTTTATTATTTTATTTTTAATTTCTGAACGAAATTTAGAAATTGATCCCTATACTAGACTTTGTTAATGGTGCATAAAATCTTATGAAAAGTGTATTGCCCTGTAAGTTATTGAACTTTCATTTTATTTGAGAAAACCCAATCCAATTGAAAGAGTCAAAGAAAAGAAGATACTAGAAGATCACAAGTACAAGAACCTCGAGTCTGTGTCCAGTGTCCTGCATTTATCATATAACCCCCACCAGACAATAACATGTTATAAACATGGAATTGCCATCTTCGCCCATTCACAGATTCCATGTGGAATTTGGCTTTAGCACTTTTAATGAATTTGTCTTACAAGAATAAGAAAGGTTCTTGTCCACGATGCTGGGAAGCATTCATATATCACTGGCATAAACGTCATGAAGCAATTCAGAATTTTATGCACAATGTCTGTAGAGAACAATGTACTAATCACTGCATCAGGAAAGTGTACGTTTTCTCTACTAACTTGTATAATCACGAACGCAATTGTTTATAGTCAAAAGCATGCAAATCTGTGACTGGGGAGAGTTTAAGGGTGAAGTTTGAACTATTTTTTTTTTCTTATGATACAAAATTAACTATTCTTTTCTACAATTCTACTTTCAATAAATAAGAAATTACCTATTGTTTTCTATAATGCTACTTGCAAAAAATTCGAAATCCGAAATCATAAACAAAATTTGTACATATGCATCTCCAACTAGGTGTCAGACACAATTTCTCCTACTCTGTCAACATTGCCAGATTCCACTGTTCAAAGATACAGAAACCAATACACAACGAACTTTAAGCACCTGCAGGTGTTCTTCATAGGCTAACATCAGTTAATCATGGTTGTAATCATACTCTACGAAGTCAGAATATAATGCACTGCCATCCTCTGCCAGGTGAAGTAGGGAAAAACATTCATCACAAAAATAACATGGGTTTTCTGGTGTCCATTTGTCATCCACCGTGACCTTTGTAGCTCTGAATATTTTGCAGACACTACATTTCTGAAAACGCAACTTCTGTTGAAACGTGATTATTGGATAAAGAGCTTTATTATGCACATCATCGGGATGAATTAACCTCATATCTCGTATCACTAAGGTGTGGGAGCAGTCACCCTGCAGGTTCAGCAGAGAACAAAAAACATTAACACATACAAATTTTATATATATAAATCATTATGTCTCGGAGGTCAAATCATGCTAAAGACATTTAAAAACGCAACCATTGCGAAACTTCCCCTTCGTTTACTATGTCAAGTTTTGCGAGTAATGTTTAATTTAAAAGCAAAATTATATAATTATATATGCAACAACCGAACAATTAATCCAAGGCAGAAAAAGGAAAGTACCTGATGACAATAGAGGTATCCAGCACCAAGTCGAAAGCTTAAGTCACAAAATCGTATCTTGTGCATCTCAATTGATCTAAAATGAGGCAACTTAGATGTAGATTCTCCACCTACGATTGCTTTCTGTTTCTGCTGCAATTCCCCAGTTATAATATATTCCCATTTCTTTTGTGCCTCATCCTTGGAGTTGTGGAGCCAATCCAGTATGGGTCTGGTGATATCAATAGCAGATGGATCCCTCAAATCAGGGTAGAATACATCCTACAAAGAAATAGCTTCTTGTTAAATTCAAAAAAGAAATAATTACCACATTGTGAGAGTAAGTAATGGTGCATACTTCAATGAGAAAATAACCAGAAGGATCATTCTGCCCAGCTTTGTGCATCACCTGGTCCGTTGAGCAAAAGATCTTGTCCCTCAGAGCAGCTAAGGTCTGGTCTCCAAGAACTAACAACTCTTGGATCTAGTCAAAAATAAAACAGAGGTCTTACTCATTAATCAATTATTTGATGATGGTAGCTATACATGATTTATGATTCCTTCTATAAACCAGATATTGAATTTCTTTGGCACCAACCTTGTTGGATTACCTCCGGCTACAATGATCCTTTTACACCCCAGCATTTTGATTAAAAAAAAAAGATATTGAATTTCATTTTCATTAACCACAACAAGATATTGAAATACCTTCGTACCCTTTCGAACATTATGGTAAACCTCCACAGATAGAACAACTTCAGAATTAAGCACAGGTATGTGTTGCTGGACGTTGACTGTGTTGACCTGCCGAACATTAAATCTGAATTATAGTAGGGAATATAAATGGCAAAACCACTTGTGTTGGTAGCAGCCGCAAGAAAAATGCATATGGATATAAAACATGATAAAAGTTGTACCACTACCACCCAATAGAAGGAACCCTTAAGTAACTCCTAATATGATTTCTCATGAATTTTTATGTTTCTAATCGATTGTAAACATCTTTCTTCAAAATAAAATATTTAATCCAACCGACAAAGGAATATAGATTAGACTACCAATACAGAAAGCTGAAAGCATAGAAGGTATACCCATGTCAGAGGCTATAACTTAAATAATTGTCTCATCCAAAAGTTAGACACATCGGTAAAATTTATCAAATTGAATCAAATGGTCTCATGCAACAATAAACATGTAACAATTTCAGGCAACCTTTCTGGAAGAACTTGTAGACTTAAGGGACCTCATCCTTTCTGTTTTAGCTGACTTTTGTGCAGCTTCATTGATCCTGCAAACAGCACTAAACAAAGACAAGATTTATGAAATCAGGTCTCAAATAGAAAATAAAAATATCATGCAAATATTAATAATTAGTAATACCAACTTAAATGAATGAAGTTTGACTGCTGCTTTGTCTTCTTCCTGCTTCTTTTTGATTTTCACCACTTGCTCCACCTTTTCTATACAATCACTCTGAAAATTGATAATACATAAGAAAAGATGCATAACCAACTCCACCCAAAAGAAATGTTAAGCTTGTATATTATTAGATTTGACAACATATTTGATGCTAAACATGCTGTGGGAATTTTTCAATAGCTAAATGGTCAACAGAGATCTGGACACATTCATGTCAAAGTCGTAAGTGAAACAGTTTTTAACTGTTTACATAATCTAACTAACCTATTCTAACAGCAAGCATAATCCAAATCATTACAGCAAGTATTGAAATGATTGCAAGGAATGAATTAAGAACACACTTAATATCTTTATCTTTATCCTAAACTAGGTTATACCTGCTTTATTATCAGCAAACTAACACCAGCTAATGAGTCCAAGCTGTAATTAATATTTTGCCACATGTTTATCATGGTTATTACTTGTACCTAGCATCTTATAGCATTGATGTTCTCCTATGGTCCTACCAATAAAAGATTTGTAACTGAATGAAGATTCTCTGGGCTAGACTTTAGGACAAATTATACCTTAATCTCTCGTGTATTTATAAAGGCCAGACAACCATACAATTTATGCTCAAAAACTTTCTTGAGTTTTATCATGAAATCGCTTGAATTTTGAAATGGTATCAAAACCTATATCTCATTTTGCAGTGTATTGCCTGGTCTCATGGGTATATATAAACAGGGGTGTTGGAAAGTTCGATATTGTTTGCTCAATTAGTTAGGTGCAATTTATTTATATACCTGTTGGGCAACTTTACTTGATGCCAATTTGTTTTAAAATGGATTCTAACAGAAAAGTTTTGAAACTGAATGATTTAGTTGGTACATGAATGTTATAGTTTTCTTCATAAACCCATAAAACTGTTAAAAACTTAAATTAATAAGTTAAAAAGGTCAATTGTCAGCTTCTAATACATGTAATAAATCTTTATATCTCAGGCATTAAACTGACAAGATCAATATATTATAAGCATCAAATAGTTATAGGGAAACAAATGATTCTAGAGAGTTAGCATACTTCAAGAATAGAATTGTTTGTTCCCCTTTTCTTTCTCTTTGAATTCTTCTCACCACACCTGCAGTTAAATCCAACAATAATTTCTTTAAAATTTGTTAACAGAGAGAGAAGTTGAGAGTTGAGAAAGAGAATTAGAATTAGAATGAATGGGATGCACAAACTTTATCATTGTTAGGCTCCTAGCATAGGTACTTATGAATTCAGTATAAGTATAGCAGAACTACTTAATTCTCTATCACTTGGTAAAGGATCACAAATACATAAAAATTACAATCATATCTGCAAGAAATTTAAAGGACAGAATTGCAAAGTTATCAATATTGGATAGTGGCACATAGTGGCCAGCTCTAAAAATACCATAGCAGGATGCTCGTTATTTTAAATATTATACATACAAACTAAACAATTTATACTCCACATATAAATACCAAAAAAAAATACAAATTCATGATGAATAATAAAAAAAAGTCACAATTTACACACATTATCACCATCAACATAGGAGCAATAAAGCATAGTAATGGAGTAAAAAAAAATGAAAGGTGGCAGTGAAATTAATAGCAAAAAAACATAACAAATTGGATACAAACTACCAAAATGTAATCTGGGAAGTTTAAAAAAGGAAGAAAGATTCGTACACTGTTCAATAAAAAACATACAGGAAAAAAGGTACTGTAAAGTGGGGGCAAGGGCAGCCAAATTTCTCCCTAAAATAGTCTAAACACAAGAACAACGGCAGCAGCAGCAGCAACAACAACAACAAAAAAGAAAGAAAAAAGAGACTTAACAGTGCATTGGGTTGGTCCAAAAGTGGAGGATGATTTTGATTGTTCTCCCCACCCTGTAATATCATTTCCATTATTAAAGTAATGAACCAGAGTAAAAAATAAAGAACTGCAGGGAAAAAACAATAGTTAGTAAAGCATATGTTACATACCTGAAATACTTCTTTGAGAGCCATATCCATCAACTCGTCCTCTGTAAATATTTTAAGGTCATCCACACTGTAAAGGCATCAACATCATCAATTAGTGGTGACTCGAGAAAGGCAGCAACAATAATAGAGAGGAAAAATGTATACGAGATATCAAGCTCAGAAAAATCTTTAGACAAGTCAGCCTCGAGATTCTGCATGAAAACACAGAAATTAGAAAAAGAAAAGAGAGAGGGGGGGGAGGGGAGGAGGAGATGAGAGATGTGAACTGACCTGAAGTTCAGAAAGAAGAGAATTCTGAAATTGAGGGATTCTAGTGGAGCTACCAACCATGTTGGGAATGTAAATGGGCCCGCCCCTTGGAACAGGATTGGAGAGATTGCATTCTATTGCTTCTGCCTCTGGAATTGAACTTTCCATTCCTCCGTTTCACTGACGCAATCAAGTTTCAGATTAGAGAGAGAACCAATTTTGAGAATTAGTGGTAGAGACAGAGCAGTGAGTGTGTATGTCATGTATTGTATTCTCAACCAACAGACCAGAAGAAGAGCAGCAGAATTCACTACTTTCTCAATGTATAAATTTATATACTAGAATTTTGGCCTACACAGGTAAGGGTGGAAGATCAATGTTGTTATATAGCAGTCATGGTGCTGCCATGGCGGAATGGAGTGGCGAATCTTTTGCCAACTGCCACAGGTAATTTGTGAAGGCAGGTGTGCCATGGCAGAGCTATGGCACCTTTATATGCGGAATTTCGGCCTTCCACCATCTGCCATTGATAACACTGCTAATCATAGCCTACATCGTAATCGTAATTACTGAGTCTGTGCCTGGCCTGATTTACCAGTTGCAGGTCAATTTTTAGGTCTAACCAGACCTGAAAGCCGTTTTAAATGGCCTGATTTATGTAAGACATATAAACAAGACAGTAAACCTCTAAGCCTATGTAGGCCCAGAACATAATCACGTCAATTATTACATACTTAGTAAAAACTAATAATAAAAAAGGAAAGAAAAAACTATAAAAAACTTTAAAATTATGAAAAAACAACCATAACTGAATTTTCATTTAATCATAATAAAACGATGGAGATGAAGTGTGCAAGTGTTGCTGAATAACCATCCTCACTATACAATTATATACAAAGTGGCAATCTTTGCATTTAATAAACCCTAAACATGTGCTACTAAGACATACCAGTTGTGTACACATCAACATGAAAACACGACTTCGTGAAAGCTTAAGCTTTGACGTCAAAAACAAAGGCATGATAATCATTAATCAAACATTAAACTGAGTTTAAAGGCTACACACTGACGGTGTAAAACAACTTCACCCAGTCATTCAATCACAAATCAAATGATGTATAATTTGTAAAGATTTTGTTATCAAAGTCAACAAACCCACCATACATGGTGGGTTGTGATTAGTTGACTGGGTAAAACGCTTTGATGAACCTTTTTCTTTATTCATACGCAGATGCAAAGTAGAGGGGTAATGTGTTTGTGCTTCAATAGGGATATTATTTCCATGGTTCCATCTCATGGGAAAAATCCTTCCAGGCATTTTCTTATGACAGCAATCATTCAACTTTGTTATGCTTTCCACCAATATAAAATATTTATATTTTACCAAAGTAATGACCAATTTCCGCCACTAGTTTAACCACGTGATCCTCATAAAAAATCAGAGCTCAAGTAAGCAGGGGAAAACACACATTCAACTATTCTATTTCTTCCTACCATACACAAGTGAGACAGAACACAAATCAAAAGAGAAATTACATTCAAGAGAAAAATTCATACATTCATTGTGAACAGAATTTGAGAAAGAAAATAATACCTAAACTAATCCGTGGTAGAAATAAAAATCGAGAACAAAGGCATACGAGTTGGATGAAAGCATGGTATCAACTATGGACAAATTGATTTGAAAGTGAAAGAAAGCATTAAACACTGAACCCTAAATCAAAACAAAGAAACCATACCTCTGGGTTTCGATCTCCTTCAGTTCGAACACCACACTTGCTGGTAGTAACCACCTTAAAATGTTTTTATTTTATTGTGAATGTGATAGAAATTAAGATTTTGCGAAGGACCTAAAACGCTAAGCAAAAAGTTATTTATGGCAACATGAAAGTATTAATATTTATATAAATATAATATAAACTTGTATTTAATAAAATAAAGAATTAAGAATTATTGTTGAAAATAATTATTCTAATTTAATATATATTATGGATTTTACATTATAATATTAATTTTAAATTCGTGAAAACGAAAACATGTAAATTTTTTTTTTTAATTTAGTGTACATTTTAAAAGAAAAGTTATCTTCTTTTTATAATTTATATTCATTTCTCTTGTCTCTTATAAATTCCCCTATCATCGTTTATTGACTCAAACAAGCCACTCCAACGTATTGGAGTTTGCAAAAACAAAGAGAACTTTTTTACTTTAATCAGAGATTTATTTAGTGACCTTTTTAAATGCTTTCGGTTAACAAATCCGAGCTTTTATCTAATAAAAAGAGTTTAAAGGGCACATTTGTAATAAAACAGTTTTAGTATGATATAAGAATTATATAAAAAAAAATTATTATTGGACTTAAAACGTAAGTTTAGTTTGCCTTACCTTGAGTTGGACTTGATCCAAACTCCAAAAGGATGTATATATATAGTATTCGTGGACATACATTGGAAATTAAACAAAATAAATAAATATTAGTTAGAGTAAATTATATAAATATTATTTTTAGATTTAATATTATTAATCAAATTAGATTACAGTGATTAAATTTAGCATGTTTTTTTTTCTCGGTAAAATTGTAAATTATCGACTATTTGATTTTTTATATTATATTGAATATTTCTCTATTTTTTATTATTATTTTTATAGTTTTATAAAGTATTTTTATGAATTTTAAAAAAAATTAAGGGATTTTTAATGTAATATATAAAGGAGCATCAGTGTTATATTTTTTTAAATAATTAGAAAAATTTTATAGGAATTAAAAAACTTGTGAAATTTCAAAAAAAAAATGTTGTTTAAGTAATTTACTGTGATTATACATGTTCTTACCACATTTCGGACGTATCTCCAACCGGTTAGGGCTGTATATTCAATTTGAAATGAAGCTAATATGTCGACATGGGGGAGTATACATGTAAAGTCACTCCAATACTAAAGTTAGTAAGAATTTTTACTGAGAGTCTTTCTAGCATATGGGTTTAGAATTCATCGAAAGGGAGATATTTTCCTTTTTATAATCTTTTTGGAGCCGACGTTGATTAATAAGAAATGATTACCTCTCCTTTAGGTCGGACCTTGCAGGGTAAGGTGATATGAAAGGTGAGTTGATAGCCCTTTCTCCTATGTACACACAACGCACATGCAATGACCATTACTCGTAGGGAGGCACACATAAGTTGAGCGCGAGGCTCTAGACAACCATCTTCTTTCGTGTTGTTTTATCAGCCACCCTTTCCGACAGGTTTGGTGAGACACCTTGATTGGCTCAAGGCCGGCCTTGATGACATGTCTCCTTCGTCATCCTAGCCATCATAATACATAAATCTTGTATCATTATAGTAATTTAATTTATATTGATTATATGTGGTATATAAGATATGCTATCAACTAATAGAAATGTTTAGAAGGAGAAAAAAAACCTTGTTAGTTAAGAATAATGTGTTATAAACCAATAGGATATTCAAACACGTATAATTTGAGAGAAGAAATTTTAGAATATTATAAAAGAAATGTGTTTATAATTGATTATGCAACCAAATTGAGTTGGTAAGTGTCTTACTCACAACTAAGTGCTCGACAAATAAAATTTAAAATATGTCAATTTCATCTGAATTAGAATAAGTTATTAAGTGTCAAAATGATTACCAAATTTTCAAATTAATGAATATGTATTGGGCGTATGAATTTAGCATATGTTAACTCATTTATTTCTATAAAAGTGATTATTAATTAAAAAATTAAATATTTATCTACTTATTTAAGCAACACAATTACCTTGTAACACAATTATCTTGTAAAGTTATTTAGTTGTTGTTATGTGCAAGTTAAGTGGCCCAAACAAAAGGCAATGCCCATCCATCATAAGTGACAGAATTTGGGTTGTTGGAAGACGGGTCATACCAACGTATGCACCAAAAATAACACTGAAAATGCAATCTCTCTTTTATTTTCGTGTGTGGTTTTCTATGTACACCTTTTAGTTTGCTAAGTACACCTCCTATGCTTTTTATATATTTTCATCAGTAAAAATATTCTTGTAATGATGATAATAAAAACCCTATTTTTGTATTCATCTTTGTTAATCTTTAAATTTTATTTTTTTCACCCTTAAGATTTATTATTATTTGAAGTCTAATTATGCATTCACATATTATTCTTTAAATCCTAATTTTTCACTTTATCTTTATTATTCTTTAAACTCTTTACATCATTTTATTCTTTTTTTTTTCTGTATAGAAAATAATAGAACTTATCACAATTTCATTTTCTACATTGAATACAATGTTCTCCATCAAATATGATATTAATACTACGTGTTTGTAGTCAATTTGATATTGTGTGCATTCTTGTTGGAAATACAATATTGGAGGAAAACTTAATGGTGTGAAGTCTCACATCGCCTAGAAATGGGACTTGTCGTATGAATATAAGTGAGGTGCAAACCTTACCCTATAAGCTGATTTTATGGGGTTGAGTTAGGCATAACCTACAATTTCAACTAGTATAAGAGCCTATCCTAGTATGAATGTTAGGTCACCCATGAGGTTAATATTGGATCACCTCATTGAATAGTTTCCACTCTCGAAAAGTTTAGTCCTCGGTGTGAGAAGGGTGTGTTGGAAACCTAATATTGGACCGATATTGGACCATCCGTTGAATAGAAACCCAATATTAGACAACCACCTTAGTTTTCACGCTCGAGAAGTCTAGTTCTCGGTGTGAGAGAGATATATTGGAAATATAATATTAGAGGAAAACACAAGGGAGTGAAGTCTCACATCGCCTAAAGACGGGACCTGTCGTATGAATATAAGTGGGGTGTGTTAAGTTAGGCATAACTCACAATTTCAACAATTATACCTTGAGTTTAAAGAGAATATGCATTTTGTTTTTGTTGATACGAGTGTTTCGAGATGAGAAAGAATAACTTTTTTATCTTTATTGACAAATATTAATTTGTTAGTTTTTACTAAAAATATTAATGAAGAGATTTAAATTTACTATCTCTTCTCTTTTCTTCTTCACTCAACATTAAGTATTTATTCTTAATTACTAGATCCACAGGAAATGCATTATACAGATAATAAAGGAACGTAAAAGAATAAAAAAAATTAGAAAACATTTTTAAACAAGAAAATATCTGGCAAGGGAGAAGTAGGCAAAAGAATAAGGTATTGCACGAAGCAGGAATTGTTTTAAAATAAAAAAGAAAAAGTAAAATGAGAGATTATTTTAAGTAAATTTGTATACTAAAGATAAGGAAGGGGTATACTTAATAAACTGGAAGGTGCAAATGGCAAAACTGTTATACAGTTGTACTTTTATTAAGGTTTACCTATAAATTGCGTTGACCCGAAAACCATGACACTCAAGGCTTTTACTATATGACACCATAAACTGCGGCACATTTTTGTGAAATCTTGTAAAGCTCAAACATGTTATAAAAGTTTGGTATGTAATTCTCAACGTGTGATACTTGAGTATAAGATCATCAATTGCATGTTATTGGCGAATTATTATGAATATGGCAATCACCACTCAATCATGAACCATGATCATCTATCTACCTTAGTTTTTCGAGTGCAGGGTCGAATTTTTGTTATTTGTTACTCAATTTAATTCTATTATTTATTTTTTTATTATAATTAATTTTTTTTGGCATACGTCATTCACTCAGATTTGATATTTGATAGGGTCACTATGTGTAAGATACATTTGTTAATATTTTAATTTTAATGACGTTTGTAAATTAGGAAAAAGAAGATATTGTATTAATTTTAAAAATTAAAGGATTAAATCAAACTTTTTAATAATAATGGAACAAACTAAAAAAATAAATAAGAAAAATGAAAGGTATAATTAAGAGAAAAATAAGATAAGTATCAATATTCATTGGAAGGAACATGAAAAACGTTTTCCTTAGCTATTAGAAAATTTTCGGGCTTTGACAACTTTGAGAGGATATCTATTTATCACATACTTCTGATTTCCATACTTTTTGGATGTCTTCTTTGTTTGAATCGATGAGTGATAGTAATTGTGGATTTGATATTAAACAAAATTAATTAATCTGTTTTTTGAAAATTGTGCAGATGGTAATGATGATTGGACTTATTAATCTATTGATGTGTCACTGTTATTTTAATTAACATGCGTCAATCTCACTCAAATGGTATTGATTTTTAAACAGCATTGCATTCCACTTTTCGCGCAATGCATGTCACTTGATTTTAGAGTATTTCAGAATAATAACTATACATTAAATATGTACAGATGTAAAATTATTGGTCTTGATTGGGATATGGAATTGATTCCTCGATTTAATTAATCTTGTAAAATTTATATTAAGAAAACTCAAGTCTTACGTCAATTAAAAAAATGTAATATATATATATAGAGAGAATAATTTTTATTTCTAAATTCATGTTTAAATTTCAATTAGATTCGAAGCTAAATTATGAAATGTTATTAAAGTTTATTATAAATTTGCTATGGGTATTTATTATATCTATATAACAAGTAACTAATATAATGTATTGAATGGAAAAAATAATTTTTATTTATTGAATTAACTTTTGAGTCAAGTTAGGTCTAAACCAAAATTTAAGAATTCCTTCAAATAATTCATGTATTTAAAAAAGATTTTAATTCATAAATTTAACTGTTGAATATTTAATTGTATTTATGGGACAAAATCCATACAGAATCACAAATTTATTCGGATGCATGTATACTACTAATAATTAATTTCTTTATTATTGGTGCGTACAATACAATCTAATAATTTCTTGATTCACATTTTTATATAAATATTAGCTAGCTAGCCTATCTGGGTAAGGAACTTAAATGTCACACAAGATTAACATATACTTATGGAAATTATGGAAAACTATATATACTGGTGGCATGCATGCAGTAACATGTACCCCTCACCCTTACTCTCTCAACCTCTCATCATGTACTATATATATTGGTTACTTTTATGTTGGTTTGTATTATAATTTTGAATCTATTTTTTTATGAAAATATTTTTGAATGTTATGATCATTTTTCTTATTGACTTTTTTTATATTAAACATCTAATTATTTCATATATTATATATTTATTGCTTTTAAATGTGATTCATTTTGTTTTGTTAATAATCTCTCATATTATAATTTCGAGTCTTTATTTCTAAAATGAGTGTTTTCATATGATCAATTTGTTTATCTTATTATATCTTGACTTTATCAACGCATTGAAAATTTGATTTATTTTCTTTTTATATCTGTTGCTTGGCTTTCAATATTATTTCTTAAATAGTATAAAGAAATTTTATTTTTTAAATTTAATTTCAGTTTTAGTTTGACTTAAATTTAAAATCTCAATATGTGATATTGAGGATATCTTTATCATCAAGCTCATGAATCAATTGCAGGAAGTTTCAAGTGAAAGATATATACTCACGTCCTCGTGTAAACAAATTTGATATATATTTTTAAATAATAAACTTATAATTTTTAGATTAATGCGATCTTAATCAATTTTAATTTGAATTTGATATGTAACCTATCTTTATCAAAACCATATGGTTTGTCTTAATTTTAATAATTTATTTTCATAATTTAGTCTTCAATTAAAAGTCTTATATCTTAAATTTATTTCTATTTAACAGAGTCACTAATACAGAAAAGACACACTACAACGGTTAAAATTTACAGACTACGACGGTTCATGAACCGTTGTTGCATCTGGAGTCGTAGTCTGTTTTGACAGACTATGACGGTTCTCATTAAAATCGTCGTAGTCTGTAACCGTCGTAGTGTGATAATACAGACTACGACGGTTCAATTAAAAGCGTCGTTGTCTGTAACAGTCATAGTTAGTATTATTACACTACAACGATTTTAGTTAACTCGTCGTAGTCTGAAACACAGACTACGACGGTTTTACGTAGAACCGTCGTAGTCTGTTTACCTTTTTTTTTAATATTCGTTTCTTTTTTTAGTGTTTTCCCTTAATTTTTGTACCTGTTTATTCCAGACAATCCACACAGCAAGTCCATAGACATATTTCACAAGTTATAAGGCAATAAATAACATGGTTCATAAACCAAAATCATACTTTAACTTGGAAACTATTCTAAATAGCAATTTTCTATCTAATAGTGCTGTAATTAACTACTACAAAATGAAATCAATTGAATAATCCAAACACTAAACTAACAAATGTTTAAATCATATCTTCACATGTATATTCCTAATTATCAGCTTCAAAAGACTCATCTATGTTCTGTTGCTTACTACAATACACTAGAAATGTCGCCCATTGCTTGCGAGTGTAGTCGATGGTTTCTTCAGCAAATGGCAACGAGTCACTAAAGGTCTGGAAAATAATGAATAATTATTAACAATTATGTATCAATTAATTAAATTAACAAATGGTATGTTAAAAAGTATGTACCTCTAACCAATGGTCTGTTATCCCCATCCAAATTATGCTTTCAATCCACTGCATGACATAGAAACCACATTGCGGTCTATACGTTTGTTTATTAGCCTACAAAGAATTGAATGATTTAGTTAGAAGTGTACATAATGTTGCATAGAAAACTTGCCTAGCCTGTTATGCCATTATGAAAGGTTCATCCTGGTAACCAACTTTACTAAAGTTAACAAGAGTTTGACCAGAATCATCAAAATGCACTCCTATCCTATTATCAACCCATTTACATTTAAAAAGAGGTACATGAAATTTACAGTACACAACCTCCCAAATTTCCTCAATGATTCCATAATAAGGCATGCATCCCAACAACGGATTGTTGTCTTTGGAGGTGGAGAAATGCATAGACTCAGCTTCTACCATAACTCCACTATTTTGTACCACACTGCTATCATCCAGTGACTTTGTGTAAAATGAATAATTATTTATATAGTATCCATTACATACAATGACATCTTTCTTAAGGGCACATGCAAGCCATTTTAAGGTCTCTGAAACTGTTTCATCACTTAAGATTTGATTTTTAAACCACTTCCTGAAAGTACTGTTGTGTTCTTTCAACAACCACTTCTCTGATTGTCTTAGGTTTTGCTTCCTTACAATTGCCTTGTGAGCAGCCAAGTATGGTTGAACTTCTTCAGTGTTGTTCAAAACATACAAATCAGCTTGCTGTACTAAATCCCAAGGTTTTTCCACACATTGTCCACCTCGAATGCATTGCCCAAAACGTCTACCCTCAGGACATGGTCTAGGAACCCCGACAAGAAAGGTAGTAGACATTTATTCTGAACAAAATTCAACCGTTTCTTCAGCCATGTACTTCTCAATAATTGACCCTTCAGGATGATACTGATTCTTGACATACCCTTTTAAGATTTTCATGTAACATTCGACGGGGTACATCCATCTTAGGTAAACAGGACCACATAATCTAATCTTTCGGACAAGATGGACAATCAAGTGTACCATAATGTCAAAAAAGGATGGAGGAAAAAACATTTCCAATTCACACAATATAATAGCAGACTCAGCTTCCATGTCATCCAGGATGTTAGGGTCAATCACTTTGGAACAGATTTGTTTGAAGAACCGACACAATCGGGTAATGGCATTTCTGACCTTTTTAGGCAAGATGCCACGGATAGCCACAGGAAGGAATTGTTGCATCAACACATGACAATCATGGGATTTTAATCCAATTAATTTCAAATCTTTCATTGACACAAGGCTCTTGACATTTGAACAGTATACTTGTGGCACTTTTATTCCGTGTAAACATTGACAAAAACTGGTTCTCTCTTTTTTACTTAATGTGTAAGCTGCAGGGGGGAGGTATGTGTGGTTACCTACATCACATGGCTTTAATTGATCTCGTATTTTCATCTCAACCATATCCAATCGAGCATTCAAACCATCTTTTGTCTTACCTTTAATGTTCAACAGAGTTCCTATCAAACTATCACAAACATTCTTCTCAACATGCATAACATCTAAACAGTGTCTAACATCAAGCTTGCACCAGTATGGGAGATCAAAGAATATAAACCGTTTCTTCCAAGGATTTGTCACAATTGCCTTCTTTGAAGACTTTCCGAACCCACTGTTAATGTCTTTCACCCTGTCAAAAACTTGTATACCGGTTAAGGGGGTAGGTGTTTCCTCATTTTCCGGATGACCATTAAATGCCCTTTTCAATTTACGATATGGGTGATACTGTCTTAGAAATCTCCTATGACCAAGATACATTGTCTTTCTTCCATGCTGCAATTGTTGGAAACATGTCCCTTCTTCACATATGGGACAAGCTTTATGTCCCTTAACACTATAACCAGACAAGTTTCCATAGGCTGGGAAGTCATTGATAGTACAAAACAACATGGCATGTAACTTAAAGGTTTCTTTAGCAAAGCCTTCATACACATCAACACCTTCATCCCATAATAATCTTAAGTCTTCAACCAACGGAGAAAGATAAACATCAATGTCATTTCCTGGCTGTTTTGGGCCCGAGATCAACATAGACAACATCATATACTTTCGCTTCATGCACAATGATGGAGGTAAGTTGTAAATTATCAACAACACAGACCACGAACTATGAGTAGTGGCTAAATTACCAAACAAATTCATTCCATCTGAAGCCAGACCAAGGCGGAGGTTTCTTGATTTACAACCAAATGAGGGAAACTCTACACCAATCTTCCTCCACTACAAGGAATCAGCCACATGTCGAAGCTTTCCATCATGTATCCTTTCATCTGCATGCCATCTGAGATTCTTAGCGTCATTGGCGTTTACAAACAGTCGCTTGAATCTTGGAATTATTGGAAGATACCATACCACCTTCGCAGCAGCATCATGCTTTGTTCCTTCTTCACTATCACAACCATCCTTCTTTTTTTTTGTAACGAGAGAGGCCACACCTAGGACACTTGTGCATCGATTCAAATTCTTTTCTGTATAAGATGCAGTCATTTGGGCATGCATGAAATTTTTTATACTCCATACCCATTGGACAAAGAATCTTCTTAGCGTCATAATTGCGGGTTGGCAATGTGTTACCTTCTGGAAGCATTTCACTCAACAACTCTAGTAACTGAGTAAAGCTTTTGTCAGTCCACCCATTTGATGCCTTCAGATGAACCAATTTTAACACTGCAGACATGCGAGTGAAGTTAGAGCACCCTTTGTACAGAGGTGTCTCTGCATCACTAAGCAATGTGTCATATACATGAGCTTTTGCAAAGTTTTCCGGACCAACATATTGAATCATGTCTTCAAGTCTGTCATCAATTTCTGTTTCCAAGGCTGGTGCAGACACATTAAAAGTTGTCAATGTGTCTAATAACTCACCATGCCATGTCCATGTTGTATAACTTCTAAGAATCCTATCACACAACAGGTGTTCTCGAATTTCTTCTTCTTTCAACCGTACACCGTTCAAACAATTGACACAAGGGCAACAAAACTTCCCACCACCACTAAAGTGATCATGTTGCTTAGCAAATTCCAAAAACTCTTCAACTCCAGCCTCATACTCCGTACTAATTCGACTTGCATTCATCCAACTACGATCCATGCTTTAATCAAAGGTATGGTCAACAAACATCAATATTCACCAAACTTCAATATTCACCAAAGCTAATCACAACAAGTTCTCAAACAAATTTGCATGGATGAGGTTAAGCCTATTCTGCTGTTTAAATTTTGTCACATGTTTAATCATTAAACTGCGATATTATAAATTATAACTAGTCAAATAAAAACAAAACCAGATACGGTTTGAGTCAATTCTTTTAATTTCAGTCAACTTTAACTGGTCCTTTAGTGATCGTTTTAGCAATGATCAGTAAATTTGGTCACTGTTCTCTAAATTATCAGTAAATCAGTAAATTATCAAATACACACCAAAATCAGTATGCCCAAACTTAGCACCAAAATCATCATTTTTCAAATGCAATGTAACAAAGTAAAAAAAATAATAATTAAGTAAAATTATTAACTCTTTTGTAAATTATCAGTAAATCAGTACACACCAAAATCAATATGCCCAAACTTAGAACAAAAATCAACATTTTTCCATAAACTGAAGCCCATTGCAATTGAATCCTAACATCACTGTACCGGACCGCCGTATGCCCAATTTCGCCTCTACAAGGCATATTGCATTCAAACTATTGCAAAAGGAACAACAAAACAGGGACCAAAAATGGAAGCGACGTGTACCTTTATTGAAGCGTTTCGCGTATGGGGAAGGAGAACGCAGCCAAAAAATGGGGTTGCGCCGGTGACGGAGGGGTCGCTCTAGCTCTGGTCGTGGTTGCGCCTGGTTGCGCTGGTGACAGAGGGTAGCGCCGGTGATGAAACAGTTGGAGGTTTTAGGGTTGCGGGGAGAGAAGGAGGAAAAAGGTTGCGGGATTTCCAGAAAATGCAGGGTTTAACGCGAAGAAGAAGCCTTTTCTCGTTACAGACTACAGACTACGACGGTAGTCTGTAGTAACAATATTACACAAATGCCACCGCTTCACATACTATGACGGTTCCATAGAACCGTCGTATCATGCGAGTCATAGATTGACAATTTTGCACTAGTGAGTGTACTATTCATTATCAACAATAAAATTTATTTTAACTGGAGTCTGAATGAATTCGTTTCGGATTGCCTAATCTTTCTACAGCACCAAATACGGTCCAACTCCATCGGTTAGTTAATGATAATATCAGTTCAAACTTCGTGCAAGTGACTCAATTAATTAAGGTAACCAAATATATTTTTAAACAAGTAACCATAACTTAATCAAGAGAAAGTTATAATTTAATACTCGTAAATATTTATATAATTTATTTTAACTATTTTAAGATATTTTTATACAGCGTTATGATGAATTAATGATATTTAGCCAATTACAGAATTAAAGATCTTAATTTTATAAAATTTTATTTTTAAAATTCTAAACATTATTTCAATAGAAACGTGAATATTGACTAGTTTTAGCTATTCAATAAGTTGAATAATTAACCATTCAAACACCATTCTTAAGATACCGATTAGAATATAAAAAATTATAATGATACTTATGTTTTAACTATTCAACTTGTTAAATATAATTAAATATTTTTTATATTCATGTAACGTTAAACAAATTATAAAGAAGATATGAGATTAATTTTAAATATTCAACTAATCTAATAATAACGTCATCATTCTCTTCTTATAACCAAGAGGTAACAAGAGGATGTTACCTAATAATTTATTATTTGACTTATCAATCAGTTGATGAAGACAAGATTAGATGGTTCTTTTATATTTTCTAAGTAGGACATATAATATAATAAAGGACATAATATTATTAGGGTAAGATTATTAATAATTAAAACTTTATTATTTATAATGATAATAATGTAGGACAAGAACAACTCTTAATTAATTATTTTATAGGAATCAAATAATAAAAATATTTATATATTTAAAATTTTAAACATATAAAATGAAATACTAGTGAAAATATGACATATAACGTCACTTCAATAATAACGGTTATTGTTGGGTCCTTATTTAATTACTATGGATATGACTTACAAAGTTAGTTCCTTTTATAGTCGACGTGGATTTGACTTACAAATAGGAATCGTTATGAAAAAAAAGAGGAAATTTTAATCCCTTATTTTCCCCCATTTCTCACTTTCTTTTGATGCGTTCGCTCTCTTTCGCAATTTTTCTTCGTTCTTTTTCTCCATAACTTTTTGATTCGTTCTCTATTACTCCCTTCGTTCTCCTTCTTCGTCGTGATCTGTCTTGGGCCCTCTTCATTCTCATTCACCTTTTCTCTTCTCCTTCTTGCCATCTACTCATTCTCTTGTGTCAGTTGAAGAAGATACTCATCTCTGTTCAAGAAGATACTTGTCTCTGTTCGGTTGGCTAAGTTGAAAAATAGTTACACTAAGGCAAGCTATTTCATCTTTCTATTACTCGATTTGTGGTATTGTTGTGTGAAATTCTACTTTGTGTGTAGACATTTGATACTTGATTAAAATGACTAAGGTATTCCATCTCACGTGCCCGCCGTCACACTTCCCTCTTCCACCATTATTGGAGGTAGCGGTTCTCTCACTGCCGTTCCCTTATTCGTTTTGAGTCTCTTGCGATTTTGCTCAAGTACACTTCCCTCGTGGCCAAGGTTAGTATCAAACATCCCTTTTTGTAAAGAATAAAACACGAGAAAGGGGATTGAATTGTGTTCTTAATAAAATTTTTCTTTTATCATCTATAGTTTTCAAACAGGTTCAGACGATATGAAAATTATCTTGAAGAATTGATTTTAACAAATAAGGTTGTGTTTTAATTATCCCCGTTAGTCACAAGATAAAATAACTTAAACACATATATTTTTATACTGGTTCGTCTACTCAAGACTACGTCTAGTTACTCAGTAATTACTGAGTTTTCACTAACAACAGTGAAAAATGTTACAAGTATTGTTTGAACCCAACCACTTCTAGCTAATACAAGATATTCTTTAATCAAAGCCTTCCCAGGCTAAACAACCAAGTATTCTTTGTAACACAGCTTCTTCAGGCTAAAACCAGTATTCTTTGCACACACAGCCTCCTCAGGCTAAAGTACCACACAAGTGGATTTAAGATAGTTTTAAGAAAAACTAAAGAATTCCTCTACGCAGAGAGGGTTTTTACAATGAAGAATAAGTTCTTTTTGATTCAAGAGCGAAGACAGAGTATAAGCTTATGTAGCGTTTTCGAACTTGAAACTTTGAAGAGAAGACCTTTATATAGGCAACAGTCTTGGAAAGATCCGTTAGACTCAAATCTTGATCGTTGTCCTTTTCTTGAAGCTTTCCCATCAATGGCAGAGATCAATCAGAATAATTAATGTTTGAGCAGCGGAGTCAACACACATCCAATACCTTTTTCTGACTTGATTAGATTGGATAACAAAAGAGTGATCTGCTTTTCGTGTTGCAGAGGTTTTGTACAGTATCCAACCACTTTTGGAAACTTCTATGAGTAACGACTAAATTTGAAATGTGCACAAGTTACTTCGTCTGTCTTCAGCTTCTACTTGTAGACGATGGGTCTTGACAGAAAACATAGTCTTTGAAAGATGTTCTTCAAGGAAAGTCTGAAGACAATGTCGTCTACCATCATACTTGTATCGTTTGAACTTTGTAGTGTAGCTTCGAAGATGAAAAGGAAACTTATCAGATTGAGTAGTCATCTTTCGTTTGAGGTCTTCTGTTGTCTAATCTTACTTCGTCTGAAGTCTTCTATTGTCTGATTTTACTTCATCTAAAGGTATCGTCTGTCTTGTAATTATCAAAACAAAGAGTGTTAATCATCTTGATCTAACACTTTTTTACCTCGTTGAAGTATTAAGTTTGGATGGTTATAGAGCATGCATGTTCCTGTTGTTGTTGTTGTTGATTTTCTAATAGTATCTCCATCTAAGCTTGTTTTTGTTTTTGATAGTACATTAGCTTAGTTGATTTTCTGAGGGTACATTAGCTTGCTATACTGGTTGATGATTTAAGAAGAAAAGAAAATGCAGTCTAGTATGAGTGTTGGATTGGGAAAATGCTCTTAGTTTAGATTAAAAAAGGGGTTTGCTAGTGATTTTTCTTCTGCTTTTGATATTGAACAAGGTTATTCTCTTATGTTTTTGATATTTAATAGGATTCAAGAATATTTAAAAAAGGAGTTTGTTAGTGGTTTCTCTTCTGCTATTCATATTTCTCAATTTAATAATGTTTCATTTTACCTCAATTTCTGACTAGGGCCACAACATAACTTTAACGGTATATAAAACCTATGTTAAAGAGAAGCATAATAAGTTAATTTCTAGTCCTAGATGCATTTCATATAATTTGAGCAAGTATACAGATTTTGAGGGAGTTGAAAGTAGATTTTGAGGGACCAGCTAAGCAGAAGAACTTATCTTTCTTCCATAGACGATCATTCCAGACAACTTTTTCTAGTTGTTAGGAATGGACAATCATTCTTCGATAATGTGGCCATGACTAAATCGAAGATTCTTAAAAAGACGCTTCTTCCAAATATAACCCACAAAAGTAAATCAAATGAGCTTAAGTTTTATCATTAAGCCTTAGTAATAATTTATACTAGCTAATTTTACTATATGTTTGGACGTAAATTGTTTGTCTGAAATATGTAAATATGTTATATTACAGGTATTTATCATACAAATATTATATAAGTAAAAAATAATTTTTTTAAAAAAATTATTTTTGACATTGGTTGATAAAAAATAAAAAACTCAGTAAACAAACCATCGTCACAAACACCTTTTTTTTTTTTTTTTTTAATTTATGAATAATATTTCACGTCGGTTAATTGATATAATCGACATTAAAAACATACAACTAACATCGAATTTATACTAACGTGAAAAAGTATTTTTAATATCAGTTGTATTATATATTTTAAATCGATTACAATGTCGGTTATATACATTTTTAAAATCATTACACAACCAACATTGTCGATTACACAAACTGATGTTAAAAATCCAAACTTTTAATGTCATCTTCTTTAAACGTCGATTAAGAACTGATGTTATATTAATTCACATAAGAGAGATGTTTCAATATATCAATTCACTTAATGAAATGATGAATTTATAACCTTCTAGATAAAATCTCTTAATATGTTATTTAAGAATAATTAACTCAACCATCACTAAATTAAATCTTAATAATATGTCATTTAATTATTTTTATGATCGAAAAGGATAATATTATTAATTGTCATTTCTCAATTAATGATACAAGATAATATTTTAAGTTTTTATTTATACTCATTTATTATGAAAAAAATATTCCAACATAAAAATTATGAAAAATAACAATTATTTTAAATTTTATAAACTTGTGAATGTTTATTTTATTGATATATTAAATAATTTAATTAAATATATGAAAATTTGTTACGAATCATAATTACATTAAAAAGGGATCATCATATATATATATATATATATATATATATATATATATTCAATTAAAAATTGCTGGGGGCATCACTCTCCAGTACATTAGAAAATATACGGAACAGAATAAATTATATACAAGTAAGGATAAAATTCTTAAGATAAAACTATTTAAAATATTTTAATATACTGGATTAGTGTGTAGAGCATTTAAATGTCTTTTATCTATATCTCACCATTAAAAAAGTGAACTTTCAAGAGAAGAGTGTTAATAAAGAGGAAAAATATCAATAAAAAGAACAATTATTTTCTTAAATGTTAGAGGGTCTTTGCAAATATTTTCAATTATATCATGATGCTAGAACAATTCATGAAAGAATATCTGAGTTTGGTCTAATATCAATTTGGACATCATGGACTAGTTAAAAAACATCTACTAAATTATTATTTAATTTTCATTCATAAGTTTTATTTAAACTTAAAAACAGTTGCAGAGTGATAAATTATATGGCAACACAAGTTAGGAGAGCACTAAAAACATATGTAGATGATTATTGCATATCAATAATTAATCAAAACCAATGATTGCACACGAACGCGGGTTCAACATTTTTGTGCAAGTGATAGTACTTACTAACTACTCGTTTGAATCTTGGAGTAGGACACCTTATCGGAATTTAACGAAAGAGATAGGAAAGGGGAGAAGGACTTGCCAAATTCATGCATCCTATTAATTAATTCATTAATCCAATTAATGCCTTTTTTATGCCACCAAACTAACAACATATGGTCACCAAGAACCCTAACTCCAATATGCCATAATATTTAAAATCTTATTATGTCTAGTCCTTTTCTTCACCCACTCTCCCTACCCTCTTTTGTTATATATAATGTTTAGAATTAGACTCACCAACTCACTATTATCTCATTGACACCGACGGGGACTACAAGGAAATTTTCTTGTTTTTTTTTCCCTTACGTTGTATTTGGTTTGAACTTGAAACATGTCAAAAATATTCCAAAAACGTTTTCAGCATGGGGCAATACGACTTGCCATGTTTTTATTTTTTATTTTTTCAAATCGATTTGTAGACAAACAAGATGTTATTGGAGAAAGACATTTGATCAACTCGTGATGGATGTTTGACTAATTCTGAAAAGGTCAAAAAATAAATGTGTGTATGTGATCGTTATGGGGACATGTATAATGTTACATTTGTAGCTGAAAAAGAGAAAATCAAAATCATTCTTGTGTCTGAACTGTTTCTTTCTTTTTGTCGGCAAAAAACTAACTGAGAATTGAGATGCACGAGGTTCTATATCTAACATTGAAAGTGGGTTGACTTTAATTCGTTTCCCTTGTGCGAATTTACTATAGTTTAAATTATGAATCACAAGTTGCCTAGTTTAATGATAAATGTTTATTAAAATCTACATGTGATTATGTTTAATAAAATTTTCATTAACATTACACACAAACACGCTAATAAATTTTCCTAAAAAAATATGTATAGTCAGAGAAGTGATGCCATGCTCTGTCTAGACAGTAAAATTGCTCCTATTTTCTTTTGCTATTTCATTCTTAATTTTTTGTGATATTTTTATTTTCATCCTCCTATTTTGTTCTTTATTTTTCATTCTTGTAGTCTACATTGTTTTCAGACTTAGTCCTTATAATTTTTTTTCCATATTTAGTCATTACAAAATCCTTTTTTGTACATAGATTAAAAGTGAAAGACTAAATAAGAAAATAAATAAATTACAAAAACAAAGAAAATGAAATACAATGACTAAAAATAAAACATCATGAAATATTAAGGAAGAAACAATAAAAATACTTACAAAAATTAAAAATATAAAACACTAAAATTTTACATGGATTAAAGTATGTAATAAACCTATTATAGATTATAAATTACCATTTTCTTCTATCAAATTCCATAAACAACCACACACAAATCAAAATGAATGATTGATTAGTCTAACAAATCCAAGTTCGAATTTTTTTATATTTTATTTTAAATAAAATAAATTTAAGTTGTAATTAAGGGTGTGCAAAAACTGGTTAAAAAAATTTAAACCAATTCATTTTTAAACTGTTTTATAAAATAGTGTGGTTATCCAAATCGATTCTAAAAGAATGGTTCGATTATTTTTTTTAAAAAAAAATGCTTTAGTTTTTTCTTCTTTTTTTTTTTTCATTCAATTTGATTATTATTTTATAATAATTTTATTAAAATCGATTCAGTGAATCGAACTAATTTTAATAAAATGCTTCCGTTTGATTTTGTTTATGTATTTAAGCTTGTATCTTATGCAATTGCAGAAGAATATTGGAGAATGTTTAGAAGCCGACACTGACAACAGTGTGAGACAGTCAGGGACAAAATGGTTCAGATAAGATCTCAACTATGATTTCATTGGAATAATGTATGGTCCCAAACAAATATCGAATCTAATGAAAACGAGTAAAATCCTCCATGTTTCAGTGTCACATAATAACAAGAGGCAAGAATCTTCACCAACCTCCAAAATGTAATAGACAAGAAAGTGGAAAAAGGGTACTAATTAAAATGAAATTTTTTACAATTGAATGTGAGGATTCAATTTAGGTGTAAAGCAAGGGGGCCAAGCAAAAATGCTTTTTCCTTGTCAAACCAATGGAAAGAGGTGTAAAGAAAATAAATTAAATTACCTAATTGGTTTGATAAGTATCAAAACGTTGAATTGAGAAAAAGGGCCTCAGTGATTGTAGCTTTGGGAACAAATTTAAAGTTTAAGTCTAAACACCCGTCCTAATCAAGAATCAACACCACATAGAATGCTTTAATTTTTCCATGGGGGAAGTTGTTAACAGCTAATATATAAATAAAAGTTCAATTATCATCCATTCTTACCCTCCGGCAAAAAATGCAATCATATTTTATATGATGGTTTAGCCAACGTGGCCATTGTATTAATTAAAAATTGTTCCTACAACAACTTTATTCCAAATTCAAATGGATTCCTAGTTTTGTTTACGATTAATAAAAGTAAAAGAATGGTTTTATAAATTTTCTATCTAATATTTTTTAATGGTCTTCTTTAATTTAAATGCAGAAATATGCGAATATATTCTCATGGTATATATATTAATTTAACTACTTTCAGTTAACTTTATATTAAATTAGCAAAGTATTTAAAAGAATATGACATTGCATAAGAAAATACCTTATGTACTCTTAAAAATATTACATTCAAGCAACTAAAATCATACCATGTATGGCGCACATGAATTGGTGTGTGATTGTTATTTAATTAGATATTTTGAGTTAAAATTTTAAATATAATTGTTAGACTATTCCACTTATTTTTATAGCATATATTTAATTCAAAAATTTGAATGAAGATGTATTAACATTGTAAAATAATTTTACAGTGTGATTTAATCATAAATCACCTTAAGACTTTTAAGATAATTTTATAAAATTAAAAAAATTATCATAAATAGTAGTTTATGATTAAATAATAATGTAAAATTATTAAATTATTAACAAATATCTTCATTTAAAATTAAATTATTGGAAAAATAATTATATAAACACAAGTCTTGCGTTTTTTTTTAAGGGACTCACCTATTTCCATATCTAAATTTTTCATATCAATGTTTTCAATTTTAAATTTTAAGTTTTCTGTAGTATTTTCATATTTAAATTTTTTTATACTACCAATTTATCAATTATCAATGTCCTTAATTTTAAGTTTTCTAAACCACTATATTATTTTATATTTCAAGAATTTAAATTTTATGTTATCTTATATGTTTTAATAGTTCATACCAAATAATAAATAGATCATAATATAATTTTTTAATATTTTTATATTTATAAATAATTTTACACTTTCTAATTTTAATTATGTATATACAATATTTTATTTTTAGTTATATATAAGATTGGTCTAATGGCAGGGAAAAAGATGGTTGCGAGTTCAAAGCTTCCACTGACAAAAGAAATTAATAATATCATTAACTAACATTTATCGAAAAAAGATTACATATATATATAATTTTTTTTACATAATATATATTTTAAAATGTTAAATACATAGTTAATTTAATAAAATATAAAATATTTCATTTGCATATTACGAAAACAATCTATAAATGAATATAAATTAAAAAAATTTAGCAATTCTTTTTCTTAATATATTATCGTAAACAATCAATAATGTTTTCGTTATGATATAAAAAGTCTCGTTAATATGTTTTGTAGGCATGAAAACTGAAACTCATAACTATATACAAATTTGTATAGTTATATTTTCCTTTTATAATATAAAATGTCTTGTTAATAAATAGTATGTTTTCTAGGCTTGAAAATTGAAACACGTAATCTTATAAAAATATACAAAATAAAGAAAAAAATGTTGATAAGTTTTATAGTAGTGGGTCACAGTAGAATGATGCCTAAACAAATATGTTAACATAGTAAAACACTATAACATAACAGAATATTAAATTATAGTATTATAAATAAATTAATTCTCACATGTTAGCCAAATAAATAAATAAATAAGTAGATTCACATCTAACTGCCCACAAGCTTCAACCGTTAGTTTCATTTCGAATACACCTATGGCGGGTCAAAAGTTAGTACATAAATAAATATACCACGCGAAAAAAACATATTGATCTAATTAATAAATATTATGCTCATATTTCACGTAGTTACATCGATGTGAGAATTTTGTGGGTGATAATTTATAAACACTTCTTAGCACCTAAGTCCTAGTATGAAATCTTTTTCAAAGAGATTCCCGTGAATGCGTTTACCTGGCAAAGTGTTTTTTTTTTTCTTAAACTTGTAATCCATGTTTATTTATTAAGTATTTTTTCTGGAATTTTTTTTTAATTTTTTTTTCTCTTATCATGTTTGGTATTAAATTTTGTTTTTTTGGAAATGTTATTACTCTTACAATAACATCTTTAAAATTTTATTATAAATTATATAAAACTTTGTTTTATTTATCTATCAAGTTTCATTGTTTCACAAAAGTAAATATACCATTAATTTCACAATCATGATATAGAATAAATACTTTCGTAAATTGTGTGAAAGAAATTGCAATCGAAAATAAATTATGGAAAAGTACAGGGTAAAACAGAATTATGGAGGAGGGGAAAACATAAACACAAGTAAAAGAAAAGAGAATGAAAAAAGTATTTAGAATTAGTAAAGTAAAATAGAAAAAATAAAGTATACTTTTACCTAAAAAATTTAAGTTGCTGAGTAAGTTGAGAATACTCAACTGGTGGAGTGAGAAAATGAAAAACTTAATTATTTTTAAAGAATTTCATATTTCTAAATATATATTTTATTTATCTTATATTAAATATGGATAAAAAACTTTTTATATGATATTCTTGAAAAAAGTTAAAAGATCCCATACACCAAACACCTCTCCTTCGGCATATTCTTGGGACTAATTCAACTAGACTATTTTAAATAGTAAATAAATAAAACAAACATTCATTTTGTTTATATATTTGTATTTTTTAGGTAAATTATCAATTTGTATTAAGAATAAGACAATTTAATTGATGAAAGATGAAAAATAATAAAATAATTCTTAAAGAATATTTATTATCATTTTAATTTATAAATTTAATTTTTTATTGTTATTTTGATTTATGAATTTAATCTCATGGTCTCCTTTCCATCTCTTAAATTAGAGACTAAATTAACAATGGTATAACTCAAAGAATAAAATGATAAGAAATTTATAAAATAAAATGATAAATATATATATTTGCATACCAAAATGATGGTTTTTTTTTTTAATGCAGACCGAAGTAAATATAATATTTTCTAAGTAATGAGGAACGTAATATATACAAGTGTTTGTCTTCAAAATTTCTCACTTCCGAAAAGACAAATGTTTGGTTTAATTAAAATTCACAAGAAGGTTCTAAGAGCCTAACAGCACTTGATAAAACGATTATCTTGTGTGCGAATGTTTCTATTTGGTCCTGATCATGCTGCTACAGACCTTAATATAATAATCCTACACAACTTTCTTTTCTATTTGAATTTTAATTAAATTAATTTATTCCCTGACCCTACACGCAGGTACATCCTAACCAACTTGATTGAAACAAAACTATTCAACTCATAATCATTTTCTTTATCGATGATGTCACAGACACATAATTACCTGGTATGAAAACATTACCCCCTTTTGGTAAAAAGAAAATAATATATACAGGGTAATATTGCATCACCATATACTAGTAATAGCAGATGCTGTCACTATGAATAGTGAATTTTGGTCGTCAACATTCAGAAGTCTTAATCACAGTAGTTAAAAATAGAAAATTTACTTTTAAAATTGTTCTTGGTTTAATCAAAGAACTTAACCTATGTATTTTCCTTTTATGTGTGTAATGTTACCATACCCTTGAATCATGGACACTTGGCCTTTTTGTGTCCCGAAAGCCGCGGATAGAGCCAATGTAGTTTCTTGGAAGGCACTCTATAACTTAATGTCATATATATAAATGCACACAACATATTGTAGAGGGCACGCTTCTTGTTGCATAATAAAGTGCTTCTTATTCAAGCCATCACTTTAAGACTTAACTTTCATAATAATCTCTAAGCTCCTGTGCTTTATTCTTAAGTTGATTTCGTTTTATTTTGCTTTTTTTGTTTTGTTTTGTTTTTCCCTCCATCTAAACAACGCACAAAGTTGTTGTTTCTTTCTGTGATACATCTTCATCAAACAAGGCATGGCAGCAAAAGCAAAGAACAACAAAATGGGGAGTGAATTGGGTTGTGGTCTTATGGGGAGAATTCTCCATCTCAAAAGCAACAAACTGAGAAAAGCTTCTGTTCACTCCCTACCCTTCAAGAATGATGATGATGATGATGTCAAAATTGAAGAGCTTAAGAAGACTCCAAATGACACTGAGCCACACAAGCTGAGTTATGCAGATCCGAAACCTGCCAGAAAGAGTGTCTCTTTTCACCAACAACAGCAACCTTGTACACATCGAAACAATCAAAATCCTAGGCATTCAGATGTTGTTGCAAGAAACTCAACGTCATCATCATCATCCGTTAGTACTTCAATTTCAACTCACACAAAGGTACAACAAAACAAGGAGAAGAATCATGACAGCAAGCCACATAGGATAAGTACTAGTCACTGGCGAGATGATGAGAACGACAAGTTTCAATTGAAAATCACTGGGAATTTGCTTGTGAATAACACCCCAAGAAGGAAGAGTGTGGAATACATGCCCAACACTGCAGAGTTGAACTCTGTGTCAAGTTTTCACAGCAATGCAAGCAAAGGCTTGATGGGGAATATCATGAGGAGAAACAACAGCAGCACTCCAAGGTTGAAAAAAATGGACCCTGAGGTGTTGAAGTCAATGGGAAATGAAGCATACAGGCATGGAAGATTTGAAGAGGCTTTGGCTTTGTATGATCAAGCAATTGTAATTGATTCAAATAAGGCAATATATCATTGCAACAAGAGCGCAGCTTTAATTGGCTTAGGAAGGTTTCAGGAAGCAGTTTTTGAGTGTGAGGAATCTATCAAGCTTGATCCTTCATATGTCAGAGCCTACAACCGTTTGGCCACAATATATTTTAGGTATAATGAAATATACATGCTTCATTCAATGATGTTAAATATTCTTTGCAATATGATGTAGTGTTTTCTTTTTTTATTGTTATTACTTTTCCTTACAGAATTGGAAATAAATGCAGGTTGGGAGAAGTAGAAAAAGCACTGGATTGCAATCAGTCAATTTCATGTGCTGATTCAGTACTTACTTTCCAAGCTCACGCTCTTCAAAATCACCTTAACAAATGCATAGAAGCACGGAAAGTCAATGCATGGAGTGATATATTAAAAGAAACACAGTCTGCAATATACTTAGGTGCTGATTCAGCTCCACAGGTTAGCCATTACCTTTATTTACACCAACTAAGTGTTTAATCAAGCATTCTGCATCAAAATTCGTTGGATTGACCCATTATATTTTCAACTGAGCTTTATCTAGAATTGCTCTTCTCATTTTTATATTAGTCTCATTCTCATACCAAACTGCTATTACTCAAACTGATTAATTAAAAAACTGGTTATGTATGCTAGGTCTATGCTTTACAAACTGAAGCGTTGCTGAAGCTCTTAAGATATCAAGAGGCATATGTTGTATATGAAAAAATGCCAAAATTTTCACTTGACTGGTGTAGCAAGATATTTGGCCCGGCTCACAGTGCTTACTTCTTCATGATAGGCGCACAGGTTTACTTGGCAGCTGGCAGGTTGGTAAAAATGCTTCCTTGTTTTTTTTTGGTTTTGACAAATTCTTCTATCATGGTTTACGCATTTGGAGATTCGCATGTATTGTTACAAAGATATGCTGAGCAGGCTAATAAGTACTATTTCTCTTGAAGCCTCATAACAAAGAGCTAGAACAACAGATTCATTCTCATAAAATTAGGCTGTGAGAATGATGCATTGTAAAATAATAATACATTACACTACTGTAGACACCATATTATTGTAATTATCAGCTTTACACTGCCAATGCCTTATTTGTGTGATTATATTCAATGGTTAATGTTGATATATTTTCTGAGTCTAATTAGTGATGAATCTGAAGTTGAATTGAATTTGTTGGTTAAAAGGTTTGAGGAAGCTATGACAGCAGCTCAACAAGCAGCTAAAGTTGATCCTAGAAATAGAGAGGTGAATGCAGTGGTAAGGAAGGCCAGAGCAGCAACTGCAGCTAGAATGAGCGGAAACCTGCTCTTCAAGGCATCAAAATTTGTCGAAGCATGTGCCGTGTACAACGAAGGGCTAGACCATGATCCACACAACTCAGTTCTGCTATGCAACAGAGCTGCGTGCCGTGCCAAGCTTGGCCAATATGAGAAGGCAATGGAAGATTGTAATGCAGCACTTATGGTTCAGCCATCTTATAGCAAAGCAAGGTTAAGGAGGGCAGATTGCTATGCCAAGGTGCTTTGATTTCTATGCTAAGATTTAATTCTTTTGATACATTTTAGTATTTAATAATAGAGTTTAAAAGCTATGCACTTGACAATGTAATATAGTTTTACACAATCATCCAATCAAAAATCAGATTTTATATGATTTATAGGCATTTTGTTATCAAAGTCAACAAACCTACCAATGGGTTATAATTGGTTGAAGGTGTAAACGCTTCACATTATCAGTCCATGAATCTTTTTCTCTTAGTAATAACCCTTTTGTGATATTTATTTTTTTATGCATGTAGTTGGAATGGTGGGAAGCTGCTATTCAAGACTATGAAATGCTATTAAGAGAAAGGCCAGGGGATGAGGAAGTGGCAAGGGCTTTGTTTGAAGCTCGACTCCAACTCAAGATGTTGCGAGGAGAAGATATTAAGGACTTGAAATTCGGTTCAAATTTGGTTTCCATCTCAAGTAATGATCGGTTCAGACATTATGTAACCTCACCAGGTAAAACATTTTGCTGTTTCTGTTATACAATTGCATACTATGAGTAGTACAAATACACTAACCAGATGTGAGGGTTATTCAATAGGTATGGCTGTGGTGCTCTTCAGCAACAAGGCAACCCACAAGAAAGTGTTACTTATGTTGGAGCAAACCAGCAAGAGATTCCCATCAGTTAATTTCCTCAAGGTTGGTTTACTTTTTTTAGTTTAGACTTCTCAACTAGTGGGAATGGAAGCTGTTTTTTACACATTGGACAAGCAAGATAAAAAAGAAACCACATTTTATGAAGGAAATGATTAAGAAATAAAAAACTACTTAACTTACCTGATGCAACTAATAATTTGATTTAGAAAAACAACTTTCACCAATATCAAATTTTTATAATATTGTTTGTGTCTTCTTCAATGTTTTTTTTTACTTACAACTTAATGACAATTCTTTAGGTGGAGATTGAAGACCACCCCTACTTAGCAAAATCAGAAGGTGTTACTTCTATCCCAGCTTTCAAAATATACAAAAACGGATCAAGGGTTAATGAAATTTCAGGCAACAACCATGAATTGTTAGAAAGATCAGTTAAATTGTATAGCAGTTGAGATCATTGCACTTAATAGTGCCAACAAATTGATTCTCCTTCATAAAACCTTGGCTAGAGGCAGAGGAAACCCAAGAGGATGTGCATTGTATAACTGTAGCATGTAAAAAAGTTTATACAAAAAAGCATTCTTTGTGTGAGTAATAGATTTAGATTCTTTTAATTATTCATATTCCATGTATAAATGTATCGACAAACCTGAACAACTGTGTTGTACTTTTTCCTTAAATATTACATGGTTTTTCAGAATTTGTCCTCATGAATTACTAGTTTGTGTCCATTCATTTTTGTTGCTCTAGCTTCCTAGGCGTGTTTGGTTCCACGCTTTATAAATGTGATTTGATTTTCACGTTCGAAACGTGATTCTTTTTTTTTTTTACGAGTTTCCAAACACACTTGCAATTATATTTGAACTTTCAGTCTAGCCACTCCTCTAACATCCGATAGGAGCTACATTGATTTTAAACTATAAGAGGTTGTGCTCTCATTATATTACATGGTAATTAAGATTCATATTATAGTCTATCTCTCTTTCTGAATATTTAATAGTTTTGACAGCACTTAAACTGCTTAACGCTTGTTTGTTATTAACGAAATGGGATTTATTATTTAAAAAATTTAGTTAAATAAATCTGTTTGAAAAGTATATACAAAAATGCGTTTGTTTAGAAGAATGCGTTGAACTGTTTAAAATTTAAACACGTCCACTTCTCTTGACTGAAAATCTAAACGCGAAATCTAAATGTCTCCTTCCTCAAATATTAATTTAAAATGCGGTTATCATATTTAAATAAGGAGACGTTTAAATTTAAAACATTATTTGAACAGTTATTTGATGAATAAAAAAATATATTAATTTAAAGTAAGGAAGGTCTAGATTTCAATCGTCTTCTTACTTTTGATCGTCTTTAGTGTTGAACAGTTAAAAACTCTGTTTTGTCAATAATCCAGAGCTGCATGACTATAAGATTTTCACAGGATGAACAACTAACAACAATAATTTAGATGACGAATTTAAATACAATGATCATAGCGTAGTTATCATAAAAAAATTAAATTTTAAATATGATTTAAATCAATGATTATGTATCGGAAATACTAAATAATTTTATGCAATCAACTAATTATAAATCAAATTTTATAAAAATTTTTAAAAATTTATTATCAAAATCAACAAATTTTATACATGAGATTTTTTTTTTAATAATTTCCTTTAATAAAATATTTTATCTTTAATGTGAACAAATTATGTAATATTGTTGTAATTTTTGTTTTTATTAGAGTTAAGCTTGAATATAAAGTAAAACAGAGATGGGTATGTTGAACAACGTATAACAAATATTCACAAATATAATGTCTTAGCGTTTTGGATTAAAAGAGTTATCGAATACACTTACGTTATTTATGTCTTGGTTTAACTTCACTGGAATTCTCAACAATTTTGTTTAAAGTTTAGTTAAAAGTTGCTTTTATTTAGAATTAAATGTTAGTTTTGTGAGCTAAAAACTAACTAACACTTGATGACATATATGATAGTAATATATATCTATTAATCAACTGATTCATATACTAAATCAAATCCTAATAGATTTTAAAGTCACCAAAACAGAAATTATGAACTAAATGCTTACTTTTATTTTAATCATAATTTGCTATTATTCCATCTAACGAGGGCTTATCAGTTCTAAGCAATTAGTCTCGTGATTATTGATCTAGTTAAGACCTTGTGTTGGGGAGTATTGGTACGATTCACTATTTAGCAATAATCAGCATGATGGAGGGGACAAATTGCAAAAATAAGTGACACAGTTCATATGAGTAAATGTTTCAATTTTTGCCCTGACTTATCCTTATTTTGAAATCAATTCAAGGTTAAAAGTGAATACGAATGCTTTAATCAAAGCAACAATAATAGGTATAACATAATTACTACAATAAGAATGAAGAATAATGGTGAATGTTACTATGCATTCCATCAATCACCAAAAATATTCCATCAATCACCAAGACAACAGGAATCTTGATATATATATATATATATATATATATATATATATATATATATATATATATATATATATATATATATATATATATATATATATATATATATATATATATATATATATATATATATATATATATATATATATATATTCCATGTTTGGAGTGTTGTCCTGCAATGTTCTTCTCATTATCAGTAAAATGACTAAAATGGCGTTTTCCAAAAATAAAACGAAACTGCCTGGTTAACGAACTGAAATAGGGATTTATTAAATTATTCTCAGTTTATTTTTAAAAGAAATAAGTTAATAAGTTGGTATTTAAATCTAATTTTAAAAACTATGATTATAATTTATCAGTCTACTTTTTCTAAAATAAAATAAGTGGGAGTTGGTTAATAAATTATATTTTTTATTTGAATAAAATATGGTTTTGGTTTCTTTAAAATTCTAAAAATTATATTTTATTTCTTCTAAAGTTTTTTTTTATCCTGTTTTAATCCCTATAATTTAAAAATACATTATTTTTATCCTTAGAATGATTTAGATAATGTTTTTAATAGTTATAAAGTGTTATTTATACTACTTAAAAAGACAAAAGTAATGCATTGTTAAAATAAAATAACTAAAATAGATAAAAAAAAATTTGGAGGAGTTAAAACCAGAAATTTAGAAAAATTTTAAATAAGTCAGAGTTGGTAAAACGGGCTTGTGAGTGCTCTGTAACTGCTTGTTTTGAGGCTTAGGAATGTTAGAAACTGAGCTTAGGGAAGATGCACAAAGATAGAGAATTTGAGAGGTGGAGACAGAGACTGATTCTTAATTTGTATACTCATTCATCAAATACAGAAATGAGAAAGACTGCTGACTCAGCAGCTATACAATTGTAACTGACAGACAGTCGACTCTTTGATCACGTCTCAGTAACTGCTTTTTCTTTTTTTTGTTTAGGTGGATGATCCTGCTAGAGGATTCAGTGTGCTTGTTGATGGACCCCCTTGATATGCGTATCGATCCTCAGGTATAGTTTCAGGCTTTCTGGGTCTCTCTGAAGTTTATTCACTTTTTAGGATGTATAGAATCAATATATATAGTGGCTGTTGTTGATTGGTTTTAGATTGCATGTAGTGTTGTTGTTGACCTAGTTTAGTTGCTGGAGTGAAAATTGCCAGGATGCAATCCGATATATGTTGTTTAACGTTGCATGGTGATTTTCTCTGTAGCTTCTTTGCTTTGTTAGGATGGTTAAATCCAAGGCATAAACTGCTATTTGTAAATGGTTTGGCTTCTTTCTCTAAAGAATGTGGAGTTGTAACCATTGATTGGAAACCTATGGCTGAGAGTTTAGCAAAGTATACACATATATATACCAAGCCATAGATTTGTTAAAGATCATTCCATTGTTTTTCTATTCAACAATTAAGTCTACACTTTTCTCTCAAAACTTCATCTCCTTCGATAAAGGATTCATATTGATTTCTAAAATACCTTCTATATATATATATATATATATATATATATATATATATATATATATATATATATGACCTGGCGCATGCATCTGTCAAATTCTGAAAACATTTTTGATGGCTTTCTTCAATATTTCTTGTTAATGAAACGTACCAAGAATACTATCGGTGGTGTTCATAATTAAGTCCAACAAGTTTCTTGTGTCTGTAATTATATCATGTTTCCCATTTGCGGCAGAGTAATACATAATTTTTCTTCTTTATTGAACTTATGGACAGGCATGTGACAGACAAGTTGATAAGTGCTAGATTATATATGTTTTCTTAGGTGTTTTTAGTCCATTTTCATCCATTTTTACTAGGTCTAGTTGTAGTTTAGACAAGAAAATAGTAAAAATATCATGTTTGTTTAATGTTAATCTTTGATTTGGTGTTTCATTAGTTTTATAGATCATTCTTGTGTTTTTAAGTATTTTAATCTCTTTCTTGTTATTTTTAGGTTTATTGAAAGAATGAAGAGGAAATAGGAGCAAGGAATGAATTGAAGGTTAGAATTGAAGCTTGGAATAGTAAGCTCCTAGACCTAAGATGAAGACTTGGAGTGCAAGCCATCAAGAAAAGGGAAACTGAAGCCCAAGCCATGGAAGCATGAGCAATTGCGCCAGGGCGCAAACCAGGGCCAAGTCAGGCGCAAATCTTCACCCTTTTGCTGTCAGGATGCGCCCAGGCGCAAATCTGGGCCAAGCCAGGCGCAAATCTTCACCCCTTTGCTGTCAGGATGCGCCCAGGCGCAAATCTGGGTCAAGCCAGGCGCAAATCACTATACAGGGGGCGCAAATCATGGGCTATATATGGGTCCTTAAGCGCGAAAATACGGGAATTATTGGGGGAATCTTCTTCCCCAATCTTCCTCTGCACAATTCTCTCTTCTCCACTCTCATTCTTCCCATCCTCCATCAAACCTCGAAGATTTCGGAAGCTTTGGAGCTTGTGGAAGCAAGACCCAGACCTTCATGGAGTGCTTCTTGTGTTTGAATTCCTTTTCTCTTCTTCCATCTCTCGTTTCCATGTTAGGCTAGATTTCTAGGTTAGGGATTGGAGATTTTGATTATGTAACTCTTGTAAATACTTCTTCATGTTAATTCAAGTGTAATTTCATTCAATTGATTGATCTCTTCTTGCTTATTGCTAATTCTTGAGGTTTATTCACGAAATTCAAATAGTTGATAGGGATATTGGTGTTTGAATTGGACTGAACTGTTCCTTAGGGATTTGTATCTCATTTCAATTGTACGATTGTTGATAATTGAATTAGGAGAGAAAGTAGATCACTATAGTCATGCATGAGTTTAGGGATAGAACTTGTATGTTAGGAATTCATCTGTTTCGCTTCTTGAATTACTTTCTATCTTCATCTAAGGGATTAGGGATTATAGGAGCAATTCAAAGGACTAAATACCTAGGAATAGGATTAGTCTTCGGTATCACGAATTCTATCTCCACTTGATTGAATCTCTGTTGAATTAACATAGGATGTGGTTACTTGAGGAAAGAATCAAATGAACCGTTTCCCTAACTGTCTTCACTATCTTGTTTAGAAACCTAAACATTTACTACTTTCTTTAATTGTTTACATGTATTACTTTTACATAGACACTTAGTTTCACATAAATGATTGATTCACTGGTTCGTCCTAATAGAGAAGCATGTTAAGTAATCGGTAATTCATCATTCAGTCTCTGTGGATTCGACAACCTTTACTCATCTTTTCTAAACTTGTAAACGGCCGGTACACTTGCCGTAGTGTGACTAAATAAAAGTCAACACAAGTCTCAACGCAGAAGACATAATTTTTTCTTGTTCTTTTCTTCCGATAAATCCTTTCAAAGAAAAGCATCCAAACATATCCTATATTAAATTATGAACTCACTTGGTGAATAAAGATTTTATTTTGTCTAACTAATCAGAAATTATGTTAAACATGATTTCAATATATATATATTATTAAAAGTAACAAACTTATCGTACATTAGTCCAATTTAAATAAACTTCTCTATAAACAAGAAAAAATTTAGAAGAAAAATAAAATAAGTTTCTTTATTAGCTAAAATTAGCTTATGCACAAGTTTTTGGAGAAGCTCAAATGAGAAAGTTTTACAAATTAACTTATGCATAAACTAATGTTAAGCTTATAGAAAAACTTGTTTCATTTTCTTTTTCCTATTTTCTCCTTCTATAAGTGTTTATACAAAAGTTTTTCATAATGTATTAAAAACATAAGAAATACGTCTAAACAAACCCATAACGATTTCTAATTGGTTGACACCGGTAGTGTAAAAGCTCTTCTACCTTATTAGAGCATATGCTATTTTCTCTACATGATTTGTGATAGAAACTGATGGTTAGGGGCAGTGATAGCAGTTATGCGTAGAAAAAAACTGCAGGTAGTTTTGTATTAGGAGCATATATCTGATAGTATGATGTGTAATTAGGTAAGCTTATTGCTGTGTTTTGTGAAGTTATTTATAATTGGTTGAGACTTTGTCTCTAGGACAGCAAGCCTATTCTTGTGTTTTGTGTGATATAGTTTTCAATATTATATTTTAGTGCTTTTATCAATTGGTGTTTTATCAACTTGCTCTGAATATGTGTGCAGATGAGATCTTGTTGTAGCTCTAGACACTAATGGAATTTCAGCAGTGTTAAACACAAAGGCCTTGCGATCAATTCAATTTCTTGATGCTGACACATACAGGTTTGACACCTCCTTAATTCTGTTTTGGTGGGTTGAGTATTTCTTTCAATGGTCTGGGTAATGCAAATATTGGTGGTTCACTAATTCTTTTGCTATATTTGGCACTGACAATACAAATGAACATATAACAGGCAATGTGTAGAATTTTGCTCAAACGGAAACTACGCTAAATTATTAGATATTTTATGGATTTGAAGTAATTGTTGTTCATGAAGAACATGTATAGGTTAGCAGCTGGTTGCATGAGTCCACAAGAAAATTAAATTGTTTCTTAATTTAGGTGCTCATGCTGATCTTAAAAGGAAATGGTTCATCATAGGAACCCAGAATTTAATTTAAGTGAGAAAGGAAACTCTAACAATAGGATGAACGACACCAAGAAAAGAGAGAAACAAAGCACTTTAGCGATAGAAATATCCCTTAATATTGAAAGAAAAAGTACAAATGTGCAGATGTACCCAAAGGAACACTCTCCTCTCACAATAGATATAAATCCAATCACCTAAAGCTCAATTAGAAAATGATAAAACTGATTCCTTTCCTATTAATTTTCCCTGTTTGTATCATTAGTACTCCTCTAATTAACTAACTGATAGTCTAAACCTCCTTATTTGTAAATCTTAACAGTTCAGCTGATAGACTCTGCTGCACTATATTTAAAATAGTTTCAAAAATAATTTTCTTTATATTATGCCGCATGAATGAACAACGGTAAGAATTCTTGATTTTTAGGCACCAAATGCTCTTTTTCTGAATGTTTCTGTGAACTTTTAGAAACATCTTACTAAAGAAAATGCATTTTCCTAACCATGAAGAACGATGAACTTAAGATTTGATTGGGAATCTAGAGAACTTCGAATTGATGGAAAGAAATTGACTACTCATGTTTGTTAAATTGAGATTAAAAATTGCAGTAGAAGAAAAATGAAGAAGAGAAGTGAGTAGAGAAGAAGAGAGGGAGCATGAGAGAGCGAAGAACATGAAAATTGCATTAAAAAATTGCTATGTTAATTCAATGTGCATCTGATGGCATATACACCGGGTCATGTACAAGGCACACGCTTCACTTAAAAATCAGGTCGACATACTTTTAAAATGGGTTTGGGTTGACTCTACTTATATCCAAATCAGATTCCGAGACAAATGGATTTATTACATTGAGATTAGGGTCAAAATTGCAAACACAGAAACAATTCTGCAAGGCTTCACCTTCCGGTTTGATACATCATCTTCCAGCCACATATATCCCCTTTTGAAATCTGAGGCAGATCTTCCATTTATGTACTAAGAGATACCATGATCAGCTTAATTGGAGATATATAGCAAAATTTATGGTAAAAACATAAAAATTAGGCAAGTTTAGAATTTAGAATTAAATTGGATTAAAATTACAATCAAGATCCGCTTAACCTAAATACAAAAGAATGATTTAAACTCATTAATTATCTATTAATCAGATTCTGATTATTATTATTATTATTATGGAATGAGAGAGTGCTTCAGATAATAATATATCACATTTTTCTACATTTATTATTATTATTTTACACTCATGGGAACCATACTATATGACTATGTAAAGAAAAAATAAAAGTAAAAATTAATTGGTTGAAACTAATCACTCACTTTTCAAACAACCATTAATATAAAAGAATTAAGAAAGGAAAATTCAATTAAAAAATAGTCTAAAGATCAATTCACAAATTGTGAACTTCTCTGCATGATTATCATGTAAAAAATTATCTTAAGATAATGTATCTCTTTCAACGAAACTTTTACGTTGGGTTTACAGTCACTCAAATACAAACATGTATAATTCAAAAGGGCTTATTCAAGATTGTAATGAGCATTAGCGGAGCCACGTCAAGGCAAGGGGGTTATGGCCCTGCCCCAATGTTGTTTTTTTTTTTTTTTTTTTTTTTTTTTTCTTATATATATATATATATATATATAGATAATTATTTTAAATAAATAATTATGATTTTGGTTTTATAATTTTAAATAAATTATAATTTTAGTTTTATAATTTTAAATAAATAATTATAATTATAATATTCCTAAAATAATTATTTTAAACAGTAATTATATATATAAATAATAATTTATAATAATAAATAATATATTATATAATAATAATAATAAATTTTAATTTTTGATGATTATCTATTTTTTATTTATAATTTTATATCTTATTTTGAAAACATAAGGACTCATATTTAAATGATTTTTAATTTTAAAGTTTTTAATATTCATCTTTAATTTTAAAATCCCTACAAGTGATTTTTAGTTTTGAAAATTTTAATATCCATCTTTAGTTTTAAAATTTTATTGCTATATTATATATTTATTTAAGAAATTCTTGATTATAACAATAACTTCCATTGATGAAGTTTTTTATTATAACTTTACTCATTAATTATAACTAAAATTTTTAATATTCATCTTTAATTTTAAAATTTTATTGTCATATTATATATTTATTTAAGAAATTCTTGATCATAACAATAATTTTTAACCATTAATAATATATTTTTTATTACCTTACCTAGAAGTTATAATTAAATAAAATAAAATAAATTTAACTTACTTTTTACAAGTGTACTATATTATTCTAAAGAAATTAAATAAAAATATAAAAAATAATAAATTAAAATGAAAAAGTAAAATAAAAAATTTAAATTTAAATTTAAATAAAAAATAAAAAATAAAAAATTTCAGCCCCTCCCATCCCAAAATTCTAACTCCGCCTGTGATAATAAAATAAGTTAAGGTAGGAATAATACAAAGGAAGTGAGGTAATTTCAAAAATATTTATAGAATAGAATACAACACAATACATTTTCAACACAATTCAAACAAATATTAAATTACTATATATCATGTCAAGAGTCGAACATAAGACATTTCACTCGCTTACCTTGCTCTTATTATATTTTATTATTATACAAGTCATATATTTTATTTAATCTTATCATGAATTAATTTCTTTAAAGTTTACTATATATAACACTAAAAATCTAGGTTCCTTTAATTTACATTAAGTTTTATATTTAATTCTTTTTTCACTTTTTAATTATAAAAGAGTTAAGAGCCATAGAAAGATTTGTAAAATTTTATTTGGCCACCTAGTATTGATTAGCCAACTATAAAACATGTTATAATGAACCTTTTTCTCATTATAAAATAGTAGATATTATTCTTATAGAAGAAACAAAGAAAATTGCAATCGGGGTGATTAAACATTGCATATTAAAACATTTGAAACATCAAAAACAAAAATTCAAAATTGAATGTGAAAATATTTTCTTGCCTTAAAGAAAGGGATGAGCATACATTTAATAAGTAGAAGTTACACTACAATTCAACAATCCAACAGACAATTCACAAGGAAATGTCACAACTTCATTCCTTGACCAAATTCTTCAATAGTTTTAGTGGCTAGTGTCAAGACATCTACGAAAGCACTATACAAGACCCGAAAAAAGCTGGCTTCTATTCTCAAAGTGCCTGAATATGAAGGAGTGAAAGGAGAGAGGAGGAAGAAAGATTGCACATTGAGTATGGCCTTGAAGCTAAATTGACCAATGACAACAGCAAAATTAAGAATCCTTTTAGATGGAAGATAATCTAAAAATATGACTTACATAATGCAGATACTCAGGTATATGTACATAGTATTTCATACATAAATTGGAAGTCCTTGATTACAATGTAAACTTCACTTGAGTTATCAAAACAACATATTTTATATCTTAATTTACTCCTAAAATCATAATAACATTTATGGCATTTAACCAGCAAAATATGCACTACAAAACCAACCAACCATAAACTCATTCACAAGAGCTTTTAATTATTAATAACAAAGACAACACTTATAGTGATAACTTTCCGTCATACACTGTCATGAGCCGTTTTAATTTATCAGGTTGCAACTACAAAGCGCATGGAATTATATAAAATTTAGTTAAAATCAATGGTAAAGCATTTGAAAGCTCATGTTTTCAAACAATCACCTCTTTGTCAACAACTAAGGCAACATATACAATGGAAGCATTCTCTTCAGATCCAAAATCCATTTCTAGGTCACTATAATTGTCATTCCATTTTCAACAATATACATTTGTCAGCATAAATTTCAGTACACATGAGAAACCTCAAAATTTTCAAAGCAAGCTTTTTCTCATGGCAATGAATGTTTCAACTTGAAGAAATTTGCACACTATTGACGTACACATTCACCAAACCAGATGATTTTTAAAAAAATGTTATTATTTTTTACTACAAATATTTAACTTATTATTTCATAAACTTGAGATTTAAGATATCGACTATCAGGCCTAAATAGGATTAGACCAATTTTCGGATTCAAAATTTATTCCAAAAGGGAATAAAGGAGGGAGATTTCTTATGCTGACAAAACAAATTCAAAATTACTCACAAAATCAAAAAATTATATTATAATATAATCTAAATACAAATGAGGGAAGACTATAGAAAAACTAAAAAAATTTGAGCGCTAATTATAACAAACCTTTCATCAACAACAAATTAAATCTTTGTTAATTTTATTAGAGAACTTAAAGTTTTATGGAGTAGTAGGGCTATTAAGGTGTAAGCCATACTCTACTTACTTTAAGAAAATACATTTTGTTTTCATTTTCTATTTTCACTTTTAACTATAGAGCTGTCACCTTGTTTTCACTTTGAAATAATAGTTTTGTGTTCAAGAATGAAAATAGAAAATGAAAACAGAAATAAACAAGTCTTTAATTTCAATATCATGAAACAAGGTATAAATTTCTATTTTATAAATCTGTTCACAACTTGTTTGAATATCAAAAGAAGTAACTAACAAAATGTGAAGTATTTGAAAAAATTAAATTAGAACATAATAAGTAAATAAATTACTAATTTGGTCTCTGATTTTACGGAGCATTGTTATACTAGTCCTTAACATTCAAAAAATAACAAATAAATCCTCATTTTTATTTTTGTTAGCCATTTCAACTTTGCTATCATCTAGACAGGGACAAAATTGATGCTAAATTTGTATAAGTCAAGGTCTAAATAAAAGTAAATTGTATATGACTAATGAATGTGAGATTTCAGGCTTGTTCGGATAAATTTTTCCAAAAGGACTTCTAGGAGAAGAAAATAATGGGAAAAAATTGAAATGTACTTCCCTAAAAGTTAAAAGTTAGTTTTTCATCAGTGGATTTATAAAAAGTTCCACGTCTTCTAGAAAAGTTAAAAGAGAAAGCATCTAAAATTAGCTAATGTAGAAACTAATTTTAGTTTTGGAGGAGTGCATTTAATCTGTTATTCTCCTCAACATTCTTCTAGAGAAATCTACCCAAACAAACCCTTATATGTTATTTTTCTAAATGATGACAACATCCTACATATTCTGAACCTAAATTAGTAGTGTAATCCATAATAAGTTCAATGAATAACCAAAATATATGTTAACAAACTAGTCCAAAGCTATTGTTCGTATAACTATGTAAGAACAATACACTTCACAACATATGTCTCATATTGCATATATTACATTAACCAATCAAAATCAACTTTTGCATCATTCTTAATAACCACAACAACAATTAAAAAGTTAGCTGAAAATTACAAAACCAGCTGAATTCACATGGTGCAGTAGCAAAGGAAGATTAGACTTGCTCTAACTTGCAAAGGAACTAGAAATAGATTGGTGTGGGTGGGTGAGAGAACGAAAATTCTAAAATAAGGTTTCTTAATGGTGAGATTTGCTAAATAAATCCCGTCCATTTGTTTCAATTTAGGTCTATATTTGTTGAATTCTTTAGTTTCTTTAAAGTTTAGACGTTAGAGAAATGGGGGAGAGAGGGAAAACTCAACAATTTTAATACTTGCCAATCTTCCATACACCTCGATTCAACTGAAGCAACATTAAACAAGATGTTAGCATAATAATCACCATTAGTATAATACTATTTGATTATTATTCATGAGCATAGTGTTAAATGGATTGATTTTTTAAAGAAACTATATAACTTGCATGGTAGTTATAAGGTTGACATGCAGAAGCAGCCACTAAAGTTTCTTTTTGCTAAAAAACAAGGAAAAACCAGTGATATAAACACAAGGAAGCCCCAATCATAAACTGTAGACCCATCAAGGGATCGGCATTGATTGGATTTTTGAAATCCAATCTAAATCCAATTAAAAGATATGAACCATTTAATAAGATAAAAATGGATTGGATTTTTTTAAAAAAATGTTTAAAAATGACTATCAAATTCTTCGATTAATTTATCATGCATAACCACGAAGTTTAAAATATTTTAGTAGCAAAAGGCCTTATGAATTTGTGAATTTTGAAAGCTTAAGAATTTACAAAATTCATAGGCAAAAATTTTCCATCAAAATTTTCCTAAAAATTTGAGAATTTCATAAGCTTCCGGATATGTGATATCTGAAAGCTTTTAAAATTTTAAAATTCTTAAGGCAATTTTCATGTACCTATTAAGCCAACTTTTTGGGTTGCTTGTTTATAGAAAAAGGAGAATCATTAGGCTCTTTTCAAAAACAAAAATGTGCCTACGAATTATCTTCCTTGAAAGAGCTAATCGAGAAAAAAAAATTACAAAAATTTACGCAATTTCAGAAATTTGAATTTCAAGAACACCCTAAAGAATCATATCTAAAAGAATCTTAAAACTTAACCAACAACTCTCCAATATATATTTTCCAGGACAATGCTATCCATAGTGTTATTCAAAATGCACAAAACGAGTGAGAGAGTAAGAGTAACGGTGAGGGTGAGGGTGAGGGTGAGGAAGAAAAATGAAAAAGACATCACAAAACACATTGGGCAAGGGCAATTTTGTCATTATGAAGTAAGAGAGGGTGAATGAAGAGAAAAGGTGGCTGTAAGAAGGAAAACTGCGTTTCGTGTAGTTTGAACCATATTTCTAAATAAATTGGACTCGGCCCATATTGGTTGTTTCGTAGCCTTAGAATGTTGGGCTTAGTTATTATTGGTCTAGGCATTTTTACTTTTACATTTGGATTTAAGTTATTGGGTTCAACTAGAAAAGTTTGCTCATCAGCTCCTTAATATAGCTGTTAATAAAGGAGAATTCTCTTTTTATATTTATTTTTTATTTTTATTAGAAAATTTTATCATTTTAAATTTATAAAGTTTTTTCTTTTTTTTACATTTTTATATCTGAATCATTATTTTTTTTCTCCACATTATCTTTAATAAATTTTAAGAATTAATTCAGTTTCATGTCTATTACAATGAAATATTTTATTCTTCACAACTTAGTTTGTTATTATTTTTTAGTTTATTTGATAAATTAAAACTACCAAATCCATTATCTGACTCAATTTTAATTACGAAGAAATAATGTCATCAGATTGTCCAAAAACTCAGTAAGGGTATTAGGTTAGGGGTCAACTTTGGTCATTAATTGATCTGCATGCATTGATTTGGTTTATATTAAAAAATTATAAATAATATAGTTTTATAATTTCAAAATCATAAGAAAAAATATATTGAAATTGACATAAATTATTATAAAATTACAGTTCAATAACAACATGAATAGAAGCATGGAGATATATGCACACTTGTACAAATAATGTGTATTACTTTTTTTAAACGGAAGATTTTATAATTAATACAATTTAATTTATAAAAATATTCATATGAATAAAATACAATAGGGAATCATGTTAGAGACATGATCCAACTAAATCCAACTTCAAAATAAAGTAAAAAGAAAAATGAAAAAAATAGTGTGAGATAGTGGCGGCACTCAGGTGAGAGTAACTCGCTATAATCATCAATTTTTACTAAACTGATCAGGTTACATAAAATCACATAAGTTAGGGGTATGACTGATTCAATTAGTGATTCAAACTAATTTGATTTCCAGACAAAGTTAGCTGAATTAGTAGAACTTATCCCCATCCCATGACATTATATAAAAATGCAAATTAACATGTGCGATAACGTCTGTATTTTTACTGGCAATAATAATAAATCTAAAGTATGTTTATAAAAGAAACTTTAAAATTTAAATTCACGTATATATTGTAGTTTCACGTTACAAATCTTCCATTCCAAAATCGATTAGAAAATCATAAAATGACGCTTAAAAAATATTTCACTGAGTTAAACCAACTGTTGTCAATCAAATCCGTTTGATCAAAATTATATATTTCGTAAGTAATTAGTTTCACTATATTTTTATAAAATTAAGTTCTCCAAGTAAAATAAAAATAATTAGATTAATTTCTTAAATTCAATAAAAAATAACTATCTTATCAGTAGCCATGAGTTTCTTCAACAATTATTTTTAATTCATATAACTTATTATCACATCAAAATTGAATGTTTCTAAGAAAATGGGTTTAATGATAATCATTTTGAATTAGAGTTCTGTTTGATTATTGTAAATATTTTGTAGTTTGAAAAACACGATATATTGGTAATTTGTAATTTTTTTTCAAAAATAGGTTTTGTAATAATTATTTCATACTTAATGTTTATTAATTTTTTGTGATGTCAGCAAATTTATTAATTTTACCACGGGAAATTGATGGAATAATTTGATTTTAAATGTTAATAAATATTGAAGACTCAATTAATTCAATTAAAAATATAGATATTTAGATTGCTTAAAAATATATTTAAGGGACTAAAATTATAATAATTATATTTTGTTTTGTTTTAAGTTTTGAATTTGCTCCTGCCCATCAATTTTATTTTTTTTCTAATTTGTTTCTGGGTGTTAACAAGTTTTAACATGTATCAGTTGATTAGTTGATGTTACTCTTGAAAGTTGAAAAACTAATGCTTTTCAAAACCTCCATTTCAAAGTTAATATAAATTATTTCTCCAAACTAAATTAATTCAAACACATATTTAATAACGTTAATATATATGAATGTGGTATGAGTCATCTACGTAAGCATATACGTAAGAACGCATCGCATGAACCTTCTGTTTTTCTCCATTAATTGCTTAGTCAATGATAAGATATTGATTCAAAGATTTTGGTTTCTGCTTGATAAAATAAAATTCTTTTATGCTATTCTTTTACTAAAAATATGAATTGAACCGTATAGTGCATGTACTTTTAAATTTTCAAAGATATAACTATTTAATTCAAACTTTTTCCAAATGCTGAGGCAGTGATAAAAAAATAAAAAGGCACAAAATGCGATGGAATTGATTTGCAATATTGGAATTGATTTTCTATAAAAGAAAGTTGTGTCAATATCTCATATATTTTAATCTTTACAGTGACCTCTATTAAGTTATGGTATAATCAAACAATGAAGAAGGGTGAATGTAATATACAAGATGTTTAAGTCTATTTTTTAAATAATACGAAGATTTAGTGCATGGGTTAAAATAACACAAATATTTATTATAATATCGTCAAATTTCAGAGAATATCAACATAATTCACCATATTTTTAAAGTGGAAAAAAAAGTTTACTATGTGATTAAAAAATATTATAATAATCTTTTACATTACTGTTTAAGTATAGGAAGAATAATAACATACACTCGGTTTTGTATCATTGTTGTCCATTTGCATGATTACTTATTTATGCATATAATTAAATATGAATAATTTCGGCTCTGTTAGCACCCAAAATGTGTAGCACCAGTTTTGGGCCTGCTAGGTAGCCCACAATAGGCTAGGCCCAGAATTGAAGATGATTATCTAATAAATAATAAACAATTTTTGATGTATAAAGTGGGAACAAGTATATTAATTTTAAAATTAATTACAATGGTTAATTAATTAATTTTATTTTATAAAAATTTAATGAGTCAAAGGATAAATCATTTGACTGAGTAACCTGCAATTTGACTGAGTAACCTACAATAAGACGAACTAGTAAAATGAAATAGATATCTGCCTATCCTATTAAGTTGATCCTTAATAAATTAATAAGATTATTGAAATATTTATTAACTTTATCTATCACTAGATCATAAGCAGATGATATATATATATATATATATATATATATATATATATATATATATATATATATATATATATATGTGATTAATGTTGTCGAAAATAAATAAATGTGATTATATATAAAAATATATTATTATTTATGTGTTGTAAAGTTTTCAAAAATTAATATAAAATCAATAATTACGTGGAAATGTTTATTTATTCCTTACACATATCTCTCTAGGCCGTTTGGTGGACAAAAATAATGAATTTGATTTCCTAATTAAGATTCAAATTTTAATATAGATCATGTTAAAGATGTACTTGGTTTTCTAAGGAGTATCATGGAAAATGCATCTCACATTTTTTTTAATAGGTTGATGTATGGCTCCTACTCATTGATGACAGAGATGCGCATAATTTTGATTTGGATGTATTAAAGTATGTCTCCTTAATATATTTCAGCTATTTCTTCATGCATGCTTTTCCTTTTTGGACTCTCAGCGTGGGTCGGTAATTCTACTTCGTTTCTACTTTAATTTTTTTCTTTTTAATAATAATTGAAGGATAAAGGACAACAAACTACAGGACTAAACGTGGGAATTCAACCCCATATCCTACCCTTTTTCTTTGTGTTTAGCTTTATATGATTTTTTTAAAAAAATAAAATTGGTCTTTTGTTACATGCGAAAGTTTATTTACATGAAATATGGAAGTTAGCTGCCTCAATTTAAACGTCAATCTTCTCATGTCGTGCAATAGCTATGTACAAAATAAAATTAAACGATTACTATGGAAAGTTATGGATTAAATTATTTTTTTAAGATATGGTGGTTATACAATTCATCATTTATAAATGGTGGATCGGGTCTAACTCAACTCTACAAAATCAGCTTGTGAAGTGAGATTTGTCTTCTCTTATATACACACAACAGGTCTCATCTTTAGGTGATGTAAGACTAACTCAACTTTATAAAATTGACTTGTGAGATGAGGTTTGCCCCATTTATATACACGCAACAAGTCTCATTTCTAGATTACGTAGGACTTCACACCCCTCCAATATTAGATTTCTAACGCAACAGGTCTCATCTTTAGGTGATGTAGAACTTCACATCTTTCTAATATTGGATTTCCAACACACCCCTCCCATGGATTGGACTTCTCGAGCGTGGAAACTATTCCAACGAGTGTTTCAATACTACCTGATATTCAACGGGTAGTCCAATATTAACATGGGTGATCTAACATTTTCATCGATTTTAGGATAGACTCTGATACCATCTAGAAATTGTGGGTTGGGCCTAACTCAACCCCACAAAACCGGTTTGTGAAGTGAGGTTTGCCCCACTTATACACACACAACAGGTATCATCTTTAGATGACGTGAGACTTCACACCTCTCCAATATTGAATTTCCAACATCAACATATCATCTCTAAGATAAAACAACCAATTAAATTAATTGATTTTGAAAACTTTTGTAAAAAAATCCAATAAATCAATACCCCAATCACACCTTGAAGTAGTTGGATATATTATATATATATATATATATATATATATATATATATATATATATATATATATAATAACTTTTTGATTTATGTATCAAAATAAGTACTCTATTGTTCACATATTCATATTCATGTACGGGCCAAAAAGAGTTATAATAACAATAAAAAAAGTGTCATTAATCAAATTAAAATACACTGTAACGAGACCACTTTCATCGTTTCTAAAAGCAAATAAAAGGTTGATGTTGAACAATTAAAGCCAAATGAATGATTCAACAGTCTTAAAAAAGAATATTTGTATTTGAACAATTATAATGTTTTTTAACTCATTAAATAAATCAACAGTAAAATAAATGTTTTTAACAAATTATCTTAAAAGTAGAATCATAATAAGTACATGTTCGGTTTACCATCAACGTATTTATATTTCTTTTCGATCCAAAGAGATTCTCATATGAGTTCTAGAAATTTTAATTCCTAAGATTACATTGACTTTACTAAGATCCTTCGTGTTGAAATTATCACATAGCAAACTTTTACATTGTTCACAATGTGAATACTAGAACTAAAGACAAGAAAGCCATTCATGTATAGACAAATAATAGGGTAAATATTATTATCTAATCTATAGTATGTGCACCTGTAGTTTTCTTTAATGTTAAAACCAAGTTAGGTAACCAAATTTCCAATTTTCTCATGCAGCTTAAGTGTTTGTTTCAAGTCATACAAAGATTTATTGAAACCATCAGATTGATCTGTATAAATTTCTTCTTCTGATTCGTCATTCAAAAGAGTAGTTTTTACATTCATTTAATGCACAATCATGTAATGTATAACAAGAGATAATAACACACAAATTCTAACATATGCACGATAAGAAGAACCCCCCACTATTTTTCAATTTAAATGGAAAGTGGTCTTTATTAAAAAAGAAAAAACATCATTCAGTTTAATAACCACTTTTTCAGTTAAACCAAAGAATTAATAAGCTTTGCTATTAGCCACATAGTCAAAGAAAACAAATTCATTTGCTTTACTGCAAAATTCTTTTTCCCTCGTGAATTATATAAAGCAAATATATAACATGTAAAAGAATCAATTTTATCAACATTAATATTTAGTTTGAAGATTCTATTAGTCGCTAATGGAATTTGGATTCACAATTAATATAAAGTTAGTAGGATAATTAGAAATATAATAAAGAGAAAATGTTAATATAAGAGAATAAAGTGAAAGAAAGATAGATGTAATGTTTTAATTTTTCTCTAAATATATATATGAATAGATATTTTAGGAATTCTTTAATTTTCTATAACTATTACTTCTCTAAATTTTTTCTATGAGATATTATTATTTATAAATATTTTTTAGATTTTCATAGACTAAATTATCTTCTAATTATCTATTTTAACACCAACTTTTAATACTAGCTAACACTTCTCCAGGGGAAATATTATTCTTTGTGGGTATACTCATCACTTCTAAAATATGCGGAACATCTTTAAGAACTACATTTTAGTTCAACATCCTCATTTCCAACAAAAATTGTGGTGTGGAAATCTCCCAACAATACTTTCTAATTCTTAAAAATAGAATCATTTTTAAGCAAATTTTTATCACAGCAAACATTACGCATCGTGTCAGCGTCTACTCACCAAGCTTGGATCTACCAACATCATTAGTTTCAAAAATCATATTAATGAGTTCGTTATCAACAAATTTCTTTTTGAAAGGATTCAGTTTATTTTTATTCTAATTACCATTTTCATAAAAAATTATAACCAGTGGAATTGTTCATTCAAAGACGTACCTTCACAAACGACTTCATTAGATATTTCTTGGAGTTTATGAGACTAAACTTTAATTGCAATGCTATCAAATTTAGCTGACAAAAAGTAGATGTCTTAAAATTGTTAGCAATAATCAAATAAAAAATAAAATAAAGTTGTGATTATAAATATAAACAAAAAATTAAAAAATAACATCAATATAGGTTGAGTCATGGACAAAGTCACTCTCACTAAAACGTTTCATTGTTCTGCCTCCAAATTGTGCAGTAATCTACAGCCTTGTGCTATCCTAGATAAAATAGCCCTTTAAATCGAGTTTCAAAACTCTCTACACCCCACCAGGGCGGCGGAGCAGGATTTATCTTTGGAAGGGACAAATTTTTTTATTAATTTTAGTTTTATTTTTTTTTTCATTTTTTAGTAAATTTTTATTTTTTAATATTATATTTTATTTTTATTTGGTCATTCTATCTAGTAACTACTTAAAAAATAAAATTAGTTTATTATAAAAAATATAATATTTTTTTAAAAAATTATTATTATATTTTAACTTTCTTTAAATTATAAAAAATCTTATCTTTATTATTTATTGTTTAATTAGAATATTCAAAATTACGTAAAATTACACTTGAAAAAGAATTAAACACTACTCCAATTAAAAAATAAGTCTGAAAAATTTTAGAATTAAAATTTATTATTATTACTATTATTATTATATATATAATATAATTATTTATTATTATTATTATTAATAATTATATAATTATATATATAATAATAATAATAATTATTATTATTATTATTATTATTATATATAAAAGTAAAAAAAGAAAAAAAAAAATTGGGAGAGGGCGACGACCCGTTACGTATAACATGGTGCCGCCCTGACCCACTCCTCAAGACCTCAAAAATCTAATAACACAATTGTCTGACTTGTGTGTTAAAATAGGTAATTTCCTCTTATCACAACCTAACTTGATAAATATATATACATAAAAGTAGAAACTGATATTTTGAGAAATTATCTAACAATAAAAAAGAAATTCTACATAACTTAAGAAGTAAGTGTGAAAGTCAATTAAGTGTGGTTAGCACCTTTCAACATTTGTCATAAAGACATTACCTTTACTTGAGTGTGTGTGACTTAAAAAAAATATTCTTTCATATAAAAAGCAATTATACATTGACTAGAGAAATAAAAGGGAAAAAAGAAATTATTTAAAAATAAAGGGTTTTCTATTTTTATTTTTGAAACTACATGCGCTAGTGGGATCATGCTTCTACGTACCTCTAGATGTAATAGAGAAATTAGACGGACATAGTTCTTTGTATAGAAAATGTCTATGTGTTGTTTATTTTTTAATCATAAAAATATTCATTTTAATTAATTGATGTTAAGTCTGAATTGATTAAAGACAAATCGAAATATAATTACAATTCATTTTATAAATATTTTGTTAGATCAAGATGATTAACATCTACAGACGGAACATCAAGTCAGACGCAACGAGCACAGACGGAAGATGACCCCTCAAAGTTGAAGTTATTTGTTTGTCTCAAGTCAAGTCATTAGACGATAGGCTAAGATGAAAAACTCTTCAGACTAAAGAAGTTCATCGTCTGCCAAAGAAGTGAAGCAAAGTATGAGTCACTCTTCAGACTAACGGATATCTGAAGATTTTGCCTATTTAAAGACTTTACTTCTTCAAAGTTCAGTTGGCGAACACGTTTCAGTACTCTATCTTATTGTGAATTCGCTCTCTGTTACTTCTGCTCTTCACTGTAAAAACCCTCTCTACGAAGAGGAAACTTTTTTTAAAGAACCCTTTCAAATCCACTTGTGTGGTGTTTTAGCCTGAGGAGGCTGATTGTTCAAACAATACCTTTGTTGTTTAGCCTGCGAAGGCTGTGTTCAAAGAATATCGTGTTATAGCCAGAAGTGGCTGGACGGAAATAATACTTGTAACCCCTTCACGGTTTGTAGTGAAAACTCAGTTGTTATTAGGTAACTAGACATAGTCTTCCATAGACGAACCAGTATAAAAATACTTGTGTATTTGTTTTATTAAGTATTTGACTAACGGAGATAATCAAACTATAACGCTTGTTCAGTAAAATCAACCTTTGAAGATTAAGATTGTTTCGTCTGAACATATTTAAACTCACAGACGAAAGGAAAAAATTTTTAAGTAATACAATTCATCCCCCCCTTCTTGTGTTCTATATTTTACAGTTTGGTATCAGAGCTCAGCCTCTAAGGGTTGAGCGCTTTACAGCTACTAGAGGAAAAAATCCAGAATGGAGTCTCAAGGACCTTCGTTCTTGTCTGGAGGGTCATCCATGAACAAGCCGCCGGTGTTCTCTGGTAATGACTATCCCTACTGGGCTGATCAGATGGAGATGTACATCAAATCCACCCAGTACATACTGTGGAACATCATAACTCAAGGAAACATTCATATTGTCAAACCCAAGGTTGAATGGGGAAATGAAGAATACTTATGAAACTCAACAACAAAGTCAAATATGCCATCATGTGTGCATTATCAAGGACAGAATACAATAGATTCTGTGCCTACAAAATCGCTAAAGAGCTTTGGGATGTCCTCAAGATTTCGTATGAAGGAACTAAGGATGTGATTATGAGAATGTTCTCAATGAAGAAAGGATAATCCATTGACATGATGTTTGGAAAATTCCAAACAATATTGAATGGACTCACTGTGCTGGACATTACATTCACCAAAGCCCAGAACAACATGAAGATATTGGATAGTCTTACTTCTCCATGGGAAACTATGTCCACTGCCATCTCAGTTGGGCATGATATGAAGACATTAACTCTTGATGAGTTAATAGGAGCCTTGAGAGTACATGAGGTACTTCTGTGTAAGAGAGACAAGATCAAAGTTTAAGAGCCCATAGCTCTTCCGACTGTCAACAACATGCCGGAGGAGGAAACTCCTAAGAAGGAAAGAAAGAAGAAGCACAAAGTTCTGCAAGCTGACACCACTGAGTCGGATTCGTCTGACGGATCGTCTGATGATGAGATTTCTCTCATGGCCAAACGCTTTAAGAAGATGATGATGAAAAAGGGGAGAGGTCAACGCTTCTTCAAGAAGAAGGAAAAGAAGCTCACTGAAAAACCTTCAAGCAAGGAGGAGAGCTCAGAAGTTATGTGCTACAAATGCAGAAAACCTGGACACATGAGATCAGAGTATCCAAGAGTGAAGAGAAGATGGAATCCTCGTAAAGACAAGGGTAAGAAGAGTTTGGTGACTTGGGAAGACCTTGATAGCGAAAGCTCAGAGGAATCCACTGAAAAAGAAGAAACTGCAAATATCTGTCTCATGGCTGGAGACACTATCTCATCAAAGGTAATTGAATCTGAAACTTCTTCATCCCCTTCATCTGAGTCTGAGTCAGAATCAGAAGAAATTTCATATGATACACTTTTGGCTAACTCACATTTTATTGCTGAGCAATACAAAGTATGCAAAGCCAAGTTGAAACAAATTTGGAAGAAAGTGCTACTTTGAGAATTGAAAATGAGTTGCTGCAAAAGGAAATATCAGATGAAAAAATATCTGAGTCTGAAAAGGATACTTTTATTTCTGAAATCGAAAGATTGAAGAAAGAAAATGAATCCTTACTTAAAGACTTAACAAAGTTCACTAAGGGATCCTCAATGCTAGAAAATATTTTAAAATATGGGAGGTCTTCGTCTGATAAAAGTGGACTTGGTTATGTTGAAGAGTCAGACAAAAAGAAAAACGAATTTGTTTCGTCTGCTCATAAGAAGAAGAATAAAAATTACAACAAGGTTCCAAACAACTATAGAAAAGATAAAAGAACCTTAAACAAAAGAAATCTTCATCCACTAACAAAGGAGGACCCAAAAAGATTTGGGTACCAAAATCACTTATTATTCCTGTTGCAGACATCCTTAATAGGAAGAGAGGACTTGTGGTACTGGACAAAGTGGGTGCTCACGACACATGACGGGAGACCTATCTATGTTCCAAGACCTCAGACCAAGTAAAGGGTCTGTATCATATGGTTCAGGGAAAGGTAAAATCCTAGGTATTGGGACTGTTGGTAAGACACTCAATCCTCTTATCCAAAATGTGTCTTATGTTAAAGGTCTCAACTTCAATCTGCTTAGCATAAGTCAATTTTGTGACAGTGGATATGAAGTAGCTTTTAACTCCGATGAATGTATAGTCAAGAATAAGGACAGATCCATTCTGTTTGTTAGGAAAAGAAGGAATAATCTCTACGAGGTTTGTCTTTCTGACCTTAGTGATCAGAATGTGACATGTTTGATTTCAACAGATGATGAACGAGATATTTGGCACAAAAAGCTTGGACATTTAAGTTTCAAGTATATTTCGAAAATTTCTAAAAAGGATCTTGTGAAAGGTTTGCCTAAAATATCTTGGAAATCTAATCGTCTGTGTGAATCTTGTCAGCATGGGAAACAACTCAAAGCATCTTTTAAGTCAAAAAATGTTGTTTCCACGACAAGACCTCTAGAACTGTTACATATTGATCTCTTTGGACCTACTCAGACTGAAAGTTATGGAGGAAAGAGATATGGATTTGTAATTGTGCATGACTATACTAGATTCACATGGGTATACTTCCTAGCACATAAACATGAGTCATTCAAAGGTCTTTGAAATATTCTCAGAAACGTGTTCAAAAAGAAAAAGGAATATGTATTGCGTCTGTTAGGAGCGATCATGGAACAAAATTTGAAAATTTTGAGTTCAATGCCTTCTGTTTTGAAAATAGTATTTTCCACAATTTTTCGTCTCCAAGAACTCCTCAACAAAATGGAGTTGTGGAAAGGAAAAATCGTACCTTACAAGAAATGGTTAGAACTTTGTTGCATGAAAGCTCTCTTCCAAAATATTATTGGGCAGAAGCAATTAATACTTCCTTTTATATTCAAAATAGAATATTGATAAGGTCAATATTGAATAAGACTCTATATGAACTATGGAAAGGAAGAAAACTCAACATTTCTTACTTCCATCCTTTTGGATGTGAATGTTTCATCTTAAACACTAAGGATCAACTTGGCAAGTTTGATTCAAAAGTGGTGAAGGGATTCTTACTTGGATATTCCAATACGTCTAAGGCCTATAGAGTATTTAACTCTAAGACGCAAGTTGTAGAGGAATCAATTCATGTAAAATTCCAAGATAACTTAAAGGCTGATAAAGAAATATCAGACCTAGAAAATTTATTTGATAATTTGCAGATTAACCCTTCTGGTCAAAGTTCAAGTTCAAATTGTCAACCTGGGTCAGACGCAAGAACTGACACAAGAGCAGACGAACCCTCTTCGTCTGATGCTCACCAACATGATGATCAAGCTCTTATAAGAACGTGAAAGTTTGCCTTAAACCACACAAAAGATTTTATCATTGGAGATAGACATCAAGGTGTTCAAACAAGATCAAGACTTAAAGAATCGTCTGACTATGCTCTCGTGTCAAATATAGAGCCCAAGAACATTGAGGAAGCTCTACAAGACAATGACTGAATTTTAGCTATGGAAGAAGAGCTAAACCAGTTTACCAGAAATGATGTTTGGACTTTGGTAGAAAGACCAAGAAGTAAAAGCATCATTGGAACGAGATGGGTGTTCAGAAATAAACTTGATGAAGATGGGAAAGTGGTAAGAAATAAAGCAAGGTTAGTAGCTCAAGGCTATAACCAATAAGAAGGTATAGATTTCACTGAAACTTTCGCTCCTGTAGCTAGATTAGAAGCCATTAGAATTCTACTTGTTTTTGCTGCTCATAAGAATATCATCCTATATCAAATGGACGTAAAAAACACTTTTCTAAATGGTTTTATTGAAGAGGAAATATATGTAAAACAACCTCCTGGATTTGAGAGTTCATCTCAACCAGATCATGTTTTTAAGCTGAAGAAAACACTATATGGTCTTAAACAAGCTTCTCGAGCTTGGTACGATAGACTGAGTTCTTTTCTTCTTCAAAATGGTTTTTCAAGAGGAAAGGTTGATACTACACTCTTCAAGAAAAGTGTTTTAAAAGACTTTATTATTGTTCAAATATATGTCGATGATATAGTCTTTGGAGCAACTGACGAATCCTTGTGCAAGGATTTCTCTAAGTTAATGCAAGATGAGTTTGAAATGAGCATGATGGGAGAGTTGAAGTTTTTCCTAGGACTTCAAATCAAACAGATGAAACAAGGCATATTCATTCATCAACAGAAGTATACTAAGGAACTTCTAAAGAAGTTCAAAATGGAAAATGCCAAACCAATAAAGACTCCCATGCATTCGTCTGGAGCCAGTCTCAACAAAGACGAATTAGGTAAAACCGTTGATCAGACGGTATACAGAGGTATGATTAGATCTCTTCTCTATCTCACTGCTAGTAGACCTGACATTATGTTTAGTGTTTGTCTATGTGCACATTTTCAATCTGATCCTAGAGAATCACATTTACAAGCTGTTAAACGCATTTTAAGATATCTTGTTGGAACCACTAATCTCTCTCTATTTTATAAGAAAAACAATTACTTCAATCTTAGTGGCTATTGTGATGCTGATTATGCTGGAGATAAAGTGGAGAGGAAAAACACAAGTGGTGGATGCCAATTTCTTGATTCATCACTAATCTCTTGGTCGAGCAAGAAGCAAAACTCCATTGCACTCTTAACCACTGAAGCAGAATATATTGTTGCAGCTGGGTGTTGCTCACAATTACTTTGGGTAAAACATCAACTTGAGGATTACTCCAGGTTTGAAACCCAAATACCAGTATTTTGTGATTATATAAGTGCAATTAATCTCAGCAAAAATCCTATTCAACATTCAAAATCCAAACATATTGAAATCAAATTTCATTTTATAAGAGATTATGTTCAAAACGGTATTTTCGATATATAGTTTGTTCAAACTGATTTTCAATGGGCAGATATATTTACAAAAGCTTTAGACGAAACTCACTTTAATTTCATTAAAGAAAATTTGGGAATTGTTTCTTTAAGTGATTAAGTTTTTTTTCGTCTAAGCATTTCATTTCGTCTGTACATATTAAATGCCTTCGTTAAGACGAAACATTGCGTCTGATCAAGTTGAATCAGTCTGAGAAAATTCAACAGACGCAAGGTTATTTTTTAATTAATTTAAAGTTAAGCGTCGCAAATGACAACTTAAAGGCAACATTAAATGTGTCTCATCATTTATTGCACTATTCTAGGACTTTGAAGAGCACGCTACCGAATTGCGAAGTCAAATCAATCATTAAAAGGGCAATGATGGGGCCACATCAAATCAGGGACAGTTTCAACTTCTTTCGTCTGATGAATTACAACCGTTTTGTCTTTGACTATAAATACTCTCAAAGTTTACTCTTTTATTCTTTACTGCATGCTTACTATCTCTGAGTATTTTATTCACACACTTTCTCTCTCTTTTCAAACGTAGAACAATGGCCGCCAAGAACATCAAAGCAACCGAAGCAACATTCTTTGCGCAAGATCTCTTCTTACCCAGCAAATGGGTTTCAAGGACCACCATAGAAGACATCTCTGACAGGGTATCAAAGATGTTAATACACAATGGCTAAATGGACTTCGCTGAGATGAGAGGCCCATGGTTGATGGAGGCCTACACGGAGTTCTGGAGCGACGCGAAGGAGTTTGATGATAGTATTGTGGGTACCATTGACAACAAGGAGTATATTATCACGATAGACTCCATTGCTGAAGTTGGAAGCTGAAGGGCGCTTTTATAGCGCTGACTAGATGAGGTTAGAGTCTGAGGAGCATGTTGACAAGATTCTCTATAGAAAGGCTCGTGACCCCGAAGATCCCAAGTTTCTGAGATCTGAGAATCTTTATCCCAGGCGCAGAGTCATCCAAAACCTTCTCTACAACATCTTCACACTCAGAACAGGCTCACGAGACAATGTGAGTATTCGTGACAGATTCTGTATCTACTACTGTCTGAGGAAAGCAAGATTGAGTCTTCCTCACATTATTCTCGACCATTGGATAAATGCGTTGACGAATAGGAATATTTGTAGGAAGAGCAATATTCCCTACGTCACTCTCTTCTTCAAAATCATCTTAAACCAAGGTTTTGATGCTACTGGTGTCGTATGGCATGATGAAGGAAAGGAGGTTAAAGGAAGCACCTTTGCCAAGATACGTCTGAGTCCTAGTTTTCTTCATCACAATAGGAGTGAAGATGAAGTTCCTCTTTCCCCTATCACCAAAGATCCTCCTCACAGAGCCCGCATCAAACACGCCAAAACCCAAACACAAACCCAAATACAAGCCTAAATACAAGCTCAAACACAAGCCCAAACACCTATCCATCTTCCACCTGTGTTTGTATCTGAAATCCCTTTCGAGGATGTTCAAGAAGAGCCTCTTAGAAAGAAGAAGAGGACTATCAGAATAAAACACGTTGCGTCTAAGACGCAAGAGAAGGAGATATCCCCCGATGAAGATGAAGGGGTTATGAGAACATCTAAGGGTGAAACGTCTGTGAAGATTCTTACAGACGAAGAAAAGCAGAAGAAAGCAGCTGAGGAGAAAGTAAGAGCTAGAGAGATTGCTCTTCAAAAAGCTGCCAAAGGCAAAAAGAAGATGAAGTAGAAGCTTGCGTCTGTGATTGTTGGAGAAGCAGACGAAGCAAAGCAACTAAAAGAGGCTAAGAGGGTCTCTATGCTGCTTCAAGCTGAAAGAGAAAGAATCTTTCTCAAGAGCGTTAAGGGTGTTGGATCGTCTGAAGCTGTGTCTGCACTAGCAACTTCAGAGGGCATGAATAGTGAAGAAACTGCCTAGATCTAGAAGGACAATGCTCAGTTAGCAGAGGAATTAGAGACTATGCTTAATGAAGAAGCTCCAACTATGGAGAGTTCTGCACCAACACTCTAAGACGAACATAGGATAATCGTCTCTGATCCTATTGTTGCGTCTCCTCTTAACGTCGCTTGTGATCAGATGATACCTGCTGCGTCTGAAGAAGCATCTCATATACAGACGATGGAGATTTCGTCTGAAGTAATAATCATTGAAGATGCATGTTCTTCGTCTGATGAAGAACATGTTATTATAAAGAAGATAGATGCACAATGGGTGAGATCTCACGCTGAGGTTTTAAATCCAGAAGATCTTTCACCTAAGCACAAGACTGACTATTCGTTCTTTAATGAATTAGTCATTAGAAGATTTGCTGAGAGTTATTGTGTTGAAAGACTAGTTAAGCCTGACTGGATTCTTGGAGATGAGCTTGAAGATATCTCCAATGAGGATGAATCATTTGAGTCTGCTAAAGATGGTTACTCAGCAGACGATGAAGACTGCTTCGTAAAGGACACTCCCTATATTGAGTTGAAGAACCCTTATCAGTATAGAGGTAAAAAGGGATTCCAACTTGGGAGATTTGTCAACCCCATCATCTATCACAAACCCCTGATGCCAGTGGAATTCAAAGAAGATCTCATCTATACCCCTGAAGAGCAACGTGAATGGCTGAAGCGTCTGCCTTGGGAAAAACTGGCCTCTTTAGACATCAAGGGTTTAGAAGAAATAAACAAGTACAAGGATCATCTAGCTGAGTCGGTGATTGAAGGACTAGCTCTTGGCTATGAACCTCACATTCCCTTTAGAGAGAATATCATGTGGAAGGTTCGAATTGAACCCAATGCCCCTGCATTTCACCATTACAGGTATGGAGATCCCAGCTCCACCATCTATGAGCCAAAAGAGTGTTGTCATTGGCATCTGGACGTCATTGATCGCCATGATCCTGTACCCTTCACAATTCTAATGAACCAAACAGAGTATGTAGGTCTAAGACATACTCTTAGATTTGTTCTCCCTTGGACAAGACCGCATTGTTCAGGTATTTGTCCCCGCTACTCCATCCTCCTAAATGAATATGAAGACCTCGAAGAGTTTGCTCATACGCTTCCTGAAGATTACAACATTGCATTCAAGTTGATGGCGAATACGTATAGAAAGGAAGAAAGAGCTAGATTGGCTTCCTTCTATCACATTGAAAGGAGAGCAAAGAAGGAGTCGAGATACTATCCCTTTATGATGGGATCTCAATTCTCTTCTCTCGTCTCAAACGTCATCAAGTTCTTCGTTGTCTTAGATCGGAAACGACCTTACTTGGTCAAGTTTTTGGCTAAAAGGAAGGAGAAGAAGACTTTGTTTGTCCCCAAGAGACTTCCGTCTGCTGCATACTCGCACCTAAAATCTATTCAAGCCAAAGTCTCAAGGCCTATCAATCCCAAGATTCAAAGGTTGATAGAAGATCATGAAGCCACTTTTGCCTATTGCTCCGGAACTTCATTTGATAAAGATTCTATAATCTGTGGCAAGGTGTATCCTAGAGAAGCTTTCGCTTATACACATCCGTCTGAGAAACATCCAGATCTTGAGCTCTCTGTTCCCAACAGAGTGTTCACTTGGCAATGGAAGAGAGACTACACTACATATCTCACACTTCCTCTTTTCACTCTACGACTGTTGAGGACTCCAACTATGTTCATTGAAGATGATGAATTTGTTCCTATTGTTGAAGAGCCTCAAACGCCTCTTGTGGAGAATGATGATAACGTGGAGGTTACTGTTGTTGAGGGTGAAGTTGTGAACGCTGATGAGTATCACACTCTGAAGCGTAAGTATGATGCATTAGAGGAGAATTGCGAGCATCTGAAGAAGAAGAAGAACAAAGAGCTTGAGGACAATCAAGCCTCTCTCACATCTGAGATGTAGCAGCTTAGGGAGATCGTTATGGGACTTGTCCAATAGAAGCCTAAACCTCCTTCTTGAAGAAGCTTTTGATGATTCTCAGCCCAAGGGGGAGAATTCCTTAGAAGGAAAGAAAGGAAAGGTGGTGCTAAGCTAAGGGGGAGCTTTCGTCTGAGGGGAAGTTAGCATTTTCTTTTTTGTTTTGGTTTTTGCTCGTTTTAATTTATTCTTTATTAATTTGTATAGCTTTATACATGTATTCTAAAAGCATTTGTTTTCTGTATACCTTGTAATACTGTATATGGTTTACATCACATTGATGTAACAATTCTTATAAAGAGGTATTGTTTCAGAAAACATCGTCTTGATGTAAATCTGACTTGTGTTTAAATTATTTTTAGCTAATTTTGTCTTGTGCAGATGCTTCCTTGAGAAAGTTTTCAGTATGGTCTGTAATCATCAAAAAGGCGGAGATTGTTAGATCAAGATGATTAACATCTCTAAAGTTTTGATTATTATAAGACAGACGGAACATCTACAGACGGAACATTCAGTCAGACGCAACGAGCACAGATGGAAGATGACCCCTAAAAGTTGAAGTCATTCGTCTATCTTAACTCAAGTCATCAAACGATAGGCTAAGATGAAAAACTCTTCAGACTGAAGAAGTTCATCGTCTGCCAAAGAAGTGAAGCATAGTGTGAGTCACTCGCGCCAAGATTTCAAATCTTAAGAAGTACTCATTAGAAGCATTCAAGATCAGTATGGGAATTCACGCTTACATATGCAACTCGAAAAGGTCTTCACCTTTTGTCAAAAGTCTTTGTACAAGTCAGAAAAAGTACTGCGCACACTATCTAAATCCGTTGCACACGCCATCAATCACTCAAGTACTCTCTGACACCTTTTTGGACTTCGCTTGGAAAACGCTCAACGACTTTCTTCTGTGTCTAATGGATATCTAAAGATTTTGCCTATTTAAAGACTTCGCTTCTTCAAAGTTCAGTTAGCGTACACGCTTTAATACTCTATCTTATTGTGAATTCGCTCTCTATTACTTCTGCTCTTCATTGTTAAAACCCTCTCTGCGAAGAGGAAACATTTTTTTAAAGAACCTTTTCAAATCCACTTGTGTGGTATTTTAGCCTGAGGAGGCTGATTGTTCAAACAATACCTTTGTTGTTTAGCCTGCGAAGGATGTGTTCAAAGAATATCGTGTTATAGCCAGAAGTGGCTGGGCGCAAATAATACTTGTAACCTCTTCACAGTTTGTAGTGAAAACTCAGTTGTTACTAGGTAACTAGACGTAGTTTTGCATAGACTAACCAATATAAAAATACTTGTGTATTTGTTTTATTAAGTATTTGACTAACGAGGATAATCAAACTATAACGTTTGTTCAGTAAAATCAACCTTTGAAGATTAAGATTGTTTCGTCTGAACATATTTAAATTCACAAACGAAAGGAACAATTTTAAGTAACACAATTCAACCCCCCTTCTTGTGTTCTATCTTTTACATATTTTATATATAAAATAAGACAAATGTCGGAAATTGGATGCATCAGACAAAACTTCTTTGACTTGTAGATCTATTGCAGAAAAGAGGTTGCACTTTTTCAGCATTCTTCACTTCTCAAAGCAAAAAGTTTTCAACTCTAATGAAACAGTCTATGTAGTGACATTTAATGCTCATGGACATTCTACACATGTTCAATAGATGAATGAAGACTTGAAGTAATTGAGTTTAACGACTAATTCAAGTTCATCATCTATATAAAGTCTAGGAATTGAAGTTTTGAAGTAGAAAATACTTTGAACAAATCAAGACTCTTGAAGTTTGAAATCTCAAAATACTCTAAAATAAGACTTTGTTCTATTTTAAATAATAAGTCTCTCTCTGTACAGAGATTATCCTTTAAAAGTTAGATAAACCTTTATATATTCAAATCTTAATAGTTAAATATAGCTTAAAGAGACTGGTTAGAAAAAAATACTCAATGGATTAAGTGGAAGAGGTTGTGTTTTAAAATATATTTTTAGTTTTAGCTTAAAGATGTTGTGTCTAAATAATATTTATGTTCATCTATTTCCTCTGCTTATTCTAGTCAAAAAAAATACATTTTAGAAAATTTCTTCTAAAATATCTTTTTATAATTTTGAAAAGAAAAGTTTCTTTTATTGATATTTACGCAAAATTAGTTTTTAAAGAATATTACTTGAAAAAAAATTAGTTTACACAGTTTAACTCCATTTTTATGTGAGAATAGAATTAGTAAGTCGTTGGATCTTGAGTAATACTCTATTCGAGAAATGTATTTTTTTGTAAATGGAGTTTAATTATTAAAAGGAAAAAACAAAGAGACTAATCTCAACCAACTAAAGAACAATATAAAACATCACTACAAAATGATGGATAGATGTGTATCAGACAAGTCAGAGGATAACATAACAAACCCTCACTTATAAAACTTAAAAAATATAGAAAAGTCACTGGACCTTGAACAAGTTAAAAATAATTTTGGAATAAATTTTAAAACAAGGAAATTGAGAAATGAATGAACAATAATCGAAGAAAAGATAAGTAATTGATCTAACCAAGTCAAAAAGATAGCGTGAATATGAAGCGACTGACGAGTGTATCAAGCAAATCACATGACAACATAATACACATATAAATCATATAATGTAATACAATATAAATAAACCATTTAGTACAATGTGATAAAACAAGTAAATCAACATTGTGCACAGAATAAATGAGGTTAAACTATGAACATAATATTCCTTGCTAACATAAAAGGGCAGCAGAGAAATGAGATTTACATTTAGTGATCAGAGGAGGAGTGGGAGTTAAATATAAGGATTTTGCAATTTTATAGAGCGTAAGTAAAAATCAAAAGAAATAATGATATAAATAAAATTAAATAAATTCATATTATGATAAATTAATAATAATAATAATAATAATAAACAACATGCACAAATTAAATTAAAATATAATATCAAATAAATGAATCACAAAAATAATAAACAAATAAACTATAATCAACTTGGACTAGGCTATTGTGGATAGGTTTGGATAATTTTGGTTAAAAAAATGCATCTGGTTTAAATATTTAAAAAATTGTAGTTCGATTCAGTATGGATGTGTTTTTTTTTTTTTTTTTAAATCCTATCCTTGATATATGTAATTTGAATCGGTTTAAATTATGTGATTTGTAGGTTGTCTCTTAAACACAAAATATATATAAAAATTAAATAGAAACTATTTTTATTTTATTTAAAATTTAATTTTATTCATCACATGAATGTGATATTGTTGGACATGTTATAGTATACAATCAAAATAACTCCTAGCAAATATTATATAAATTTTGTTTAAAATAGCAGTAAAAAAGACATTTAACTCTATCAAATTCTACATATATAGGCTTGGTTCGGTTTAAATCAGTTCAAGAGTTTCAAACTTAGACTCATCTTAAAAATTAAAACCAAATACGTCTAAATACTTTTAAAAAAAATCAATTATTTAGATCAAATTTTTATTTTATTTTTATCAGTTTGAATTTAAATACTCCACCCTTCAACTGTCTGAAAAAAGATATCATATTTTAGGAATTAAAATGCGTTTAAACTCATTAAATAAATCAACAATAAAATAAAATAAATCAATGTCTCCTAATCTTAAATTAATGAACTTGAACCTTTTTAAAAAACATAATATATTATGTAGTTCATGGGGCATTTGGATCATTTATTCCAAAGCAATGGTTAAACATAGTACATTAATTTGGGATTGAGGTACAGAGACATCCAATAATGTTTCTGGACCCAGCTAAAGGCATACAAGCATGGTACGTAGCAATATAAGATATAACGTATTAATTTATTATTGAAATAATAGTGCCATAGTACAATCAGTTAATTATATAAATATATTTGGGGCCATTCTAGTTGGTGCCATAGGCACTAGCTAGTAGTAATAAAAACATACAGAAGGAAAATGAACTCTTCGATATTGACAAAGATCCAAAGAACAATCCATTTAACAATTAACCTTAGCATAAATTCTTCGTATACATTAAATTATGACAATAATTTTGTATGTAGAATGTTGCCACTTTCCTTTAAGTAGTACATTTCATTGGATTCTATTCTATAAAAAATTACAAAAGCCGGAAATATCGAAGAGTTTATGCAGTGGATTTGATAATTTGAGTAGTAATTGAAGCCATCATTAGGGCATAAATTACAAGCATAAAGCACACTCTTTTTCATCCAAATTCTTTTAAGACACACTAATAGGTACCACTACTCAAATTGAGACTCTAGATAGAATCTGAGAATTGTGTCCATATAAATTCAATTGTAGAACAAGTGAGTTGAAAAAAATATTAAAATTCTCATAAACTGTCAAATTTCAAGCCTTCTCCCTATGAATTCCAACGACCCACTCAACATGAAGGGTTTCGGAGGTCATTCAAGCATCCAAATTTTAAGAAAAGCATACTATTTTTTCTTATGTCCATAAGAAATAATAAAATATTTAATATGGTTGGATTACTCATATCTACATTCATAACAACAATTTAATAAATATTCATTTACATGTGTTTTTGATGAAATTTGAAAAATCATTCGTTTCAATTTTTTGTTGTCGAAACTAGATATTTAGATTGTTTTCCACTATAGGACATTGATTAGACAGATATCACTTATATCAAGCAATAATGATTTAAAAGCAACCATGTTGTAAGTCATTAATTCAACTTCCATTTACTCAGGTCCATGTTATTTTACTATGTACTACCGACTAAAAGATCAGGACAAAACTAGGTATAAGCCTACAGAGGCTACACTTCGCCCAAAAAATAATTCTATTAATATTTATATTTAAAAAAATCAAACTACCCCTAATACTTTCCATTCAGAAAGAAGGTAACCTTTTTTGTCCCTCTAATATTTTTTCTGGTTCCATTTAATAATTAAAGCTAAGAAAGAAAAGATACAAAAAAAAAAAAAAACAAAGCACTAAAGATAGTAGAGTGGATATCCTGAAGTGTGAATTACATAATAATAATAATAATAATTAATAATAATAATAATAAAAAATTGTAGAGATGGTGGGTTTGTGGAAAATAGAAAAGAGTGGGGTGGTGGGGATAAGTGGGTTTAGCACTAGCATAGCATGATTGGTGACTGCATGATGAATCATTGCCAAGGCATGGTGGCTGGCTGGCAAGTCAAATCAATGAAAAAACAACAAAGTGTGGGCCAAGTGTTGCAGCGACTAGTTTTTCCTTCCTTAATGGGACCATGCACTATGTCTCTGTTTTTCATTATTCAAGGTGGCTGGCGGTTTTTTCAGTTACTAGCTTATTGCTGTTTTATTATAGTGTCTTCAGAGAGTGACTGTCCTTTCCATTGGATTAATTTCATTATTCAAGGCCAAAAGTTCAGGTGCCATGCAATATATATTGTATCTATTATAGCTATTTGAGTTATTCAAAATTGCATGGGATGAGAAATGGAGTTGAGAAAAAAAGAAGAAAATAGAGTAAAAATAAAATAAAATAAATATAAAAATTATTTAGATAAAAGAGAAATAGAATGAGAATATTATATATCATTTGATGGGAAATAAATAAATAAAAATATAATTTAAAAATAAGTTATACTTTTATCTTTTTATTTCAATGTATCGTACATGTAGTCTTGTTAAATAGAATAAATGAAAAGCTTAATCAATTAAATAAAAAATTATACAGCCTTAATGGATTAAAGGTTTTCAATGTTAATCGATTAAAGATTTCATTATTTGATTAAAAGTAAAATACTAAAATGGAGTCCATTAGTGCATACAAGTTGCAATGTAGTATTTATGAAATGAAAATACGAATTTATATAATTTAATAGTTTACGGGTCCTCCAGTGCCTCCTTTAATCAATTAAACATGCGTTTTATGGAACAATTTAATTGATTAGCTATGTTAAAAAGGAAAATCTTTAATGGACTAATGTACTAGAGTAGTGGAACTTAACCGATTAAATTAAATACTAGTTTAAGATAATCGATTAAAAGGAATTGGCAATATCAATAAAAGAAATTCCGTAATAGATTAAACATTAAACATTATAGTTAGTAATTTCAATGTATTAGTTAGGGATATTTCAAATTTTATTTTAATTTCTTAATATTATATCAAATAAAACATTTTAGGCGATGATATTCTAAATATTTGAGTAAAAGATGGTTAAATAATAGTAGTAATATATTTTTGTGTTTTACTTTTAACGTTTTTTGTTATTAAAAATTATCTTGATCTGATTAAAAAAATAATTTATTTTTAAATGGAGTTAATACAAAATTATAAAGTTCAACCAAATCAAATCATGTTAACCAGTTAAAATAATAAAATAAAATAAATATTCTAAAAATCAAAGCTTCAATCGACAATAATGTTAAACCTCAATTAACTAAGGTGGTTTTCATTTAAAATTTAACATAATAATCGATCAAAGGAAGTTCTTAGTCTATTAAAGTCATATAACTCAGGAAAAGATAAGCAGCGTTGCATATTTTACGTACAACACAAATGTGTTACATAAAAAATAAGTATTCTATAGTTTAATTCTGCGTAATAAGAAAAGATGAAAAGTTTTAAGTATTATTAATTACGATACTATTAATAAAAGAATAGATAAATAGAAGAGAAATAGAAATGGTGACGAGACACAGATTTTTTGAATTTTTCATTTCCATTCATCTATACCAAACACCCCAAGATGGGAACTAAATTTATCTTTCATTCAATTGTTTACATTGCCTTTGCTCCCATGCAAACTGGACCAAAGTAAACTAAAGAGTGTTTAATTTAAGGTTTAACTCGATGTAGTCAGGTATGGAATTCAGCAATGTGGATAGTACGTGGTTTTGATTTTGGAGATATATAAATGAGAAATATAGACTATTTTTTTAAGTGATTCAGGTCCTTCTGTTTTAAAATACAGCGTCAAATATTTTAGACATAAAAGATATAAAATAATTAAATCTTTAAATTTATTTTTTTATTATTATTTTACTTTCTGATTTAATTATAAATCATATATTACTTTACTATTTTTCATCTTTTAGAAATTATTCAATCCTTATAATTATAGAGATCAGGCAAAAAAAGTAATTTACCATGTTTGTTTTAAGTGATTTACTTTCACGATCATAAATAATTAATTGTTTTTAAGAAACATAAATATTCTGTCACTTTTATAAGAGTTGATAATAATTAGATTTCTTTATAATTAGAAATGCCGATAAAACCGTTTGTAATGCCCTAGTCTATTGTTACATCTTTTTGCACGTTTCGAAATACTTGTTTTGTTGCGTGGAGAGGAAGGGAGGAATTTTTTAACGAGGGAAAATTAAAATTTATTTATTTTATTTTTTAAATAAATTGTATTATCATTTGTTAATATAAAAATTTTTAAAATCTTTCTTTCTTCTCCAAATTCAGAGCTAAATTGGGTGAGAAAGGGTTTTGCTCTTAAATATTTGAATCATACACACCCTTCAAATCAAACCAAACAAGGTATATATGACCAAGAAAAATTACTGCATAATAGATGACTGAGTAGTGATATGGTCAAGATAATGCATACGGGCGACGGATATATTTTCCATTACAAATTAATTTTATAAGATTGAATTAAGCTATATTTCACATTTTTAAAATAATATTAAAACATATTTAATACTTTTTGTGAGGCTGTTAAATCATTCATTACTGAGCTATTATCGCATTGTAAATTCTACACTCAAAATGTTTAATTTTTGAATAAAGAATATGTTAGTTTAAAAGTATATAAAAGTAAGAATAATCCTTATTCTAGGGTTGATTGGCCGATAAGTAATTACTTAACGAATCTTTAGTTTGGACGACTGTATAATTTGAATCCAAATTTAGAAAAACTTTATTTGGAGGTGAACTTTCCTGCTTTTCCCCCATACCCCAACTTTCAATTATGTAACAAAATAAATATAAACTTTTGTGTAATGCATAAGATAGCATAATGTTTCATATCTATAATGAAAATTAAGCAGATCATGCCCTTTGGTGAAAGCATTTTCAGTGCATTCACACCAGATTTTTAGTCTTTCTTCGTTACTTCCCTCTCAATTTTTTCACATAATCCCGAAGTATGCATTTTCCATTCAAAAACATAAATCCCCTTCAAATGGTTGAAGATGTCAAATTATAAAGGTTGCGTTTATTTATTTCTCTCTAAAATTGGTTCTTGCATTTTAAAAATATAAAAATACATGCACATTTCAATATAATTTTTCTTAAATAATAAAAATTATTTATATGCATTCTATGACAAACATGGTTTAATTTAACATCTCTAGTATAGCCAATATAAAACAAAATAGCTCATAATCTAAATAGCAAAACTTTTACAAGGATATATGAATTATTTTGTTCCTAGAGTTCGAACAATTCGGTCATGCACGCGGTTCTATACTATGATTCCTACCTTATTCTCTTCAGCAGACATGCGAAAACTATTGTTTGACCGTGTTACATATGATTTCATTTTTTGGTTTAAAAATTAAAAGGAAATATTAATTAAAGAAAACTACTCTAGGAAACAAGTTTTATTTTTTTCTTCTTATTTTTAAAAATGAAAAATTAGTTTTCAAAAACAGAAGAAAGAAAATATTTTATGTTTTTTCATGACAATTGATAACGAATTATTTTCATTAATTGTTTGCCTGTTAGGCCGTCCGTATTATGTATAAAACGTTACTTGTCGTGTGTAAAGTTTTCTAAAAGGCATAAAAAAATTTGGAATATGGAAATAAGTATAAGATTTAATTTGAATGGGACTTGTGCTTTAACTTAAACCAAGAAAACTAAGGAAAACAAAAAATGATGCTTTATGCTATAGGAGTATGACGATCGATATCTCAAGCTTTAGGAAAATTGAGACTTTATTCTATATACCATAAATAACCTCTTTCTTCATTATTTTGAAAGATACTACATATTCTTTGTGACATAGAATGTTTTGAAGCATTAGATTCTAACCTTGACCCAAAGAGGTTCATGCATTATGGCATATAAGGCATAAAATATCAAAGGAGTTTATGGTCAATATATGCATGCCACCCATCGTGTTAGACTGGACGGCTAAAAGGGACCGAAAATAGTGGCATTCAAATATGAAATTCGAATCTATGAAACATTGGATTTCGTAAGTGTAATGAAGTAATCAAAACTAAGCAAAATTAATTTGTAGGTGTGACATATTTAAAATTGCCTTAATATACTAAGGAATATGGTATCATGTTTTTTTGAAAGGCAAAACAGTGGTATCCATTATTTCATATCCAATACATGCATGTTTCTCAGTAATTCACTCATTACCAAATTTAAAATATATCATATTTATTTAAAGTCATTTTATATATTTTTAGAGCCCGCTGTCCATCCTAATTGATAATGTGTACTATATTTTAAAATGAGATTCTTAAAATTATTTTTAGAATATATTTATTATTTTTTTAAAAAAAAAATTATTTTATTGTGGTTTAATTGGTGAAAAATATCGATAATGGAAAGTTAATATTTATGATAATTACGTAGAAACTTGTGTTTGGAGAAAAGGGTAGAAAATAAATTAAAATTTAAAAGTGGTAATGAATGGTTGTGGGAATCAAAGATAATTGTAATTAGTTTGATATTAAAATTCAGAAGTGGTAATAGATGGACGTAGAAATATATCGATAATTAGCAAAACAAAATTTCATTTGTAATTTTCTTAATATTAAAATAGGATTAGATGTTACTAAAATTTATTTTTATTGATTTATTTAAATATTTGAGTAAAATAATTGAAAATATAATAAATTTTTAAAGATAAAATAATAATTTTTTTTAATTTAGAATCAAAATTTTGAAATAACGGGACATATCACATTTTATATTTTCTAATAACCAAGCCTGGTCCTGTGTAAAATTAACGCCATTTGTAAAGTTCGTGTAATGGTTAATGAATCCTAAAACAATTATGTTTAAAAAAATATCTGCAAATAAGAAAATTATAGTTAGATTTTTTTAAAGTCTTTTTCTTTATAATAAAAAACTGATATAGTAAAAAAAATTATTAATAAATCTAAAACATATTTTACTTTTCTTTATTTTTTGCCTACCCTTTGTTGCATTTAGTGTCCATGTACCTACCTCCCCACGTATTTACTGTGTTATTCAACTTCTTCATGATTAGCTCTAATCCGACTTAAGTCCATTAGTACGTAAGTGAACCTACTTTCTCTTCTTTAATCAGATAATGATGTGTATATTGTTGACACTTTATTAAAAAAATGTCGATTCCCTTAATAGACCCATGTTTAACTCCATCTAATTAAACCTTTGCTTCTAGAATAAATCCGGTTATATATCTAATTATAGGGAAGGGTAACACTATTTTTCTTGGAGACCATCTCAACAATTAGAGATTAGTTAGGAATTCAATGTAAACTAATCAAATAAAAAACGAATGTGGCTACTAATCTCCTTATATATTTTGGACATTTCGGGGAAAAAAAAAAGCTCAGATATTTCAAATGATCTTCTAAATTAATATAAATTTCAAAGACGTTAAAACGTAAAATAAGTCTCCACGTATTCAAAAATCGTATTCGATAAAATTTTAAAACTAAAAGACACCAAATAATGATTATTAAGTAATTAATTCATTAAAATTCACATATATTTTTATACAAGCATAGAAACAAGTGAGTAACTAATAAATAAATAAATAAATAAATGTTTCACGATAATGGTTAAGGTCACATGCTCATGATAGGATATTAGTAAAAGTATATAATTTTTTAAATATAACAAATGAATCTAATTATAATAACTAATATGCGAATGGTTATGATTAAAAGAATAAAAATATAAAAAATTTGTTTAAGTGGTAATATAACTACCCACTCTTAATCTTAACTATTCACGCATATAATGATTCATGTGCGTGCGTATGTGTTTTTAAAAATAACACATGATTTGCATTTTGTGAGAGTGTGTTTCAAAAAACATGGTTTCTATTTTATTTTTGTGTTATGATTCATTATACGATCCGATGGTAAATATTTATTATGGTGTGTTTATTTACACTCATGATAAATAGGAGTAATTAAAAAAAATTATGATAAACGTGAAATAACAAAAAATTGTTTCTAATTTTTTATGGCACCATTGTGATTTTTATGAGGTAACTAGAATAAATTCACTTTTATCAAAACACGCCAAAATTTAAGTCAAACCAAAATTCACCTAATTCATCATAATTCATTTCTATAATTTCTAACACTAATCTAAACATAAACATGAATATAATCTATCACTCATAAAAAAAAAGAATTTTTCATTAAATATATCTAATACGTTACATACATACACATATTTTTCATTTCCAATGATAAGAGCTTTTATACGCATGAACAAAATTATTCTTTTATAAATTTTATAATCACTTAAAATGGTCATGTAATTGTTAGAAAAAACTTATGGCTTCTATGTTTTAACTTTGACCATCCATGATAAGATATGATGATAGATATTTATTGTCCCCGTTCTTAAATAAAAAATGTTCTCTCACGTTTGATACATCTTCTACACACACACACACACACATATATATATATATATATATATATATATATATATATATATGTTAAAATTAATATTATAGAGAAAATTATAAAAAAATAGACTAACAGATGATAAATTATTCAAAATAAAAAAATTGTGAATGTAAGTCACCTTTTCATTGGATAAAAATTGAATATGAATTTTATTTTTATTTATATAATTTCATTTTATTGTTTTTATCGAGATGCGAATGACAGAAAATTTCTTTACTTTTATTTTCTTTGTCACTAATTTTGTTGTTGAGGATAGGAATTAGGTTTGGTTGATTTGGCAATAAGTATAGTTATAATAATATTCTAGACAGGTAGTTTGAGTACTAATGAGAATGTTTATGTTAATATCATTTTATCTAATAAATTATATCTATTTATACCTTTTTATTGATGGCTCCTTATAGTTATCTCACTGTTAAGGTATTTATTATATTCAATATGTTTATCTTTTCGTAATCACATTTTATTTTTGGTTTATCATAATTTGATTATTCTTAATTTAGGATTTAATCGATGGTCCTTGCTTTTTGTCATTGGAACCCATGCAGTCAAATGATTTATAATCATGATCCTGAGTTCGACTAACCGGACTAGTCAGTCAGAGATATATATGTTAACTGGTAGTATATCTAGTATGTAGCTTTAGCCTATAAGGCCGATCGATCAAAGGTTAGGTCTTGGAGGCTAAAAAAGTGGGTGATGTCAAGGGTATCTCGAATCTTAAAAAGGTGTCGCTTATAAAGCTGACGTATAATAAATGCTACCTTCTCACATGAAAGGGCGACACTTAGAGGTTGTTGGGCTTTTGTCCACAGGGCCTCGATGATTGGGTTGAACCAATTTGCCTATAAATAGTGGTGGGATTTTTGTCCCCACACACGTCTTCTTGCTAGTGTCGAGTGGCGTGGTTCTAAGGGTTGTAGATTCGAGTACTTTTGTGAGGAGTTTCGAACTTTCCCTTTCTTTCACATATTTTCTTTATTGACTTTGCGATCGAAGATGAGCCAACAGGGAATTAGAGGGATCAGCAGAGACTCCGTCCTGTTGGTCCACATTGTCTACCATGACACCATTGGACATTTCTGGGGAATGTGGATGCACAATCAAGAAGATGGTCATTCAAAGGGACACAACTTAGGCAGTTAAGGTTGATGAGGAGAGGTTGTTTGTAGGCTTAGTCGACGAAGCCGACTTTCCCCTCATCAAGAACCCCAACTTTCAATGGGTTGATCGAGAGGTGGGTGCTTATTACTTGAATTATAGGGATAAAGAGATGTTAATTCATTTTGTATTAAGTATCCAATTGTTTGCAATAGAAAGTGACAATGACTTTTCGTTTGTGTTGTGTACTTGTCAGTAGTCAAACAGCTCTTGCCCTAACTAGGTGTTTTTAGACAAGGGCGAGGAGAAGTTTGATTTCTTCTACATGAATGATCAGGTATTGTTGGAATTGCACATGACATTGTCGTTTGATCATTTTACCGTGTCAATGCTAAGGATCCTGAATGTAGTGTCGACTCAGCTATACTGGAGCTGTTGGACAACCCTTCAAGCTTTCCAAATTTTTTGCTTGAGGTACAACAATAGACCAACAACTAGGCTCTTTCTCTACCATTTTTACACGAGGCCAAGGGATCTGATCTGATGAGCTTCATTGATTAGTAGGGTCGACAACATTCTATTTCGTTCGTTCAAATCTTCCTTTCAAAACTTTAAAATAACACTTTTTAAAGTTCAGATTAATAACAAGATCAGCTGCAACTATGTTTTTGATATCTTTCCTTACCCCATTCCCCTTGTATTGGACGAGGAATCCTTAGAAATATGTTGTTTATTTTAAGGCTCCTAAACGTCTAGACTTGGAGTTTTTGGAGGCTCTCCCAAGATCAATCCGTACTTGGCCCATCATAAACTTGTATGAGTTTAAGAGTCCTAGCAATGATTTAGAGGGTAATGTCTTTTCTCCTTTAATGTTTTGCATTTTATATAGGCCCTAATGCCTAAGTGCTTATTTGATTGTGTTGATATTATTAATGTTATGATGGTTAAGCGTCAGATCTCAGATAACTTCAAAGTGACGAACCTTTAGAGGAAGGCATTGTCGGGGGAAAATGCTATGATGGCCGAACATGAGGCGATCACTAATGATCCCAACTTCCTTGCTCTACCTCAAGTCTTTGAAAGAGCTAGAGATGGAAAGAAGAAGCGGAAGGCTGAAGGCTGAGGCTAGAAGCCTAAGGAGAAGATGTGCCTAGTCAAATGAATAGATTGATCAATGTCACAAGTCTCGACTATACGTTATGTTTGGGAGACCAAGTACAAACGTCTCGCCTAAGTGATGATTTGGGAGGTCCTTTAATGTTAACTCTCAGCCAAACTGCTCACTTGGGAGACTAAGTTTACAGGCCTCAACAAAATGATGAATTAGGAAGGTCTTTGGTGTTAGGTTTCGACCAAGCTCCTTGCTTGTTAGACTAAGTTTATATGCCTCGGGAAAGTGGTGACTTGGGAGGGTCTTTGGTGTTAGGTCTCAGTCAAGATCCTTGCTTGGGAGATTATGTTTACGTGCCTCTAGCAAGTGATGACTTAGGAGAATATTTGGTGTTATGTCTCAACCCAACTCTATGTTTTGGGAGATCATCATGTGCCTAAAATTAAAGAATATAAAGACATTTGATTATCAAAATTTTTTTTACATTATTACGTACAAAGATAAGATGGTGCCTCATTGAAACCTTCCCCATCGAAACCTTCCTTAGGAAAAAATACTAGGTAAGAAGAAAGAGTACACCTCCTTTGCACCACTATTATGAGTACACCTCCTTTGCACCACTATTATGAAAAATTCAATTTCAAATGGGACACATTCCATGTGTGGAGTATAAGTTTTCCACTTACTCTTCCAACTTATAGGCTCTATTTCCTAAGTCTAGGTTGACCTAAAAGGACCTATCCTAGTTGGGTGCTAGTTTTTCTTCAGTTAGGTTTCTTTGTGTGCTTCCAGTCCCTCTGTAGACTAAATTTCTACTTTGGAATCCATGGGGTTGAATTCCAATGTTGTTACAACATGCCATTCTTTGTTAGCTTGCTTCTGATGTTATCATTGCCCTTTCTTGGATTTCATCTAGCAAGTCAAGTTCTACCATCATAGCTTCGTCGTTGTTTATCTTGTCGATGTTGTGACATTTGAAGGTTGACTTTCCTATCTCAACTGGTATCATAGTGTCCATTCCATAAGGTAGTCTAAAGGGTGTATCTTGAGTGGATGATTGCGTTTCAATAAGCCAACAAGACCCTAAACAGTTCTTGCCCACAGACCTTTAACTCTGATCAGTCTTTTCTTTAATTCCATGAGGATCACCTTATCGGTCGCTTCTACTTGGCCATTTATCTGGCGATGCTCCATAAATGTGTCTTTGCGTCAAACAACTAGTTGCTGGAGAAATTGATTTAATTTATTATCTATTAATTACTTTCCATTATCAGTAATGATGGTTCGCAAGACGCCAAACTGAGCTATATGTTTCCCCACATAAATTTCTGAATATTAACGATCGTGATTAAATTCAGTGGTTCAGCTTCAATCCACTTAGTAAAGTAGCTGATCACAACTAGAAGGAATTTATATTGTAGGGCCAGCGAGAAAGGTCTGAGAATCTCCATCCCTATGTAGTGAACGACTAAAAGGAAATGATGTTGCTCAGTTCTATAGACGAGAGGTGTATCAAATTGATGTGTTTTTAACATTGGATACACCTTTTAACGAACTCTTTGGTGTTGGCTCTTATGGTCAGCCAATAATAGCTGGCCCAGAGCACTCTGGTGCCATCCTTGCACGAATGTGTAGGTTATATATACCCTCATGTATTTCCCTTAAGTTTTACTTGACTTGCTCCTTTGTTAAGCATTTAAGGAGGTGCTGGAGAAGGATCTTTGAGAGAGTTGGTCCAAGATTAAGACATATCTAGTGGCCTCCCTTCTCACACTTCGGGCCTCTTTGGGTCAACAAAAAGATCCCCATGATGTAAGAAAGTGAGGATATCATCCATCCACTTCTCATCCTTAACAATAGTTTGTAGACTTTCCTCAACCATGATGCTCGCTCGGCTTAGCTCCTGCTGAATGATACTTTTCAAGTGGCTTGGTTTGAAGGAGCTGGCCAACCTAGCTAACTGGTCTACTCAGTTGTTCTAGTCCCGCGGTATGTCTTAACTATACCTACCGGAATTCGGGCATAAGCCATTGGTTAGATGGTAGTAACTAATAAGGTGTGCATTTTTTACCTGATGGTTCTTTTGAGATGGCTTATCGCCACTTGCGAATCATTAAACACAATACTCGTCGGGCTCCACGGTCGAGCACAATTCGCATGCTTGGGAAGTTAGCCTCATACTTTGCTTAGTTATTTGACACCTTGAAGCTGAGTCATAAGGATTTCTCTAGGACTACTTGATTGGGTCCCTCTAATATCACATAAACTTTGCTACGTTGGTGAAGTTTTCAAAAATTGCACCAACACGTTGCTTGTAGATTTTCCTTCTTCACCAACACATTCTGAAAACTCGCCATTCGCCATTTGCCTTCTTCACCATGACTATATTGGCTAATCAAGTGAAGAGGACATCAAAACACAAAAGCATGAGGCTCATGATGAGAAGAATCAAGATCAAGACGTGAGTGGACCCATAACTAGGGACAGGCTTAAAAAAGCCTAGGAGGGATTACAACGCAAGGTAGCTCAAAAAACAAAGAAACGTAGAATGATTACATGTGTAGCTCTCTTAGAGGGCTAGGAGGCCCAACTAGAAGATTTAGTCTTTTGCTATTTCTTTAAGTTATAAACTTGCTAGGTTTTATCTTGTAAAAGAAATTGTTAAAAAAAATATATTAATAATTGGGTAGAAGTAGGATTTCAAATTAGAACTATAAGCTTAGAATGTTTTACTTAACCATTTAGACAATTTAGCATTTCATGTGAAATAGACATTTTAATTTGCTTTTATTTACTTTTAAATGTGAAATAGACCTAATTTGTATTAAACCTTTTGAAATTAAGAAAAGAAGACACATATTATTTAGTCTATTTTTCTATGAGTTTAAAGGCTACTAGGGTTCTTTCTTTCATCTTCGATCTTATCAAGAAATTTTTATTCTTATGTGACGATCATCCTTGACTTATTAAACAAACTTATTTGTAGCGTCTTCCTTTTCATATCTATTTTTTTTTTTTTTATTTTTTTTGCATTTTATTATATAAAAATCCCCAATTTTAATTCGACTCCGAACCCTAATTCCCAAGTCTCAAATCTTCTCTTAATTTTGGTTTGGATTCATATTACCAAGTGGTAGAGGTGACTTCCTTTATAAAACAAGAGACTGACAACTTCTTCATCTTTTCCTTTATGGCTCCTTCTCGCTCTTGACACATTTTCCTCTTCCATATAGACTTTGCTTTTTGACATATCGACAACTTGTGGTAGTGAAACTCTAGGTCGATCCCTAACATGTTGGCAGCTGACCAAGCAAATAGGCTCCAGTTGTGCTAGATAACTTGCTCCAAAGTCTGCCGTTTAGCATCTTCTAGTATCTTCTAGTTGAGTGTCCACGTAGATGACTTGGTCTTCCCTTACTCTAGTTTAACATTTGAGTGGGCTCGTTAAGTTGAGCCCGTTGGTCCTCATCCTACCTCGGGTCCAACTTTAGGTCCTCAAGTCCAATTTTATTTTGATAGTGCAATATTACCTTTCTTCATAGGCAAACTTGGTATATTAGTCAATGCACCCTTGGGTTGGCACCCTCTCTCTTATGAAACCTACCAGCGGTCCATCGAGAGAGGTTAGCTGCCCTTTTCTCAACCACAACTTCTTGAATGTCTTCCAACATAAGATATTGGTGGAGTTCCCCTAATCTATTGTAGTCTTTCTTAATATGTAATTTTTTTTTATTTTGACACTTATAACCATCAGATCATCTTGGTTTGCATCCATAACCTTGAAATCCTAGTTTGTGATGGCCAACATCTTGATCGAGGCTGACATTGCGTTCACCGACCTCACCTTTCCTAGGTGTCCCTTCCTTGTCGAGGAGGAAAGACTCCACCGACGAATCTTTTGTTGATGGTGTTGATGAGCCACTATAGTACTTCGGGACAAGGCTCTTCTCTCGGGTCTTGGGATCTATCCCTTTGTCTTTCTCCTTCCAGACTATATCGTCTCTTGGGGTACTTTTCCCTTTCCCTGTGTGAGTAGTCTGACTTGTCCACACAAAACTTCTGGATAAAGTTTTTCAAATGCCCCACCTTTATATCTTGACCTTTAAAGCGGTGCATTCCTCCGTTGCATGTTCGCGATTGCGATGGTACCTACAATGCTTGGAGGGATTGGCCCTTGGAGGGTTGTTAGCCCTCTTTGGCATAGCCAAGACATCTAGAGCAAGGGTTGGTGTTGAGCAGGTGTAAAAGGGATCTTGGTCCCCTGACTCCTTAATCATGGTCCCCATAAATCTCTCCTTCCCTTTGGATGATGAAGCCTTTTCTACCTTTCTCTGAGAGGATTCCTTCCTGGCATTGTTGCAATACTCTATCAACTCTTCCATTTACATGTACTTCGTGGCTTTATTTCTAAGGTCGTAGAAAATCGTTGGAGGTTTCTTACATAAACTATTAGCAAAAGGTCTTGGTCTAAGAGTAGTGATAAGATGGTCAAAGGCAACTACCAGGTCCAAGTTGCAGCTGTTAAGGATGGTCTTGATGAATATCTCAATGAAGGTCCGTAGAGGCTCCATTTTCTCTTAACGTATGTTAACTAAGGCCACCAAGCTCAACTGGTGATGAATTAGGTGTAAAACACTACAACCAGCCTTTCAAAGGTATCCACAAAATTAGGGGGAAGTCTAGTGAACCAACTCAATGTTTCTCTTTGAGGGAGGTCAAGAAAACTCTACATAAAACTTTGGCATTGACTGTATACAACCTTATCTACGTGAGTGATGTGTGTATTGATAGGCTCGTCAGGGTTAGTATTTTGTCATACCTCTCTAGTGTTAATGACTTCCAATTGACTAGGAGTGGTGTCTCCATGATGTTCGAGGTGAATAGGTGGCGCTCTGCAGCTATAACTTGCTTATATCTGGATGTGCTAAAAATAAAGTCATCTTGCACTAGGCCCGTGATCGTGGATGCTTTGGTGCAGGTGTTCGTAGTATTAACTTTCATTTTGTTCTTGAGCTTAGCTTTCTTTTCTTTAAGTTGATGATGTTATTCCCGCATCCTCCTCATCTTTTTCTCCAACTAGATGCTTCTTTGTTTTGCTCCTCGTCGCTACCTATATCTAACAAGACTAACTCCGGAGTGTGGGATGATATTTTTTTCCGACCCTATAGTAGACACTAAAATGTTCCTGCCAAGACGTGGATGAAAAAAAACCTTCTTACTCTTGCTTTCTTCATCACGATCTATATTTTCATCGCGATCTTTATTAGTAAGGACCAAAATTGGGTTTGGCCGATCTGACATCATGATATACATACAACAACACTCTGATGTTCAAGTTAGACAAGCAATTTAAATACTAACAAAAAGGCTTATATAAGTATCCTCTTATTTTATAAATTTTATCTAGTTATACCTTCTTATTAATGAATCCCTACTATCATATAACTAAGATATTTATTATGTTAAATATGTTTATTTTTTTAATCCCATTTTACCTCTAATTTATCATAATTTAATTACTCTTAATTTCATACTCAATTAAGGAATTTTGTTGTTGTTAGAGCCAATGCGATCGACCAATTTATACTCGTAACCCTAGATTCGGTCAGTCAAACCTGTTGGTCAGCGATACATCCGCTAGCTTGTGGCATATCCTATGTAGCAATAAATGAGAGTTTATAATTGAGCAGTGAAAAAAGAAGAACGGAGTTCTTAATGGACGCAAATACAAATTAAAACTAACAATACCAACGTATATAAAAACTAATTAAAGAGCATTAAATGAAAATTCGATTTTTGTATAACGAAAATTCAAAATATAAGTGTAAATAATTAAAATTAAAATATATAAACATAATTTTTAAGGGATTACATTACTTCTAATTATTCTTCATCAGTATTCATAAATAGTCATATAATAATTATAAAACAAAAAAATATAAAATAATCCATATAATAACAAAAAGATTCTCACTCAATACCCTTCATTATACATATTCTCCACAGTGAAATTACATCTTGTCAATAAAAAAAATCTTGAGGGGAAAACCAAAAGCAGGACCCTAAAAAAAGAGCACCATAGACAGAAAGAGAAGGTCGAAGCCAATGGAATCAAGTATTAAAGCTGAAAGTGGCCCAACTTCAATAAGGCCACGGTGAATACACGTGCCCATATTCTACTCTCTTCCTTTTTAAGGGTCCCATACAAACCAATCAATCAATCCCATCATTTTCCCATTTAATGTTTTTTCTTTTTAATTTTTTCCCAAACATTTATAAGGTGACAAGAAAAGAGGGGCGTGCAATGGGGCAACTAGGAAATTTACACATAAGAACCTAGTCACGTACTAGGGAAAAAGCAACCTAGTTGCTAAAATTCCTTTGTCGTTTCCACACCTCTTATTACTAATTTTTCCATTTCTTAATTTCCTTTGGAAGCAGCAGAGAAACTAGCTTAGTCAGATTATTTGACTTTTTTTTGATTCGTTTTATAACACGGACAAATATTTGATTCCAAAAACGACCCCAAAAGTCCACCGTCTTTGCAATATCATAAGTAGTTATGGCAGTTTGGTTCACCTAAATTATGTCCATGTTCATATTCTGCTAACCTGGTATGTTCCCTAATAACTTCCTTCGACTTCGAGACCACGTAATAAAACCAGTTCTAGAATATGTATCATCAGGAATTTGAATAATGCTTCAATGACCCATGTTCAGTGTACCCCTAATTTTTATATAATTTAAAATATACCCCTTAATCAAAAGCTACCATATAATTTATTCTATAATTAAGCTTATCAAAATTTTTAATAAAAGAATACGAGTAGTTACCGTTGATTAGTAATTAAAAGACTATTTTCAAGAGAAAAGTATAGTCTTATTCTAAGGATCTGCACGTGAAGTAGAATTAGTATTTCATAGATTTATGATTTTCTTGTGTTCAACAAAATCATTTCCAAGATTTCAGTCAAAAAATTGAAAATTAAAAATCAGTCATACTAGACTTTAAAAATATGAGAATTACTATTCCAGTACTAAAAAACAAAATATTGATAAACTTAGTGTATTTTAGGTATTAAATTGATATTAAAAAATCAAATTGAATGCATTTTTCTTAATTTTAAGAAATAAAACTGACAAATTTTATTTTTTTAAAGTGTAATGTAAGAAACATTGCATCTAAACCAAAATAGTAGGGTTTTATTAGTCGAGAATCCTAGGATCCACGGTCCTTTTATAACATCGCTATTAACTTCTTTTGAAAACAGGGATAGGGTTCAAATGACACAGGATATTAAATTATAATTTGATATTAAATAAATAATTTGTAATTGAATAATTTTTTCATAAAATTCATTATCAGATTAAAATTTCTTTTAATATAAATCATACAAGTAAAATTTTATTTCAAGATAAAATTATTTGAGAATATTCATCTAGATTAACATCAGTATAATATACATTTTTTAAAATATATTAAAATATGAATGATATATATATATATATATATATATATATATATATATATATATATATATAATTATCATCATAAGACAAACAAGAGCAACCCAAGGTTTCAAATGCATATAGTTTTCATTCACGTGGAGGTTAGTAGGAAAGCATCTCCAAGGCCACCGGTTTTGAGTTTTGACTGAACATGGATGCATGAATTTATATATAGATATGAAAAGAACAAAATAAACAAGAACTATATAGGACTTTACATATATAGTTTTTTTAATAATTTCTTCATGGTATAGAAACCAATCAAACTTCAATTAAAGGGAAAAAGTAAGGATGATTAGATGAAAATTTATATGCAAAATTATTTTATTCATGTGATAACTAAAATTTGGCCAGAGTTAATTAAAAGCAAAAAAGTAAAACTCTCTATAATTAACGAGGACACCTAATTAAGCAACAGAGATATAAATGGTTGTTATGTTCAAATCCCCAAAGAATAGTAGCTAATGCAAAAGGACTTTGGGTTGGTAGCCTTATTCCATATACTTTATTAACAAGATACTATGCTTTTGAATAGTAGAGTCACAGTTAGGAAGGTTAGGTCCAGATTTCGTATATTATATGAATTTGAACGTGCAAATTAATTCAATCAATGTAACTCTAGAAATATTATTGCATAATTCTTCAAAGACTAATCATGTATTGTTAATTCAAACCAAGAAAAGGAAAAAAAAAAAAACTGGCTGCTACTTATTTATCTTCTAGGAAACGTACAAGTTAATTATAGGTTTAGAAAGAAATGCGTGACCATAAGTTTAAAGTTTAATAATTATGTATAATTAAGTTACTTCTTCAAATAATATATTTTTGGATTTTATATTGATGTGTCAATATTACTAATAAAATGTAAAAATTGGTAAATATATTTAGTATACTTAATATGTAAGATACCAAAAATATATTATCTATAAAGAAAACATGACTAAGACGGTCAAGTTAAAATAGATCAAGGTTGTAACATGTACATGGGATGAAAGAGACTTGTCATATAATAAGGAACTTTATTTTTAGGTTCTTGATTCAAGCTTTGGTTAACAAAAGATAGTTGTTAGAAGAAAAGAATGTATCTTTTTTAAGTGAGTTCACTTAATTAAACAATGGTTTTAAAAGTATATACTAGATGTTTTAGATTGGGAAAAAAAAATTCAATAGATCAATATCTCGGTGTCATAACAATATGAATTATGGAAGTATATGTATTAATTTAGCGAGTATATACTCAAAGATGTATAATTTTTCATGCACATTTTTTTCATACTTTAAGTATTTTGTTTGGGCTTAAAAAAAGTGTGCTGACAAGTATTTTTCTTTTACTTTACAACACAAAAGAGAGGTCTAGATACAATGTAATAACACTCCATTTTGGATATATTGGAACGGGAAGAAAAGACATAATAAAAATGATAAAGGGGGAGATAGTAAATAAAGTGATAAATAATGTAATAAGAAAGGAAATGAAAGATTAGGAAAAGTAATTAGTATGTAATGTACATGGAAGGGAAATTAAGATGGAAATGAGACGAAAGAGAAAGTAAATATATATGTATATTCTTTAATAAACATGATATTACTGTAAAGTATTTATTAATTTTAGTGATAACTAATTAATATTGAATAAAAAATTTGGTTGGCCATATTTAGTAATATTTCTTCTCCAAAAATATTTTTTCGACTCACAAAATTTTAGTTAATGATTCATTAGTAAGGGAAGGTAAATGAAATGAAAGAAAATAAGGTAAAAAGTATGTGGAATAGAAAATAATTAAGATGGATGAAATGAAAGATAAAATAAATGTATATTTTGGAACATGTCGTATCAAAAAGTAAATATATCGTAATAAGAATTATATAGTAAAATAATCAGAATATAATATCACAATTCTTTGACTTTAAAACCGAACGAAGTTTCTTAAAATTTTACACATGCACTTTCTTTCGAAGAGAAATAAAGTTTACACATGCACCCAATATATATTAAAAAAACAAATGGTTAAAATGAAAGTTGCTGATTAAAATGCTATAATTACATACCTATTATATATTTTATATTTTAATTTCAATTATTTATCATAGATTAAAATTAATTAAAATTATTTAATTATCAGTATATGATTCCATGAAAAGATCTGTACTTTTAATCTCTCAACATACAATCTTTTATCAATAAATTAGTTTCCATCCTCTACAAAATTATAAGAAACTCATTAAATAACTATATCCTTTTAAGTCACATGTTTTCTTACTCTTAAGCAAGTCAGAGAAATTAGTTGATCCATAAATTATGTTTTTATTTTCGTGTTTCGGGAGATATCGATGGATTTCGTTTTTTTTTTTTCGAGTTCAAATTCTCGAGATATTTCTCTATAAAAATAATATATATATATACATACTTACTTTCTCGTTCTTCACACATTCACGGATAATTTTCATGTCTTACAATTAACCTTCTACATGCATGTCATTATTAGTCATACTATTCATTTCCATGATTTCTCCGGGGGAAAGCATTCTCCATTTGAAACGCGTGCTTAATTCCTGGCATATTATAATTGCTTTAGATACAGGTGTTAAAGTTATTATGAAGCCATTAACTCTACCAAATTTTGGATACAGACAAAAGAAATGTAATTGTTTAAACAGCATTAACTATACTAAATTTTGAATTAACGTGTGAAAATTATGTAGTAGATCAGCTAGAGGGAGGGAGAATGTGGGCAAGAAAACAAAGAAAGAGGAAAAGCAAATATTTTCATATTTTGTGCCGCTGGTTTTGAAGCTTACTGTTTACAAGTTAGGTTGGAGCTGCTTGTTTTATTTCAGTGAAACTTTATACAAGGGGCGAGTTGCTTTGGTCAATATACAATTTAAGCTACGATTCTGTTACAATATAAATAGGTACCTATGTTCTACATTATGTTACAACGTAAAAAGGTGCCAAATATATATATATATATATATGTAACTAGCTGTCACCCAAGGAAATGAAAAAACATTGTGTGGTTACAATCCCCACATTTTGGAAGTTTTAACACTTCTGTAAAGGTCGTTTTGGGATAGAAGGCAAGGAAATGAAAGAAAAATAAGGCAACAAAGACATTCATAAAATGTGTGTTACGCATCGTGCACTATTATGTATATAATTATTAGCAAATTTCAAAATTGCAGTAAAAAATATACAAAAATATTATTTACTGGAATATTAAAAAAAGTTTGATATAAGGATGGAACTCAGACATAGGCTTGTTTTGTGTTTAATAGAGAAAAAACAAAGACAAAATTTAGAAGTAGAGATAGATAAAAAAAAAATTATATTATTAAAAAAAAATTGAAAATGAACCTTAATTATTAAGAAATGGAGATATCGTATTTTACATCTATACAGAGACGAGACCGAGATACAATATAATGTCTCTGAATAATTAGAAATGATTAAAATAGCGACAGATCAATGCTTGTCTATGATTTTAACTTTGGAGAGAAAAAAGTAAGTTTAATAGTCAAAATACGTTCGTCTCTATATAATATTTTTTTAATGATATTGGCAACACTTTTATATCTTTAATTATAATTTTTATTAAATAAATCTTATTAAAAATATTATATAAGAAAAAAGAAATTAATGTTAGTAGATGAATATTATTAAATATCAATAATATACTTAATATGACTTGTTCTTCTTAAGTAATGAAAAATTAAAGGAAAAAGAAAACCTTTTTAGTGTCTTTCTATATTAAACTCTTCACTTCAAATACATTAATCCACTTAAGACTATAAGTTACAAAATGACCATAAAAATGGCCAAGAGTGTTTTATTCCAATATCTAAAGGAATCTGAATAAAATCCTTTATTATCCATTTACATGATATTATTTTTCTCCTTCGGTAGATACTCTCATACAGTGGTTATTTCTTTAAAAGAAAATCCCCTAAATAATGCATAAAGAGTATAGTTAAATAATGGGAAAATTTTATTCAACCTGAATATTTGAAACCTCGTGTCTATGAATAAATTTTCATTCTTGATTAAAAAACAATAAGAGTTTAAAAATTATATGTTGATTAATTAATTATAAATAAAATTTATTAGAAATTTTATTATTAAAGTCAATAAATGTATATTTTTATAAAAAATAAAGAAAAAAGTTAATATTATCATCAATGTTGGTGAAAGATCTAATCTCTTTCGTGACAAATTAAAGTTGAATTTTAATTGAGATACCCGTTCACATTTAGTATTTGATAATATTTTGAACAAAAATTATTTTGAAAAATAATACAAATGTAAAGAAAAACTATTAAATACACCAAGAGAAAGAAAAAGAAAGAAAAATATAACATGCGATACAAATATTATAGTGTGATAAAACAGAAAATAAAAAATAAAAATAAACATTAAGAGTTTAATATATATAGAGATGTCTATATATAAAATTCAAATATGAGTACATATATCAGTCTTAAATAATCACGAGGTATCCTATTCTTACCATCATTCTTTACTTTTATTAAAAAAAAATCATAAAAGCAAGGTAATAGGATATAATAAAGCAAGTTAGTGGCAAAATGGCTATGAAGCAACATTATGAGTGAAAGTTCCTCATTATTGTGAAAAAAGAAAACTCCTCAAAAAAAATAAAAAAAATAAAAAGGAGGTTCCTGAGCGATTATTATGTGGTCCCTCCAACTTTCTTATTTAGTATAGTTACTGAAAAGTACAAGGGCCAATGGAAAAGAGGTGATAGTTTCGTCGGTTTATGCCCGTGTAACCGAAGTTATAAATTGACCACACACCCCCTCGCTTATACGTTACTTGAACCAACGAGTAGTAGAAAGCGAGTGCATTTTATTTTTTTATATTTTTTTTCTTTATTCTAACTTTTTTTCCCTATAAATTCCACGTTCATCAATCTAGCATCCACATAATAACACACACCCCATTCCCTCTGTTCTTCTCTGCCTTCTCTCTACAAAACTCCGTGACCTTTCTTTCCATTTCTCATTCTCAAATCTCAATTTTTCTCACACCCCATAATTTTTTCTCACTAGACTTTTATTATTATTATTGTTAGAGTAGGTAATTTGGTATAGAATATGACGAACAAGAATGTTTTGGGTGCTCCTATTGGGAAATCATCACGTGTTAATAACACGCTTGTGGAGTTGGCAATGTCGATTTCTAACTCAAGTGCTATACCTAGAGCTGCGGTACCCGGAATAATGGCCTTGCTTGGTGGGGTTTTAGGCCTACCCCAAAAAAAGCTCTTAATGAAAACTTTGGAGGATGGAAGTGGTGCCATAAAAGGAGGGTCCAAAGTTAACACATGGATTGATTCAATGAGAGCCTCTTCTCCCACTAGGGTCAAATCCACAACACAAAATCAAGACCCTTGTCCTTGGACTGTAAGCATATATTATGAAAATACAACCCTTGTTAATTTTTATGATGATTGAATTTAACCCTTTTTGTGGTACTATACATATTTATATTTATATTTATATTTATATGTATTATGCTGACCTGACTCTGTTTGGTTTGGGAAACTATTTGCAGCTTTACCACCCTTCAGCACTGAACATGTTTGATCAGATTGTATGTGATGCCAAGGGGAAGCAGATTGTGGCTTTTCTTGACTATGATGGAACTCTCTCCCCAATTGTTGCAGATCCAGATAAAGCATACATGAGTAAAAAGGTTCCCTTTTGTTCTCTCTTGTTTTTTTTCACTCCAATTTCAATTCATATAATCACTAGAATAAGTGAATTTGATTTTCTTTTTTTTAATAATTTAGATGAGGACCACATTAAAGGACATAGCAAGACATTTCCCCACGGCCATCGTGAGTGGGAGGTGCATAGACAAGGTACATTTTTATATTTTTCTTGAAAAAGAATATATAATTATAATTTTTTTTTGCTCAGAACTAATTTGGGTTTTTTTCTTCAAAAAATAAAATAAAAATGTAGGTGTATAATTTTGTGAGATTGACAGAACTGTACTATGCTGGGAGCCATGGCATGGACATCAAGGGACCAACAAATAGGCGAAGTACTAAGAAAGTGAGAAAAAGTTTTCATAACCAAATTAATCAAATCAAGATTATTTTATTGGTTGTCCTTCCTTCTCATAGATTCGCAATTTCGTCTTTGCTTTCAGGGAAATGAAGAATTACTCTTCCAACCCGCTAGTGAATTTCTTCCCATGATCAATGAGGTTAGATTTTTTCTTCTTCTTTTTTTTTTTTTAACTACCACTTAATTGAATCCCTTTGCTCATAATTTTTTCAACGCATATAAGATTTTAACCGTGGCGTTATCATGGGTCAGGTGTACAACATCTTGGTGGAAAAAACAAAGTCTGTCCCAGGGTCTAAGGTTGAACATAACAAGTTTTGCCTGTCCGTGCACTTTCGGTGTGTTGACGAAAAGGTACCAACATTCAACAAAATATTTAATGCTTAATAGCTCCCACACCACTTGCACACGCACGAAACACGTTAGTTAATTAATTAAGTAATTAATTATCGGTTAATATTGTTTTATATATGATGGTTATTATTTTACTCGTGCAGAGTTGGGTGACATTGGCTGAACAAGTTAGCATGATACTCAATGAGTACCCAAAACTTAAGCTAACTCAAGGGAGAAAAGTGCTTGAAATTCGACCCACCATAAAATGGGACAAGGGCAAGGCCCTTGAATTCTTGCTAGAGTCACTAGGTAAGTGTTCATGCAAAAATAGTATTCCATTGTTTGAGAATTAATTAAAGGCGTTGGTACGTGATTCATGTGCTACATGTTCTAACTTTCTTTTTCTTTTTGTATTTTTCAGGGTATGCAAATTCTGATAATGTTTTTCCAATCTATATTGGTGACGATCGAACCGACGAAGATGCTTTTAAGGTAATTAACGAAGATGTGTTCTTATATTAATTAAAATTATTGTGCTAGTATATTCCACGCATATAATTATATATTATCATTATTGTTATAATTATTCTAACTTGATATATTGGATATAATATAATCAGGTTTTGCGTAGTAGGGGCCAAGGGGTTGGGATTCTTGTTTCTAAAATTCCAAAGGAAACCGATGCTTCCTACACTTTGCAGGATCCAACAGAGGTGAGTGCAATATTTTCTAGTCCAATATCATTAATAATCTTTAATTCTAGCATTAAACCATGTGCTTCTTTTTCACAATCTTTATATGAACAAAAGTATTTTTTTTGTTCACAGGTTGGGCAGTTTTTGAGGCATTTGGTGGAGTGGAAAAGAACTAGTTCCCAATACCACAAGTTGTAGATTCTATATGAGTTCAGGGAAATTGACACCAGCCCAGAATTTGGTCATGGGGTGGTTCGAATTATATCCGTTTCTTGTTGGAAATAATAGGAAACTGTAGTATGTTGCATAATTTAAAGTTTTATTAGGGAGGAACAAAGTTCAAATAGCTAGCTAGGTTCTCTCTCCTTTTTTTTTTTCTTTTAACTTTTTTTTTCTTAAAAAATGTATTCTATTCCCTCACACGTTTGCATGCGCATGCGGATAGTGAAAGAACTGATGTTTTATGCCGCAATTGCGAATGGCGCGTCAACCTTATTGCTCTGAATTGTACTTATCGTACGTGTGGACAATGTAGTATTGAAAATGAAAATCACCAACTTCTACTTGAAAAAGGTGATTTGGACAATCACAAGTGCAAAATTACTTTGTTTGTACCGAAATGAAAAAAAATACAAAATAAATAATTCATTCTATAACCACTTTCTATTACCCATTTCACCGCAATCGGCGTTTCATAAATGAAAAAAATAAATTGATTTCATTTGACTCCAAGGCAAATTCTGACTTTTTCTTCACACAAGATTCTAACATAACATGATGTTGGGTGATACGTCAAGAATATTGAGAAAATAAATATGTAAAATTAGGATACTACATGAAACTGAGAAGAAAGATTTTATATATAATTCACTACTTTGGAAATATAAATATTAATAAATGACTACATATGTATGGAATATTTTGAAAAATCATGTTACTTTTACTTTTTTGTCAAAATAAAAAAATAACAATAAAGATATATAAGATATTTGCATGTATTTGTTATATTTAGTTTTAATAAATAATTATCTTTTTTTTTATTGAGAAAATTCTAATAGTAATAATTTTAAAAAATAAATTATTAAGCAATGCGCATTGTTATTGCAACTTAGAACACGCCCCTCGACAAAGGAACTAATAGTAAATTTTGGGTTTAAACTATGCTCTTGTACTGTTCTAGTAAATCAAACAAAATAAAAATGTAGATACATTATAGTTGTTATCAACATTACAGTTATATATATAGTGATTACGCAGTCAAATTTTATATTCTGTCTCGATCTTTGGAATAAATTTAAGCTTCATGGTGAGGATCATGAGTGACCAACAATACAATACAAGACATGAAATAAATATTATATAACCTGAGAAACTTATGGATAGTAGTGTTCTCGGGTTTCTACTTCCTTTCATGTGTATTATTATACTAAAGAACTCTAGCTGAACTAGGCTCGTAACCAATTAAGTGAAGGCGAAGAAGACTAGAGAAAATTAAAGAAACGAAAAGCATGTGAAATCATGAAGTTGGTGTCTCTCTACTCTCATTTCCACAATCTGGGTGATGCAGATAAACCTTTCACAAGAGTAGTGACAGCTGTGTATATAACATACAGTTGTCAAGATACCCCTTGTCATGCAGGTAAAATGGTTAACAAATACACGCGTGTTGAAACTCTATTGACATTTGGATTTATAGTGAAAAAAAATAGTATGAGCTTTAATAATTGGGATTATTGTCGTTTTTGGAGGACATACCCAGCACACTGACACAAATGTGAGTGCCTATTTGAGTTGGAATATTTTTTTATTTTTAATTTGGGTTTTAATAAAATAAATTATATATATGGATCAAAGGTTAAATTTTGATATGATATGATTGATTAAGGTTAAATTTTGATATGATATGATTGATTAAGTTATTTAGTATTTTTTGAGTTTGAAATTTTTTAAATGTATAAATTTCTGTGATCAATATACTATATATAGTATATAATAGTTACGACAACAGTAAGCTATGATGGGTGGCTTAATTTCTTGTGAAAGAAGTCGTTAGTTTCGCATGCAAGCATCTATCCTTATCATCACGAGTCGTGTGTATGGAATAGCCTCAAAATTCAACTATGACTACTAAAAATCCACGTTTTTGTGTACATAGAAAGTGATGTTAGATCGCCATACTCCTTAATGACCATGAAATAAATGTTCAAAAGTATAAGTTTCAAATTTTAGGTGAGAGAATATATATAGATACTATACCAAGCTGGCCAGAAACCGTGATGGCCACCTTTGGTTAGCAATTATTCATGTTTCAATTTGGCCACATTTTCCTTACTCCAATTGTGCACATTTTGCATTACTAAACAATCCATACACCTAACATTCTCAAATGAGTAACCCTTTGCTAAAACCAAAGTCCCACCATTGAATCACAAAGTCTTGAGAGAACACTTCCATTATTGCCAACCACCCTATTACTTATGGTCAAGGTGCTATGCGTGAAATAAATTGGTCACGCCATTACCAAACAAAGGGTATTCATTTTGAAGAAGATATGTGACAATTATATTTAGTCTCAGACTCATAGTACATAAACCCTGCTTGGTCCTGTACCTCCCAACTTGTATACAGGGCATCTATGTTCACCCTTTTGTCAGACAAAGTTAGAAAAAGACACTACCGCAATGGTTAATTAATTTTAATAAGCCATAGTAAGATGCCACATATTATTATGATCCTCATTAAATATTTTAAGACTTCTTTAGATAAAGATAACGGGATTAAGATCTGGGGTAATATAAAACTAATTAAAAAGAAACTTTGGTTGATTTGATGATCCTAATTCCTAACATACCCTACAATTAACTATTGATAGCCCCATCCTAGTTCAATTAGGATATTGAACCTAATCTTAGAATTATAATAGCTAAAGAGATGTTAATGGTTAACCATTGGGCACCCTGATTTGATTTGACAGAGCTAGGCAACCTCGATTAAATATCATCACCAGAGTGGTATCTGAAAACAGTAATATTTTAAACAATGTGGAAGATCTGATTTCTAGTTTAATGGCTTTGTTTTCAAAGGGTTAGGTGTGTGAAAGGGAGATCCACTAATTGGTGAATCTTATAAATGGTTGAGGAGGAGTTGGAATCCACTCAAAGTGCTTGATTTGATGAAGACACGAAGGGAGGATTCATAATGGGGACACCAAACATGTTTCAAAGCCCTGGAACCTTGCCCTTCATTTTCATACGTGTAAAGAAAGGTTGCCACTAGATTCAGTTTAATCATTATATTGGTGCCTTAAATAAAATATATATTCCAAGCCTTCAAGCTCCAATTATTGGTAAGAAAAAAGGGCATCCTCTAACACACTTAACTGAACTCCTCATAACTCATATATTATGCCAAACTCAAACAGCTTTCACTCGTGAATGTGTCAATCATATTCATGTGAAAGAGAATTTGTGTGCAAATAATTATATACTATTTAGTTATATAATATTTTTTTTTCTATTATGTGCGACTATCGAGGCCATTCAGAACATCAGAGTGCCTTTCAGTTGTGACCTTTTTGCTTCCAATAAACCACACCTGAGATTTAAAAAAGGAGGAAAAGAAAAGAAATGGACCCTTTAGACTATTGTTGCTAATTAAAATGATTTTGTACTTTTCTAGGGACTAGGGATTTTATGATCGATAGATAATCTTAAAATATGAAGATTAATTTAAGGAATTAATATTTTAATAATAATATGATTGAACTTTAAATAAAAGCCAAGATTATTTATCAATAAAATTATACTAAATTGTGTGGTGTGTTAGAAAAATACATTCTGTATTATAACCGAAAAGCTACAGATATTAGTAAGCTAAAAGACCAAAACTCATGTTGTGGACAGTTTTCGAAACAATTCACATTTCCCATCATAAAATAGTATAATACTCATGCGACCAAAACAACTATAGTTATGGTTTAATTATTAGTCAAGCACTGTTGTGTGGTTAAATAATTAAGTTAGCTAGCAAGCTACAAAGCATATGGTTCTCTGTAATGCATTATTTGCCATAGAGATACTCAATAATGGATCTCCATAGACCTGTCTGCTCTCTCAGGAAAGACATCAATCCATTGGTCCCCACATGGAGAATGAGCATATTTAGGTGTTCATTGTACATTAATATAGATAGATTTAAAAAAATCATTTTAATGTAAAGATGATTATGCAGAATAAAAATTAACAAAACAAATTGCTTATAATTCTTCAGCTATTGTTTATTCTATTTTCTAATTGCATAATTAGTATTGTATCAAATGATCATCTAAATTAATGAAATAAAATTCTGATTCTGATTGGGGATAATACAAAAAATTCTTCAAAAAAATTTTACTTTTGTATTATCCTTAAAATTATCCTTCAAATTATGTGATTTTTTTTTCTTAACAATGACTTCTTAAGTAGTTACCGGAAAATAAATCTGAAATTTTTTTTTTTATAATTGTATAAATCAAATTGACTCATTTTATTCTAGTGTAAAATTGACCTTTTCACTGTGGATAATTATTTGTTGTATAACAATTAATCGTTCTCTCTAGAATTGAACAATAATTGTACAATCAATAAATAAAGCTTTTATTAAAAGCAAAAGTAAAAGCATTAATATTTTCTTTTCTGTCTCATGCATCCTTTGTTAATTAAATAAAATTAATCTTGACCAATCACAATATATATTATGATTGTAGCTTAATGGAGAAATTTTGAGATACTAAATGTAATAATTTTAACAATTTTTACTTTGTGACCAAGTATAATATAAATTATTAACTAATTCAAATATACATTCATAATTTTGCTCTCTTCTATCTTTGTAACTAATGATATGATATTTTTCTAACTTTAAACATGTGACATGTGTTATATTCTATATAATAATTGATTTTTGACTTTCAATGAAGGTTGTACATGCCAAGTGCCAACTAATAGTGAGTTGTTGGTTACGGCTAGCATTGAATATCTGGATTAAGTACAGTTATGAATAGTTGCTGCTGTTAGAGGGAGCAAATACCGGTTGTTTTGATAAAAGGGTTATTGCTGGTATCTAGCCCTTCAGTAATCGTACGTTAAAAAGAAAAAAAAGATAGTAGTATAAACAAGAAAGTGATCATTAGAAATTAAAAGATAGATATAAAAAAACAAAGTATATGACTGAGCATTATGAAACCTTTCGGCTACCTTGCATCGAGTCAGTTCCTCTAATGGGACAGATGTTGCCATAACGAGCAAGAACTTCACTTTCGTGACTATACAACTCCAAAGAAAATGCTTCAATGGGTTGGCACCTTACCTTTCCATACCTAGAACTTGTAACTTTTAATCAGGAATCATTTCTCAAGAATCGTTTGGATAATAAATATATATATTTTTAATGTAAGTAATACAAGAATCAAATCTTATTAATTTCAATATGTAATAAATTTTGTTGAGAGAGAAATAGCATATTATGAACATTTAAGATTTGAATAAAATTTATTATTGTTTTTTAATAATACACATTTGGTATTAATAGCATGTGTGTATATATGTTATATATAATTTTTATTCTATCAAGGAGATTTAATTACTTTTAAGGTAGGGAACTCATCTAAAGTCTTTTATAATTACTTTTTATATGTATATTGATTAAAAAAACATATCTATTTGTGGCAATTGAATTGTGATGAGACAGCAAAACAAAAGAACTTTTTAATGAAAAGGTGAAGTTATTATTAAGATTTATTTTGGGAAAATTTTTGAAAGACTCTTTTAAGTTGTTAATCAACTTTAGGCTTTTTTATTTTTTGGGTTTTGTCAACATCTGTGATGTTTGGATTGTAGGGACCATTTTGTACTACGTTTCATGTGTCTAATATATATTGGGATTTCATGAAGAGTTTCAGTAAATTCCTTTCTAATAGTAATAATTTGTATTCACTTCTTCTTAATTGAATTTTATTTTCTCTCACGGGTAGATACTCAATTTTAGATCGACACGCAGAATTCTGATACTAACTAAAGTGCTTTAGAGAGTCACAAGAAAAAAGGCTAAATTGTAACACAAGAAAAAGGCTAATTATAATTCTTGATTATTGCTCAAATGTTAACGTGACTATTCAAAAGCTTGTTAGAACCTTACTGTTGGTTAAACAAATAATATTCCATCTAGGAAATTAGTCAAAACTCCCAAACAATCAATTGGAACAATAACATCAAGAATTATGATTCAAGAGTATTATCTAAAGCAGGATTATAATTCAAACACTAGAACCACAAAACTTGCTTTTAGATTTTTCATTAGTAATCAAGCTTGATTAAGGTATATATTCTTTTTCACTGTCTCCAAACACTTAATACCAACACCGGTATTCTTTGACATAGCCTCAACAAGCTCAAACAACTTTATAGCTTCTCCATCAATACTCTTAGTTTTGAAAATTCTTAACCAACACTAACATTCTCAGATATATCTGTGGAGAGTGCAAGCTCCTTAAAGCAATTGTCTCAAGCTCCAATTTATTTTTAGTAACTATTATTGTTATTTGGTACTATATCACACGAATGCTTATACCTGAGAAAACATATTCTCATGTTTTTAAAATTCTTTTAATTATTATTTATTTGCAAAAAGCAATAGGTATTCGTGCGTTTCCTGTTGTGGGTTGTCCGTAACGTATAGCATTGCTTTGTTATTATTACTAGTAAAAAAGTTTAAGTTTATACACTAATTTGCAGAGGGAAAGTTATTATGGTTTAATCTGTAGATAATAGCTTTGTGTGCACTACGAAATTAAGCACACATCTCATCTGTCCATATGCTTTAGATACTTGTATCCTTGCCTCTCATATCAACAGGACATGTTGTCAAAAAGTTTAACATGTTAAAACACTTTTCATTGTTTAGTTTGGACCCAAAAACCTAGTTGATCTGTATTCGGATATCATATAAAAGTCATTTTATTAATAGATATTTTTGTATTTATAAATTCATATTCTCCTATTGTTTCGAAGATATAAGAGTTATTTGGTATTTCAAATAAAAATAATATAATATTATGAAATAGTTTTTAAAATTTAATGATATTTTGATATTGTTGATTATGATTTGTTTTCATGATTTAAAATATTTAGAAAACTGTATAAAAAAAATTATTAACACTAATAGGAGTATTAAATAATATTAAGGATTAATTAGATTTTTTTTTTTCAAAGGTACACATTGAGAATATTATGTTTGCGATGGCAATAATTGTTATCACCGCCAAAATAAATCTTTTGTAGTTAGAATGGCTTAAACCTTATCATAGATCAAAATAGTTATGGGATAAAGAGTCAATGAGTTGATTAATAATTAATACGTTTTCTTCTTACATGTAAATGATAATATTTATGAGATAAATCGAGTAATTGTGGGAGAGAGAGTACAGAGGGAATTAAGTAAGAAACAAAAGGTAGGAATACTTTTTATTATTATTATTATTAGCGAGAAGCTTTCTGATTTATAAATCAACTTACAGACAGAAAGCTAACAAACTTCTTAATGGGCTACTTGCCCGTGATTATTTATTGGGCTTGAAGCCCGAGCTAAACCTGCTGAATTACTATTGCACAACATGCTCCCTTAGTTCTGCAACTACGAAACACAATTATGTACAACTATACACATGCTGGCAAAACATTGAACCTGAGTACATGCTCAACATCTTCCTAAACTCGATGAATCTTTGGACTGATAAAGGTTTGGTTAGGATATCTACCAGCTGCATTTCTTTCTTGCAATACATCACTTTGATCTTCCCGCTACTAAAATTTTCTTGAAGAAAATGGTAGCTTGTGTCTACATGCTTGTTTTTCCCATGAGCTATTGGGTTTTCTGCAAGACATGTAAAATAGTTATTATAAACCATTAACTCTCTGATGCGCACAGGATACAGTAGTAATTTTACCTCTCGTACCCTCTGCACCCTGTTTATTATGACGAGTATATTACAACCGTTAAATAATAAGTTATTTTAAGAACATGGTTGTCGATCTTACGAGAATAATCGATTAATTTTTATATTAATTATATTATTGGGGTTTTTTGAGAATTTAAGAGAAATTATGATTGAATTAAAATAAGGAGAAATTCAAATTTAAAAGAGCGATTGAGATCCCGATTTCACCACTAATTAACCTACTACTCTCCTATTTGTTATTCACATTATATTATTAGATGGACCAAATCCCTACCCTTATAATTGTCATTCTCAGATCACCTACACCGCCTAGATTAACCCGATTAATTAATCTCTTAAACTAAACTAAGTTAATTAGGGTTTAAGTTCTGTGAATCCAGTGATAACTGTTAGGTTATATCTACACTACTATCTACTCCTATCTCTAGGACTCTGACTCAGTAGTAACTATCTCTCCAATACTACTTAGGTTTCTTTTCTCAAAGTTCCTCTAGGTTTACGATCAATTCATTAGTGGCCAGTTAATAAATAACATTAAGCGCAAAAAAAATAAACTTGCAATCACATACTGAATAACATCGAGAATTGTTTAGGAATAATTAGGGTTACATTTTTCTCCCAAGGAATTAATTCATGCTAATAGAGAGTGAAACACAAGAATAATAAGGAAGAGAATACATGGACAATTAAATTCTAAAGAAGTCTAGTAGTTCGTGCGCATCGCCTCCGCTTAAGCTAAAAGTTGTACTCTGAATGTCACGTGAACTAATTGTGATCCTAGGATACTTTGCTGATAATAACTTTATCAATTTATAGGCTTCTTTAGTGGATTTGGGCCTTACGAACCCAAATCGCACGAGCTAAGAAGCAAGTCACGCGAGTTGAGACTACAAAGAGCAACCTTGAAATACAAGCAAGGCCAACTCGTGCGAGTTGAGAAGCAAGTCGCACGAGTTGATGTGCTAGAGAGCAAATGTGATGTCCAAGCAGATGCAACTCGCATGAGTTTAGCTTATAGAGAGCAAAATTAGGCTGAAAGCTAAGTCAACTTGCACGAGCTCAAAGGCTAGTCACGCGAGTTGATGTGACAAAGAAAAATGGCAACCCACTGGAGCTCTAAATCGCGCAAGTTAAGTCCCAACTCGTGCGAGATGTGTTCTTCTACGCATTTTCTCCTATTTTTAGTTATTTTTAACCCTCGAAACACTTAAACAAACCATTAACAATTCCCATAAGAAAGTTTTGTGATTCAAAGCATTTAACAGTTGTTTTGGTTTGCTTAAAAGTGTTAAATGGACTATGAGATATCATACTTTATTGACATGACTTCTCTAATCTCTATTTCTCTTAGCGATAAACCGATTGATCTATAAAGCTTGACATACAACATGACAAGTAGATATACATTCTGCTTTGTAGGTGTTGAGAGAGACTAATTCTTACCTTTTGGAACACCATGATACATGGAGCTTGTCCAACAGTGAATATCTAATCGCAAGTGTTTTTCCTTTCAACAATATCACTATTCCAATTAAAGTCAGGATAGCTTAATAACATATTTCCTTTCAATTAAGAGTGATTTGGTAGTAAAATACTGAAATCTAAATTCCTATAACTTACCTCAAAATTACTATAGTAAAATGAGAAACTTTAAGGCTTTCTTGAAATCTGCTTAAGAACCTAACACCATAGCAAATGTCATGTTTGTTATAGCACAAAAATCTTAGGCATCCAATGATTTGTTTGTTGAGAGTAGAATCAACTTCCTTTTCATTGTCATTCTTTCCCAACTTCAAATTTACTTTAACAAGTCTTGATGCTTCATTACAACTGTCCATCTTAAATCTCTTCAGTATCTAAGGCATACTTCATTTGATGAAGTATGATCCTTCTATCTGTGTACACAAATTCTATCCCGAGAAAATATGAAAGGTTCCCTAGATTAGTCATTTCAAATTCAGCCTTCATGTTATCTTTGAGCATTCTTGTGATCTTGTCACTACTTCCAATGATCAACAAATCATCAACATACAAGCAAACTAGCAATGTTTATTCCTTAATCGTCTTTGAATAAACTCCACATTCAACTTTGCATCTCGAGAAGCCTAGTTGAATCAGAAAGTTGTTAATCCTTTTATTCCAAGCTCTTGGAGCTTATTTCAATTCGTACAAGGCCTTCTTCAATTTAAAGACTTTTTCTTCTTTGCCTTTCTTCACAAATCATGTAGATGTAGGACATATATTTCTACTCGTGGACCATTTAAGAAAATTGATTTTACATGGATTTGCTGTAAATACTAGTTCTTAAGGCTTACATAAGCATCAACGGTTTTGATGGTTTCTAACCTACCAACTCGAGCAAACATGTCTTTCTAGTTCAATCTTTCTCTATGTAGAAAACCTTTTGCTACTAACTTGGCCTTGTAATTTGTCATTGAGCCATTAGATCTAAGTTTAGCCTTGAATGCCCATTTGGCTGCTATTTTTCTTTTGTGTTTTGTAAGGTAAATAGCTCCTAAGTGTCATTCCTGTAGATTTCTCTCAACTCCTCTTCCATAGCTTCTCTCCATTTAGGCTCTTGTAATGCTTCCTCTAGGTTCACATGTTCAACATCAACAAAAAGTGCATAATGTACAAGATCACCATCATCCACGATTGTATCATATGAAATTAAATCATACTCTCTTAGTCTCGTGGATTGAGTTCTAGTCCTTGTTGGTCTTCTAGTGTCATTAACTACTTCTAATTGTAAGTCAAGATTTCTAGTGTTGGTATCAACAGGATCATATTCTTACTCAGGATCATCTTCTTAGGGAATGAAGCTTTTGTTATCTTTATTAGCACATATGAAATTCCAAGTTGCACTTTCATCAACAATAACATTTGTGTTGATCACAACTTTCTCCGCAATTGGATCATAGAGCTTATACCTACCAATTGGTGATATCTAACGAAATTATTATCAATGAGCTTTCTCCTTTTCTCATTAAGGACATGTCTATATCATAATGAACCAAAGACCTTCAAATGTTTCATGCTTCGTTTCTTTCCTGACCACACTTTGTCAGGGATGCATGACTGATTTTAGTCTCTTTGTAGGACACATATTCAAAATGTAGGCTTTTACTTTCTCTATAGTAATTGTGAAGCATGTTCTTACGTTTTCTCATACTTCTAGCCATGTTCAACACTAGGGGTGGGCATTTTAACACCTTAAATCAGGGTCACGTTCACCAATGCAAAAATGGTATTTGACGTCAGTTAAAAATCATTTTCCTCATTGGTTAAAGGCTTGTCGTGGTATACAGGAAATGTTTAAAATAGAGATTTTTCACGACAGTTATTCATCCATCGTTAAAAATATTTTCACAACAGTTATTAGGTAAAAATCACTGTCGTACATGGGATTTTCCACGTCAGTTCATTAAGATAACCGACGTGAAAAATGGTGTTTAAATGAATTGCATTTTAACCGGTAATCTCCCTGTCTTCGTGAGAATCCAAATAAATAAGCATGAATAAATAATGATGAATGAATATATAGTTAAAACCATCATGAACCTTGTCACATTTGAAAAACTAGCATGGACCTTGTCACTTCTAAAAAAATAAGCATGAAAATATTAATAGGTTCCAATAAAGTAAGAAAAGAAAATAAATGATAAAATAGAGAAGTAAGGTTATGCAGATTCAATCCTACCTAAAACTAATAGTTTCCAGAGTCTTCAAACGCCTTTCGAAGGCCTCTTATTACTATTTTTTTTTACCAATTTTATCTCCACTTTTATTTACTAATTTAATCCTCTATACACCATTTAGAGTTAATAACCAAAACTATATAACTAAACAAACTATTTTTTGTCAATGTTTTCTAAAATATCGTGAAAACCAAAATAAAAAGATGTACAACTAGATTCAAGGACAAAAAGAAGAGATAAGAGAACAAATGGTTGTAGGAAAATAATGATAATTTGGATAAAATCCAATTTATGCTAATTTGGAACTACTATTAACAAAATTGAAGTAAGAATGAATCATTTGTGCTATGAACTAAAGTTTCAAATATCATAAAATGGAAAGAAACAGGTGATAATAGCATACACATTGTTTCTCTTGCAAGTGCTTCGAATTTTGTAAACCTTTAGGTGGCTTGAACAATTGCTCCTTGTTTTTGGTTTTGAGATCAATGAGCATGTCAAGCTTTCATTGTTGAAAGTTATTTTTAGAAAGAAATGGATTAACAAGAACCAAAGTCAGATTCTCATCGGGGTGAAGATAAGGAGGATTAGCAGGGTTGATGAGATGATAAAAAACATTGCTGGACGAATCAGTAGAAAACAAATATGTCATTGAGGATTAAAGAGAGGTTACAAGATAAAAAAAGTCGTAAAAAAAAAAAATTTACAAGATGACGATGCGAAAAATTAAAGGATAATTCCATGTGAGCCATTAAAAAGAACTTGGACAAAAAATTAATAAAAGATTTGCTACTTACACATGAAAGATATATAAAAGACTAATTTATATAAGAAAGGTTTAGTTGGTCATGGTAGTTAACATTGTGTCTCACTTCTTTCGTTTATAAACAAAAGCTAAGTAAAAGTACTAAATCTCTAATAAAACAATTAATACTTTACAAACATATTAAATCTTTTACATTAATTTGTATACATAATTAGTAACTTTTCTAATGAAATATTAAATACTATATCGTATTGCTTAGTACGAAGACAGCATAGATAATAACTAAGGCAGTATACTATTATGCTCATTAAATTCTTTGATCAGTTTGATTCGAAATGTTATCATTTAATATAATAACTTTCTCTTTGGCCCTCGTATTTAATAATCCTTTTAGTTGTATTTTAGACATTTAATACATTAAATACTTTAACTTAGCATTAATTTATCATGTTCTGTGAAAAAAAAATAAAAAAAATCTCATTCATCATAATTTTATTATTTTGAAAGTGTTATTATTATGACATATTTAAGAAGATGACATCGGTCTTTACGACACATATAATTGTCTGTCATTATGTTTAAGCGAATTATAATTCAATGTAATCACTTCGTGCAGCTAATTATATGAAATAATAATTTTGATATTTTTATTACTATATGACATGATCGATATTGTGACTCTAACGAAATATTTTTTGTTTTTTTAATGCTTTTTTATTAGCTAAAGTTTATTTAAAAATATGAATTTTAGTAGATATCATATTTCATTTAGCGATTTTCTCTTCTAGTTTGAATTAAATGTATTAAAATTTAAGTTTCTTTTATAATAATTTTAATCAATAATAGAGTATGTAAAAAATAAAAATTCAAGAAGGATGGTTGAATTGTGTTATTAAAATTTTTTGCCTTTTGCGTTTGTTGTTTTTCAAAGGTTAGACGTAACTTTATTTTTCTTTAACAGTTAATTTTAAAGTTCAAAAAGGTTTAAGTTGATTAATCCTCGTCAGTCTCAAGAACAAAAAGAGACAAAGACTGATATTTTTATACTGGTTCGTCTTAAGTAGACTACATCCAGTTACTTAGCAACTTGTTAAGTTTTCACTACAAACCGTGAAAAAGTTATAAGTATTGTTTGCACCCAGCCATTTCTGGCTATACAAATATTCTCTGATCCCAGCTTTCTCAGGCTATACAACCAGGTATTCTTTGGAACACAGTCTCCTCAGGCTAAGAGTACCACAAGAGTGTATTTTGAAAAGAGTTTAAGAAAAGTTTTCTCCTCTACGCAGATAGGTGTTTACAATGAAGAACTTAAAGCCTAAGAGCTTTTCAAAGCCTAAGAGCTTTTCAGAGCTTAAGAGCGAAATCTTAGAGAATAACTTATGAAGCGTAATTTCGCCAACTTGAACTGAAGAGGTTGAAGTCCTTATATAGGCAAGGTCTTAAGAGATCTGTTATACTCATCTTTGAGACTGTTGTCCTTTTCTTGAATCTTTCAAATGTGTGACAAAGATCAATCAGAATATTTAATGAATGCACAACGGAGTCAGTACATGTTCAGAGCCTTTTCTGACTTGGTCAGATATATCACCAAAAAACATGATTTGTTTTTCGTGTTGCAAAACAGTCTTCTATCTGTCTTTGGAAGCTTCTTTGAGTAACAACTTGATTTGAAATCTGACGCGAGTTACTTCGTATGTTATCTTGGACTTCACTTGAATTCAATAAACGAAGGATCTTCAATTCTTCGTCTATCTTCAGTCTTAAAACTTCGTCTTGAGACATGTCTTTGGTTTGTCAAGCATAGACGATAACTTCTTAAGATGTAGACTTTTAGGGATTTATCTTCATTTGTACTTGTTTCGTCTGACTTTGATTTCCAATACTTCAATCTGATACTGATCTGTCTGTTCTGTAATTAATCAAAACTTAGGGTGTTAATCATTTAAGAGAGTGTTAATAAATTTATAAATATAACATACTTATTTGAACATAATTATAAGTAAATTTAGTTAATTTACGAGTTAATTAAGAAAATTAGCTTGAATGATTTAATTTTGACTAACTTTAAAAAGCACAAATAAATATTTTTCTTGAATTATTCCTCTTTAATTCTTGTAAAAAAAATAAAAACAAGTCATTAAAAATAGAATTCAATAAAGATATTTAAAGAATGTCATAATTAATTTGCACAAAAGTAATTAAGATTTATTTATATTTAAGTTTGGATTTTTTTTTCTTATAATTGTCTCCAGAAGAAGAATTATTACAAATTTAGCATTATAGACTTTTTGGTTCAGTTTTATTTATTTATATTTTGGTAAAGATTATTATAGACTGTAAGTCAAGGTTAAGAGGATAACATTATTAGTATGTAGCATTATATTGTAAAATTCTTCCATCATTAACATTTATAATTCGGCATGTTTTACTGTTCATTTATTTTAATTATGTAATACTCATACATTTTTATATATCTGATAATAACTTATTATAGTTTAAATTTATATATTAAATTTAACCTATTCAATACCCGAAAAAAATGCTTGTTATTAAAATGTGAAAAATATAATCTTACTATATTTTTTGAAAAAAAACAACAACATTATGTTATTCATTATTTTATCCGTTCAATTATGATTGTCATGCAAAAAGAATATTGTTTCAAAACAAGAGTCATTTTATCTTTTTAATATAATACTAATTAGTCATTTTTCATTTATACCTTTAATATTACATTATTTTCAATAAAGAAAATTAATTATTATGAAAGTAAAAATATTAATTTTATAAAATTATCCTTCTTTATTTATTTATCAACTTTTCTTATTTTATTTATAAAAAAGAAAATCTACTAAGTATCCTTGGTTATTATCAAATATTAATATTTGCTTATTAGGTGTAAAAATTTTAATTCCTCTATTTAGTTAAAAGAGTGCATATGATATATATATATATATATATATTCCCCACCTAAATATATAACAATATATTTCTTTGATAAAAAATCAAATCGTGCCCCGACTCAATTCGTCATTCCATGACGCTGAAATGATATCAAATGTGTATTTTTTTTTTTTTTATGATATTAGAAGTACAATTATAACCATATTTTCTATAAACATCACCTCATCTATTTAATAATTTAATAATTATAAATCAATTCTTGAAGAATATTTTCCACTTCATACACCAAATTAAAAATAAAAGTAAAAATAAAAACCACGAAACAAAATAATTTCTACATTTCCCTGATTTGGTGTTTTTTTTTTTTTCTACTTCCCTCTAACTACATATTTACGTAGGTTTAGTTTCTCCCCCTTCAATTTTAATCTTTTTACTTCTTTCTCTTTTTATTTTAATCTCTCATTTTCTTAAATAAAATTATTTATATTTACAGATTCCAATCTTATAACACGATACATTTTTAATGATTTTTTCTTTTTCCAAAAGTTCACATGAGAAATGAATGATTGAAAAATAGTTTAGTTTTTCGTTCAAGGTTTCACATCATATGAAAACTTGTAGAGTTTGTGTTTGGGTGTGTTTACTGGTAGTATATTATTTTAAATGCTGCACATCATTCTATAGGAAAAATGTTATATTCTTTATCGAGGAAGCTCACATGTAATTTAGTCCATGAAAATTTTAGTACATGTAACTTTCTTTTTAGTGTTGAAATGTTTAATTTCTGCGATTCAATCGTTAAACGTTTAAATATTACTAATATTATTATTATAATAATAATAATAATAATAATAATAATTATTATTATTATTATTTATTCTGTTTCTCAATATATACCTATCTCCGAGAAACTCGTGTTTATTTATATAATCAATTGCTTAAGTGTGTCATTTAGTGATATTTTAAACGTACAAAATTGATTATAAATTTTAGATAGATAATTAAAAATTCTACTCTTTTTTTTAATTTGATTAATCAATTTCTCCAATTTTATTTCATTAGAAATGATTCTCCAAAGAAAGTGGAACATCTATGACCATCACTTTTATCTATCTGAAGTATTACTTAACAACGTATACATGGAATTAATCATACATATAAATAATATCATTTTTTCACACTAATTAATATTGTTGAATCGGATTAAATAATAATGATATTTAAATATTCATGGATTAAACTGCACAAAATAAATATTTAGAAACTGTTGTTTCATTTAAATAAAACAAACCTTATTGAACCAAATTTTAGATTGTTTATGCATAAAACCTGTACAAAAGAAGAAATCGAAAAGGCATTGGTGAAAAAAATAGAGACAGAAATCAAGAACTTTACTCTCTTATTATTGCAATTGCACTCTGGTTTATATAGACACACACTTAAACATAAGGGCAATAACCAGGCGCAATCCAGAACTTTTTCTTTTATCGTCACCATTTAATTATAGGTGGAATATTAAGATTAATATTAGATTAATTAATTTTAATTTTAGTTGTATTTCTTTAGGATGAAAACAGTAAAACAAGGACATATATGATTACGTGATCTTTTTTAGTCCGAGAGAGATGTGTTATTAAAAGTGGTATGATATAGGATTTACAGAAGTAAAAAATAAGAAAAAAAAATATTTTCTTATTATTTAATACGTAAGAAGTTTCATATCTTTTACAAAAGTTAAAAAATAAATTTTTATAAATTAATCAATAAAAAATTAATTATAATTTTTGAAGATGTAAATTTTTTCATTTTCTTTTATTCGTTTAAAATTTGGCCCGTAGAATTCATAAGGATGTCATCCAATTGACTTTGATACTAAGAATATATATGTCAAGGAACAAAACATGTGAGACAGTTTTACTTTGTTAATAATTATAATAAGTAGTCAATCAGTTAATTTACTTACAAATATATATATATATATATATTTTTCTCTCTTTATATTTTATATATATATATATTTCTTTTTTTCACATTTTATAATTTTATAATGAATTGTTTAATTATCTGTGTATTATAGTTGTCCACCAAATATTTTTATAATGTAATGCATCTCCATTTGCACGATGCGACAATAATGTTCCAGTTGAAGAAATCAATTATTGCCATACATTAAGAAAAAACAAATAGAGCTTTGGCTAAATCAATAGAGATATCACTAACAGAAACATATAGTGCACTTGCTTTGGTATTTTGAATCACTCTTCTATTCTCACAAACATCGTCCTCCGTATCCTTCGCTTCTAAATAGTGCTTGCTTTATATCTTCTGAACTCAGATTTGTATTCTGCTGCGATTCCTATTTATAACAAATAGAATAATAAAATCGATTATTCAAATTGCTCAACAAAAAACACCATACGAACACAAAGTACAGGCAAAGAATTTTTAGACATTGTCAAAAATATCATACTAGGTTGTGTCTGCTGACTAGATCGACAAAGTTCATTCAGAATATAATCCATCTTACCAAATATACTTTTATTTGAACCATGACAGTTGACGAGGCTGTGAGATACACAGAGAGGAAATTGCCATTTTAATCTTTAACGGATAAGGTGATTTAGTTTTTAAACAATAAAATATTAAAATAATTTCTTAAAAGATACTTATAATCATTTTAATCTTTTAAATTTAATTATTTTTTGTCATTTAAATCTTTAAATTTAACTACTTACTTTAATTATGTGTTTAATTTGTGCTCATAGAATGGAGATAAAAATATAATAAATTATATAATTTAAAGATTAAAATAATATTAGAAATATACGAGAAACTAAAAGTTAATTATTTTATTATTTTTCATGTGTCAAGAGATTAAATTAACTTGCTCTGACACATTTAAGGATTAAATAGTAATTTATTAAATATATATAATAATATGTACGGGATCTCAAGTTCCATTCTTAGGGGGAAAAATTATATCTGAAATTTTTCTTCTCATGTCCTAAATTTTAATGATGATAAAGATAGTCAAAATCCTTAATTACTGGATATGATTGAATTTCCTATAAAGATAAATTCTTTAAATGAATTTTGGTGTTTCATGAAATTAACTTCTAACTCTTGATTGGAGATGTATTAGGAAGATAGATTATGAGTTTAATTTATTTTCATGTGATCAGCTTGTAAAGGATTAACTCAATTTTATATAATCGATTTATAAGATGAGAATTATTCTCATTTATATATATTTAATAAACTATATTTTCTTTAACACCGAGAATTAGACATATTAAACGTAAAGTCTAATCAACATGTAATCTAATATTGGTCTGGTAACAGATAACAGGATAGACCTAATAACATCAGACAATTTTAAGACAATCCTAAAATAAACTATGGTACCATGTTAGAAATATAGATTATAAATCAAACTTAATTATGTATGAGCAGCTTAGGAAGTGGAGTTTATTCTCTAATTATTAAGCCTTACCATGCCTTTTTTTTAGAAAGCAATGTGAAATCACTTAGGATGCCAAAAACAGAAATTATGTTCTTTCCATATTTCTATTTCAATTTTAGATCACTTCATCAAATATAAAATAGAATTCTATTAATGTTAACGGTATCTATTATACCTCTGAGCAAGAAGCTTGCACTGTGAAATCATTATTGAAACAGCTAATAACGCATTGTTGGATCTCAAGCCCTAACATTTCCATAGTGTTTACCGTAGACAGCAACAACCCTGGCTTCCCTGCACAGCAGATCTCCACTCTTGTGTTGACATTTCTCCTTTCCACATCAAACTGCACCAAATCGCAATTAGGATCCTAATTTATTGCAATTTATTCGAATTCGAAAGAACCTTGGTATCCAATACTAGGGATGTTGAAGATTCCGTATTGACTAGTTATATAACCAAAATAATTTATATAAGTGAAAAATATTCCTTATTTCATGAACTAAATTTTGGATTGTTTCAGTTTCAAACTCAAATTCAAAGAAGTTGAGAAAGTTCACATACCTTGGGAACATTTCTCACTAAGATTTCATTTGGGTTTACTTCCTTGAAAATGTTAGCCATGTTGGAATCCACTTCTATTTCTTGCTTCAAATTATTAATCTTTTCCAAGAGCTCTTTCATATAATCAATAGTGTCTCCAAGTATAGCTGTTCTGTCCATCTGGGAGAAACATTTTCAATAAGCAAATTAGCACTTGTGCTGCATATATGACACAAACCATAGTAGTTCTATATGTGATTTACATTTTAGCACTTCTCATAATGACTCATTCTAAGTTCTAACTTCATACCTTACTTATCTTAGGGACAATTGATCTTAGCATGGAGAGCCTGTCATTTAATCTCTTTCTTCTTCTCCTCTCTGCCATTAGGTTCTTGGAAGGCTGCCCCTGAAGCTTCTTTGCTCTATTATTTCTCTCCACACATGAATCTGTGTTGAAAACGGGATTTTCAGGGGAATGGTTTTGCTCCATTTTGCATGTTGCTTGAAGGTCCAAACAATGAAACTCTTCACCAAACAAACCTGGATCTTCTTCTTCCACCATGGACAATGGATAATCTTCTGGACCCAGAAATGGAGGGGTATTATGTGGAGTATCAAGGGTTTTGTAAGATGAATCTATTATTTGGGGTGCAGAAAATTCATCAAGTAAGGAGCTATAGATTTCATTGAAGGTGTAGTTGTTGTTGTAACTTTGAGAAACTTCTTGGTAAGAGAAAGAATTTTGAGGAAAAGCATTAGTGTTTTGATCAAAACAATCAAAACTCCAACCATTAGAGAAAAGTTGGTTTTCTTGTGAACATGGATTGGTATCCCATGGTTCTCTTCTTAGGGCCATTAATTCCTCTAAGAAATCATGGTCATGACGAAGCTCCATCTCTATTTCTCTCTCTTTTCTCTGTTGTGGAGGCTAACTATTTAGGAAATGCCTTGAGAAAATAGAGTTCTAAGTTGATGCATATTTATAATGGTACACAGAAAAGCTTATTGCAAATTGCTTATTATATGCATTTAATAAGTATATTATTATATGATATTCATTTGCACCAATGGCCCTAAGACCAAAGTGGAATATGTTTTTTCACATTACATCTCTCTAGATCTTCCCCCACAAATAGAGGGGGCCATTTATGTCCTTTTCACAAAAATTTCTACAACCAAAACCAAATTAAATTATTTAATTGGAATTGATTGTTGGGAAAGTTTGACCCTCATGATCTGTCTGAAACAAAAAGAATGGGAGTTAACACCATCATTACCCTTTTCAGGTTCTTAGCATGTCAAAAGTTCAACAAGAAGCCAACCCTCCATCTCTATTTCTCACACCTTAAAGAAGATTTTAGAGTTGGGTCCCACTCCATAAATGCTTCCAAACTCTAGCTTAATTAAGCTCATAAATTCAAATTGGTTGGTGATTTGTTTTTGTTCTTTTCTATCCAACATGTACACTTAATAGTTAGTGCAAAATTGCCCATACTTGTAAAATAATGAATTTGACTATATATCTATATAAATGTAACTTTCGGTTTCTATTTCAAGGGGTGAAGCTATAATTAAGCATATAGAACCTCCATTCTTACCTCCCACATGGCAATTGTAGACATTGTTGTATGTCTATGACAATATATTTACGTACACGAATACTATAATCGTAGTGTGAATGGAACCACGTACTATTTTTTAAACGACCCTCTTTGGCGTATGTATTTAATTTTTAGCTACTTTACGAATATGAAAATAACATAAACCAATTTTTTGCTTCCCTTTTGACTTATCCTGTCTTCTACACACTACTGGCATGTTCCCTATTTATGGAAATAGTCGTATGTATGGACTTCGTACTAATCTTTCTAATGGTGTTGGTTCGATTGCTTGATCATATGATCCACATCGTTTTGTCTTTGTTGTATTATGCATTTGTATCGCAAGGCCCACATACTTGTTTTACTAGTAGCTTCTATGCTAGAAACCTATATGCCTAACAATTAATCTACCACAATACATGGTGGCAATTTAATTTGATTCGCAATTTGCAAGCTAGACATTTGAAATTGCAACGTAGAATATGTGGTGTGTATAGGATATACAAGAAAGGGTTCTTATGCCATGAATGGGAATTGTTTGTGGTAATTAAACATATGTGCACGTTATTATGCAGTAGAGGACAGCCTGTCTAGATTGGAATACCTATATACTCAAAATTTTGTTAGTCATAAAAGTTGATGCTTGTGCACCAAAAAAATTAAAAAGAAAAAAAGAAAACAAATATGTGCTTTATTTATCCATTGATGAAGGGTTTCTTCCCAATATATATAACAAGGTTGAGCATTTTCATTTTGCTTTTAGCATCAATCAATTGCAAAATGACACATTTTATTAAAAAAAAGATTGAGTCTTATCTAACTACTTAAAATCAAATATAACATGAGTTGTAATGGTTTGGTGTGTAAAAAAATCTACACTATGAATTATGAAATTATTTGAATGTTAATTTATTGATTTTTCAATGCAGTTATATTTCTGTATTTTGGTCTCTAAAATGGCCCGTCACTTAAAAATGGTCAAATTCAAATCTCAATATTGAAAATGAAAAATAAAAACATATATGAAAACGTCAATCAAATAATAAGTCATTTTTAAGTTATTATCATCCTAACTATATGAATATTCTATTAATATGTAAACAAGGAAAATGTCTGGTAGAAAATTGCAATGCGTAGACAACTGGACAACTTATTATAAAATATGAAAAGAGGAAAATATGTACGTGTATAAAATGTAAAGAGAGAAAAATACGTATATATTTTGTGAGTGAATTAGCTAATTAACTATATATTGCAGTTATTAACAAAAAAAAAATTATTTCTTTAATAATTAAATATACATGTGCGATGGTAGCCTCAAAGGATAAAGCTGAATAAATATGCTTCATTGATATAAGAAACTAAAGAAAGAGACGAGTAATTAATTAAGATGGTATTGAGTTTGAAGGTAAGGAGCTCAACTAATAAGAATCAATTATATAAATAGCAAAATTCTATCTCTACAAATATTTAGGATTATAATTTTCATTCTCGCCAATCATTCAACCTATTAGAGGATTAGCTTACATGTCATTTTCCTTAACAATGTTTGAATCCTTATTTATTACATGGAAATCATCAATTGATCAAATGTACACGCGCTGGAATGATTAATCAATAGATTATTGTCATAACTTTTTGTGGAATAATGCAACATTTAATTACATCTAAGCATTCACATAACATTTCACATTTTTTATATCCTGATTTTAGGATTCAATTTTTATATATTTGTTTGTAATTATCTAACGGGATGAATTTTGTCTCTGTAAACTTTTCAGAATTTTTAACTTTTTATCATGGTTAATTATTAAAAAAAATAAATTGTACACAAGAAAATATAAAGTACATACGGTCCAATGATGTTTGTAAGCATAGGCTATGCAATAAACAAAAGCAGGAAAAAAAAAATAAAAAAAGAACTATTGGATCAACAGATCCGTGAAAACAAATGTAACTTTTGCTGATTTATATTTAACATTACTATTCTTATTAATGAGGTTTATATAACAAAATTTATACAATTTAAATTATTTTAGATATGCCATTTAATTATCAGTATTAAATGCATTGGTTTTTCTCTTGACTTGCAACACTATTGTTCAATGCTCAATATTGGGAGCAACTTTGAATATTCCAAGTCTTGAAAATTGTACCCTCTGCAATCATAATTTGCTAACGACTTGAATTAAAATCTAATAATGGGTACTATAACCTTTCAATATTGAGGTGTTCGATACATTTGCGTCTAGAAATAAAATAAAACAGTCTCTTAAAATACAGTTTTGACAGAGTGACAAAACTTCTTTTGTGTCTGCTATGAATTTTTTGTTCAGGGTAGAGGATCACAATTTAGAATCCCCAATGACTATAAGTATCCATGAAAACACAAAACATGTTATTAATATGTTTATCTAACTTTGCCTTTGAAAAGGTATTCTAAAACAGAGAATATCCTTTATTGCCTTTGAAAAGACTACACACATGTAAAGCCACTAGCAAAATGCTTTTTCATGTGCTATAATCCTTTACTACCTATGGCTAATCAACAACTAACTTTCCCTAAAAGTTCATGTACTACTCCTTAACTGTGCTCAAGAGAAACTACTTTCCTACAACACGTGGCTCAACAAAAGAACATTGTGTTCGAGACATTATCATGAAGTCTGGGCAGCTGCAGGACAGGAGGAGCAGGCGTACCACCATGACTTGAAGATGTCTCTGATTGTTGCTCAAATTTCATAATCTCACTCATCTGAGTAGCAGCCAGGTGAGCATAGCGTGTTGGAGCAACTGTATAGATTGGGTTTTTAATCAATGAGACTATGAATATCAATAAACAACAGGAACATAAATCAATACGCAACACAAAGTTAGACAGCAGTGCGTGCAGTGCTTACCCTCAGAGATTGCAGTTGTGCCCTTTTGATACCTGTTGTCATATAATAAAACAATTGGACAATACCAAATTACATAATGGATTAAAGAATATTCTAAGAACAGTTAAATATATTTGAACTTCAACTTACACATATGATAAAGAGTGCACAAGCTTTTCAAGATCATCAGTAGAAAAACCAATCTCATCTAACAGAACATGATAATGTGTAGGCATGGCAGTACCCCGAGCAGCAATTATTCAAAACAACACAAACATATTATTGCAAGTTCCGAGACAAAAACATCATCATGAAAAGCTTGTAGACAGGAAACACCAATCACACCATGTTCAAATAATCACACTATCTGCAAACGAAAAATTAAAGGATAAAATTTGAATTAAGGAAAGAAACCACACAATCACGTGAGTTCAATTTAAAAACTATTTCTCAAGGAAAATAGAAGGTAGTTGCTTCTAAAAGAAATTTTTTGAACTTTATAAATCGAGGATAGAAGCCACAATAAAATGATGCACAACTTGGAAAACCAAAACCATGCTAAAATTTAAAAGAAAAAATAAAAGAAAATGTCAACAAAAAACGCAAATAATACTCACTTTCTTTGCAGCATGAGCACATAGGAAGAAATCATAGTTCTGAGGACGGAAAATTTCATTATCAACCACAGTACCTGCAGAAATGAAAAAACTTGAGAAATAACAGGAAAAAAAAATAGGAAATGAGTCTTGTTAAACATCTCATAAGTGGTTTACCAGGCTGAATGTTGTCACGAGATCCAGATTGGAAGAACCTAGTACGATGGATCTTTTGAGCAACAATCACAAAATTTTTGGATACCAGTTATTGTCATAGAATTTTCAAGCCTGATATTTAAAGAATCAAAGTTAACCACAAATACTTAAAAACAGTTCATGTTTTAAACATTGTTGATCAACACAAGCATAGAACACCTTAGTGATTTGACCAAGTTTTGTATTTAAAACTTGATCAAACTGGTCATTGTTGGAAACGTAATGGACCAAAGATAGTATTTTATTATACAAGGAGCAAACTATTACAACACAAAAAATAATAACTCTCACAAATATTTTTCTCTCACTGCTCTAATTTTTTAAGTGCTACGGCACTTCTCTCTCTAATTTTATGTGCTACTGCACTTCTATTTTCTTAAGTGCTTCTGCACTCTTTCTTTCTCCTACTTCAAGTGCTTACACAAGGTATATACTGTGCAACACACCACACTGCTATTTATAACAAACACTCACCGCCTTATGCAAATGGACAAGAAAGATTTGTTGAAATCACAAGCAAAGTAACTTTTGACAAATTCTCATTTTTCGGTGCAGCAAATCTTGACACCTTTTTTGCGGTATTCCTTGACTTGATTTGGCGGCAGACAATTTTTGACAAATTGGGCGCGATTTTATTTGACAATTTTGGCAGTAGCATTTTTTGACCAATTGCTTTTGGTTTGAATTCCAATACTCCCCCTCAAACCAAACTTCTCATTCCAAGCTTCTCTTTGAATATGTGAAATTTTGCTCTCAATGGTTTTGTGAAGATATCTGCCAATTGATCATCTGTGTGACAATAAACTAACTCCACTATCTTGTTCTTCATTTGCTCACGAATAAAATGATATTTTGTATCAATATGTTTGTTCATGCTATGTGATACTTGGATTCTTCGATAGTGATATAGCAGACTTGTTGTCAACATAGATTGTAATTGGATCTTCTTGTGTAAAAGATAATTCCTCCAAAATATTCTTCAACCAAATTGCTTGGCAGTACATCTTCAAGAATTTGCTATGTATTCTGCTTCACAAGTTGAAAGAGCAACAGTTTGCTACTTTTTTGATGACCACGAAAATGCTGCCGAGCCAAGATGAAATAGATAACCGGATGTACTTTTTCGATCATCCAAGTCTCCCCCATAATCACCTATTATTCGAGTAACCAATCAACTTTGATTTTTCTGAGTGTGTATAAAATAGACCATGATTCACAGTACCTTTGATGTATCTCAATATTCTTTTGCAAGACTCTCGATGATCTTGCTTTGGCTTTTCCATGAATCTGTCGACAAGTCCAACTGCATACATAATATCTGGTCGAGAGATAGTCAAGTACCTCAAACTTCCAATAATGCTTTTGAACAATGTTGGATTTATCTGGCTTACTTGTGGAGTCAACACTTAACTTTATGCCTGTTCTGTGGTGTAGATATCGGCTTACAATCTTGCATTCTAATTTCTTGAGAATCTCCTCTCGCATATTTCTTTTGAGAAACAGATATGCCATCCTCCATTTGTTTCACTTCGACTCCAAGAAAGTATGACATTTCACCTATGTCTGTCATTTCAAATTCTTTAGTCATGGCTTTCTTAAAGTCATCGAACATATCTGGATTGTTTCCTGAAAAGATCATATCATCCACATATAGGCACACAATCATGATGTCACCAACTTTGTTTTTCTTCGTGTATAAAGCATGCTCGTATGGACTTTTCACGAATCCATTCTTTTGAAAATAGTTATCAATACGAGTATTCCATGCTCGTGGAGCTTGCTTTAATCCATATAAAGCTTTCTTCAGACGGTAGACTTTGTCCTCCTGTCCATTCTTTATATATCCAGGTGGTTGCTCAATATAAATTTCTTCTTCTAGATAACCATTCAGAAATGCTGACTTCACATCCATTTGATAAAGCTTCCACCGATTTTGTCTTTGAGTGCTTGAGAAGCCTTACAATGTCAATTCTTGCAAACAGAGCAAACACTTCATTATAATCAATTCCATATTTTTGTTTGTAGCCTTTGGCAACAAGCCTCGCTTTATATTTTTCCACCTTTCCTTCTTTGTTGGTCTTTGTCTTGTACACCCATTTGACTCCAATAGGACTGTGTCCTTTTGGCAAATTTGTTAGTTCCCATGTGTCATTCCTTCTGATTGCTGTAATCTCTTCATCCATCGCCTTTTTCCATTTCATATTTCTATTTGCTTCTTCATAAGTGATTGGATCACATTCAGCCATCAAACAGAATAAGGAATAATCAAGTGTTGTTTCAATTGGTTCAGTATCTTCATAAATTTCACGAAGACTTCGTGTTTTCGAGGGAGCTTCACTTGAACTGCTGCTACTTGGTGATGCAATTGTTGAAGGAGTTGTCGCGCCTGGACTCTGTGGAGGACTTTGTCCATTTCCTTCTTCATTCTGGACGCCAACTTCATCATCTTCCTCATCGCGGAAGAATAATTTTTCAATTTTCTTTTCTTCTTTATTCCATTTCCAATAATCAGCTTCATCAAATTCAACATCTCTTGAGATGATGACCTTCTTGGTGAGTGGATTATACAGTCTATAAGCTTTGCTTCTTTTATCATAGCCGATGAAGATACATTTTTCACCTCTGTCATCAAGCTTCTTTCTCAGTTGTTCATGGACATGGGCATATGCAATACACCCAAAGATCTTGAGATGTCCAACCCCAGGCTTTTGACCACTCCATGCTTCATTTGGTGTCATATACTGAACACTCTTTGTTGGACAACGGTTTAACAAACCGCACATTGAATAGCTTTGACCGAATTTCTTGGTAAATATTTACCTTTCACCATGCTCCTTGCCATGTCGAGAATGGTACGATTCTTTCTTTCTGCGACTCCATTTTGTTGAGGAGTGTATCTAACCGTCAACTGATGGATTATCCCATGCTCTTTAACAAATTCTTCAAATAAGTTTGAAGTATACTCTCCTCCTCTGTCAGATCTGAGTATCTTCAGATAATACCCACTTTGTTTTTCCACCATCGCCTTGAACTCTTTGAATTTATCAAGAGTTTCAGATTTTTCTTTAAGAAAGTATACCCAACTTTTTCTGCTGTAGTCATCAATAAAAGTTAGGTAATACCTATTTCCTCCCAGCGATGGTATATCAAACGGACCAGCTAAATCCGAGTGCACAATCTCAAGCGGCCTTTTAGCTCTCCTAGACTTTCCAACTTCAAAGCTTTGTCTGTGTTGTTTTCCTTTGATGCAGGCTTCACACAATTGATCTGGTGGATTTATCTTTGGTAGTCTATTCACCATATTTTCTTTCGCCAGCAGCTTTAAGCCAGAGAATCCAAGATGCCCATACCTCAAGTGCCAAAGCCATGAGTCATCTTTTATAGATGTCTTCATGCACTTCACTTTTCCAGATTCGATGTCAATTGTGAAGAGACGATTCCGTGTCATATTAACCTTGGAAACCACCTCTCCGTTTTTGTTTTTCAAGGTTAGTGAACAATCCTTTATGACCACCTCGTATCCCAGTTCACTGAGTTGGCCAAGACTGATGATGTTGCTTTTCAAAGCTGGTACATAATAGACATCAGTTATGTACTTCTTTTCTCCATTCTTCAGAGTAATCATAACTTTGCCTTTGCCTTTGACATCAGCATGTGAATCATCTCCAAAAGTTACATGTCCATTAATAGAATGATCCATCTCCATGAACAATTCTTTCTGACCACACATGTGATTACTTGCACAATTATCAAGGTACCAAATATTTTTCTTGGATCCTTGGTCTCCTTTGTAAGTAAGGAATATATGAGATTCCCCAATTTCATCTTCAACAACTGTTACATGGCTTCTTTCTTCTTGTTTAGGAGTCGATCTACACTCATTGCTGTAGTGACCATATTTGTCACAATTATAGCACTGCACCTGAGATTTAAACCCTTGTTGAGGACTACCTCTGCCTCGGTTTCTTCCTCGAGCTCTTCGTCCATAATTTGCTCCACGATGATCTTCGTTTGGTTGTCCTCTTCCATATTGATATCCTCGTCCACGTTGTCCGCGACCTCCTCTGTTTCTACCTCTGTCTCCACCTCTATATCCTCCACGATATCCTCCACGATTATTAAAGCTTTGTCCTGAGTTGTTGCTCGTTCCGCCTTCAGTTAAGGATAACTTACTTTGTAAGACTTTATCCAAACTTTCAGAGTCATCATATTGCTTCATCTTTTGCTCATGGGCTTGAAGAGAACCCACAAGTTCATCAAAGGAGATTTCTGATAAATCCTTTGATTCTTCAATGGCGGCAACCACATAATTGAATTTGCGTGTCGACTCCGCAAAATTTTTTTCCATCACTCGAACATCATCAAGCGGTTCTTTGTTTCTCTTCATCTCGTTTGTCACTGATTTTACTCGAGTGACATATTCATCTATGCTTTCAGACGTTTTCATTTTTAACGTCTCAAACTCAGCTCTAAGGGTTTGCAAGCGTACCCTTCTAGCCTTTTCCGCTCCTTGAAGAGATTTTTGCAAAATCTCCCACGCCTCTTTTGATGTTGTGGCATCAGCAATTTTTTCAAAGGTTGATTCATCAACACTTTGATGAATTGCATTCAATGCCTTGCTATCTCTTTCTCGCTTTTTCCGTAATACTTCTTTTTCTTCATTTGATAAGATCGCCTCAGCTGTTGTATCTGTTGGGACATCATAACCGGTTTCAACCATATCCCAACAACCAATTGCACTGAGTAAGACTTTCATCTGGATGCTCCAATTCCCATAATTTGACTTTGTCAATTTAGGGACTAGAATCGAAACATATTTGACATTGTGATGTTTTTCACGAACCTTGCAGCTCTGATACCACTTGTTGGAAACGTAATGGACCAAAGATAGTATTTTATTATACAAGGAGCAAACTATTACAACACAAAAAATAACAACTCTCACAAATATTTTTCTCTCACTGCTCTAATTTTTTAAGTGCTACGCACTTCTCTCTCTAATTTTATGTGCTACTGCACTTCTATTTTCTTAAGTGCTTCTGCACTCTTTCTTTCTCCTACTTCAAGTGCTGCTGCACAAGGTATATACTGCAACACACCACACTGCTATTTATAACAAACACTCACCGCCTTATGCAAATGGACAGCAACATTTGTTGAAATCACAAGCAGTAACTTTTGACAAATTCTCATTTTTCGGTGCAGCAAATCTTGACACCTTTTTTGCAGTATTCCTTGACTTGATTTGGCAGCAGCAATTTTTGACAAATTGGGCAGCAGTACTATTTGACAATTTTGGCAGCAGCATTTTTTGACCAATTGCTTTTGGTTTGAATTCCAATAGTCATCACTAACACCTCCCTACATTCAGAAAAACAAATGTCAGCACTATTAGAGAATAAAATCTAAATCAATGAAATACAATAGAAACTTGTATTTAAAAAAATAAAATCTTAGTTTGTAAAAAGATGTTAAATCTAATAAAAAACACAGCATTGCCAACTGAAAGCAAAATAACAAAATTAACCTTCAATTCAAGATACATGCAAACACATACCATAACAACCACATTCACTTAATAGGTTTAACAGCAGAACACCTAACTATCATAATCGGGTCAGGAATTGCAAAATAAACCAAAAAATAACATAAAACTTGTAAAAATTCTAAAAAACAACCTCATAAACAATCTTGCGAGACTTGCAAAATTGCAAAAAGAAAACATACATCAAGTGCCTTCTGAACTAATCAAATATTACTAAAACAGTCATAAATATAAACCATCACAATACCCATCACATAGACTTAAATCAAAATACATAATCAAACATTGCAGTTATTAAAAGAGTAACAGCCACCACAATATCCAGAATAAAACTTTTATAGAATTATACTAACCTAAATATGATTATATACTGAGGTAGTTTTTGACCAAAGGAACTATCACAGAAATCACGCAGAATTTCCCTTCAGATAAAAAATAGATCTATGACAGCACATTTCCGTAAAATACAGACCATCAACAAAAAAGTACTACAAATATAGTACAATACTGGTATTTACTCGCTAATATATAAAAGAAATTGTTCAAAGCAATGTGGTTTGATATAACAAAGTAAAAATGCAGATCCCACAAGAAAAGGAATGAAAACTGCAAAGAAAAAATAAAACTTTAATCCTTTTCAAAGAACCACAAGACAACCATCGAAAGATCCAGCATATTGTTGGACTGCCATATTTTAATCCACAATATATCTATGAACACCATTTAAGATACCAAACTATGGTCAATTAACAAAAGCAAATACAAAATTAAAAGAAAAATATTTCAGAATCAATTCAACTATTTAGGATGAAATTAAATTCACCTCATAATTCCATTGTCCTCCTGGAAACTTCCTCGAACAAATTATCAATTATTTCAACCCTTGGAGGCTGGGTGCGGACACAAGCTCTATACTTTGATACACAGGGCCATTCTCGAGAGCTAACCACCTGCAAATCAATGCATTATGCAGTTGAGAAAATAACATTCTGAAAAGTAAACTGAAAAAAAAAAACAATTATCTGTAAGAAATTATATTATGTTTATATGTAGTGTATCTTATTTTATAGGTTTAATAAATATATTCATAATAACTAAGGGAAGTTGGTTGGTAGTTATTTCTAGAAAATAAACCAACTTGATGGAAGTTGGTTTTAAAAGAGAGAAAATGACTAAAAGAATTCCAATATCTTTTCCTGCCTATGAATGTTCTTCTTCTCCACTCATACTATCAATAAAATCTTGAAGATGAAATAGAGAAAGGCAAAGGAATAGACAAGGGAATTCTTGAAGAGTAACTTTCATCAATGGATCAAGGTTAGTAACTCTATCTATGCCTAATGTGAAAATCATGAATTTCAAGATCTTTATGAAATCAATGTTTGTATCAAATCTCTACATTGGAATTAAAGTTAAACTTACAAGTGGTATTAGAGCCAGGTTGTGAGATTCATGATTTTCCATAATGATATTTAAGTATTTCCATGAATATGTTTCTAAAATGATAAAAGTTCATGTTATTATATATTGCATTGAAATTGTTGTGTATGGTGTTTAAATATATACTTCCGCTAATCCATCACCGTGATATTGGTCATCTATGTCATGCAATATATATTTATGTGTGGCCATAAACTTATGAAACAAGGAAAATATAAAAGTGTATATATGACATAATTCCTTATATTATGTGTGTATGATTGATCATGATATATACATAACCTGTGAATCGTATAACTTGCGCGCTTGACATGTTGATGATTATAATTATGGTTTTCTTAATCATTATGATAATGTTTCTTTCTCTTACAAGAGACTAATATATGAAATCACTTTAATGTAAAATTTGAAGCATTTTTATTTTATTTTGTTTTGCAAAGATACAAATTTTGAAATTATTGTATGTAAGATTTGTTAATCACCAAAGTGGTCAAATCTAATTTTTTCTTTAATTCCAAACTTATGTCATTTATCAATTGCCCATAGAATGGATACTAAATATTGATTGTTTTATAAGGGCAAATTGAAATTCATTGTTATAAGACATTTAAGGGTTGCCCAAAGGTTGACTAGTTGTTCTTGTAATTATTGGACATGATTGTTGGTATGTAAATGCACTATTAGTCATGTTTAAATATCCAAAGATATTAGGTATTTCTAATAAATGCATGTATCATACCAAATAAAGTTAAAATTATTAGTATCATTATGTTATTGTGTATTAATGTATCACCCAAAGGGAAATATTAATATACTTTGAATAGTTAAATGAATGTTCTTTGAATTTGAATAGGATATTATTTTATTTTCAAAGTTTTAATGTCGAGCATGTGTTAATTGCAGTAATTCCCTCTGTTACATTGCATTCGCAAGCAACGTTTGTTATAACATTCAATGGGTTGAATTTCTCTGATTGGTCTAAACAAGTCCAATATCATCTCGGTTTATCAAATCTTGACTTAGTAATTCGAGTTGATAAACCTGCTGCAATTACTGATATTAGTAGCAATGAAGAGAAAACCCATTATGAAGCTTGGGAAAAGTCAAACAGACTTAGTCTTATATTCATGCGGATGAATGTAACAAATAATATCAAATCAGCTCTTCCCAAGACTGATAGTGCTAAAGAATTTATGAAACTCGTGGAAGAGCACTTCCAAACTGCAGATAAGTCTCTTGTTGGGACATTAATGGGTACTTTAACCACCATGAAATTTGATGGTTCTCGTACTATGCATGAGCATGTCATTGAAATGACAAATATTGCAGCAAGACTTAAGTCCTTGGGAATGGAAGTGGATGAAAATTTCCTTGTGCAGTTCATTTTGAACTCATTATCGTCTGAATATGGTCTTTTCCAAATGAACTATAACACTATGAAAGATAAGTGGAATGTGCATGAATTGCATAGTATGTTAGTTCAAGAGGAGACTAGACTTAAGAACCAAGGAAACCATTCCACTCATCACATAAATCATCAAGGAGTTGGAAAGAAAGTTGGAAAGAAACATGGAAATAGAAAGGAAAAGGGACATCTAAAGATTGTTGAGTCCTCTTCTAAAATTCAGAAGAAAGAAAAGTGTCATTTCTGTAAGAAATCTGGACATTTTCAGAATGAATGCCCTAAGAGGAAGACTTGGTTTGAAAAGAAAGGTAAGCTTAATTTTGCTTATGGATATTGAATCAAACTTAATTGAAGTTCCTCGTAATACATGGTGGATTGATTCTGGAGGTACAACTCATGTTTCTAAAACGATGCAGGGATTCCTTACAACCCGAACCATAAGGCCAAATGAAAAGTTTGTCTACATGGGAAATAAAGATAAAGCTCTAGTGGAAGCAGTTGGGACTTATTGTTTAATCCTTGACACTGGACATCATTTAGATTTGTTTGATACTTTTTATGTACCTAGTATTTCTATGAATTTAGTTTCTCTATCTAAACTTGTTGTTAATGGATACTCTTTTAATTTCGGGAATAGGTGTTTCAGTTTATTTAAGCGTACATGTATGATTGGATCTAGTATACTTTCTGATGGTTTGTATAAATTCAATCTTAATGATTTATATGCTGAATCACTTATGACCTTGCATCATAATATTGGCACTAAACGTGGTATAGTGAATGAACGTTTCTGATTACTTGAGGCATAAACGCTTGGGTCACATTTCCAAAGAGTGAATGGATAGATTGATAAAGTATAACATTCTTCCAGATTTGGACTTCACTGATCTTAATGTTTGTGTGGATTGTATTAAAGGAAAACAAACAAGACACTCAAAGAAAGGAGCCACAAGAAGTACACAACTTCTTGAAATTATACACACTGATATTTGTGGACCCTTTGATGTAAATTCTTTCAATAAAGAAAAATATTTTATCACCTTTATTGATGATTATTCACGTTATGGTTATGTCTATCTGCTTCATGATAAGTCTCAAGCAATAAATGCCTTAGAGATATATATAAATGAAGTTGAGAGGCAGTTAGACAAAAAGGTGAAAATTGTTAGATCGGATAGGGGTGGTGAATATTATGGAAGATATGATGAATCTGGACAATACCCAGGTCCATTTGCTAAATTCCTTGAAAGGCGTGGCATATGTGCTCAATACACAATGCCAGGTACACCACAACAAAATGGTGTATCAAAAAGGCGAAATCATACATTAATGGAGATGGGTAGGAGCATGATGAGTAATGTATCTTTACCCATGTCTTTGTGGATATATGCTTTAAAGACTGCCATGTATTTGTTAAACAGGGTTCCTAGTAAGGTAATTCCTAAAACTCCATTTGAATTATGGACAGGAAGGAAACTTAGTTTAAGGCATTTGCATGTTTGGGGATGTCAGGCAGAAGTTAGAGTTTATAATCCGCAAGAAAAGAAACTGGATGCAAGAACAATCAGTAGATATTTCATTGGTTATCCAGAAAAGTCAAAAGGGTATAGATTTTATTGTCCTACCCATAGTACAAGAATAGTTGAAACTGGAAATGCACGGTTCATTGAAAATGGTGAGACCAGTGGGAGTGTGACTTCACAAACTGTGGAGATTAAGGAAGTTAGAACACATGTTCCTTTAAATAGTGCTTTTACTTCTAGATTCTTCGTTCCTCTTGTTGTTGAACAAAATAACAATCAAATGGAACAACAAATTGTTGATCCAATAGAACAACAAATTAATGACCCCGTGGTTAATGATGAACCAATAATAGAACAACCACATGAAATAACACTAAGAAGGTCTCAAAGAGAAAGAAGATCAGCTATTCCTATTGATTATGTGGTATATTTACAAAAGTTTGAAAATGACTTAAGTATTTATAACGATCCAGTTTCTTTCTCACAAGCCATTAATTGTGATAATTCTGATAAATGGTTAGATGCCATGAAAGATGAGCTTAAATCGATGGAACAAAATAATGTATGGAACCTTGTGGAATTACCGGCAGGGTGCAAGAGAGTTGGTTGCAAATGGGTTTTTAAAACCAAACGTGACTCTCACAACAACCTTGAACGCTACAAGGCTCGTCTCGTTGCCAAAGGTTTTGCTCAGAAAATTGGTATTGACTATAAGGAGACATTCTCACCACTTTCTAGAAAAGACTCCTTTAGAATTATCATGGCTTTGGTGGCTCATTATGACTTAGAGTTACACCAAATGGATGTAAAAACTGTCTTTCTTAATGAGGATTTAGAGGAAGATGTTTATATGGATCAACCTATGGGGTTTTCAGTTAAAGGGAAAGAACACATGGTGTGTAAACTTAAGAAATCAATATATGGTCTTAAACAAGCATCCCGTCAATGGTATCTCAAGTTTAATGATACTATTATGTCCTTTGGATTTAAGGAGAACACTATTGACCGGTGTATATATCTTAAGGTCAGTGGGAGAAAGTTTGTTATCCTAGTTCTATATGTTGATGACATCTTACTTGCATCTAATGATCTTGGTCTATTACATGAGACTAAGAAATTTTTCTCCAATATTTTTGAAATGAAAGATATGGGTGAGGCAAGTTATGTGATTGGAATAGAAATATTTCGAAATAGATCACAAGAATTGTTAGGCTTGTCTCAGAAAGCATATATCAATAAAATATTGGAGAGATTTAAAATGGGACAATGCTCAGCATCACCTGTTCCAATTCAGAAAGGAGACAAATTTAGTCTCATGCAATGTCCAAAGAATGATTTGGAACGAAAGCAGATGGAAGGAATTCCATATGCATCTATTGTTGGGAGTTTAATGTATGCTCAAACTTGTACAAGGCCAAATATCAGCTTTGTAGTTGGTATGCTTGGTAGATACCAAAGTAACCCAGGATTATATCATTGGAAAGCTGCAAAGAAAGTTTTAAGGTATCTACAAGGGACAAAAGATCACATGCTTACTTATAGGAGATGTGATCACCTCGAGGTGATTGGATATTCAGATTCAGATTTTGCTGGTTGTGTAGATACAAGAAAGTCCACTTTTGATTATTTGTATCTCTTAGCCAGAGGAGCTATATCATGGAAAAGTGTGAAGTAGTCAATAATTGCTACTTCCACTATGGAAGCTGAATTTGTGGCATGCTTTGAGGCCATGGTTCAGGCTAAGTGGTTGCGGAACTTTATTTCAGGGCTTGGAATTGTTGACAGTATTGCCAGGCCGTTGAAAATTTATTGTGATAATTCCGCAACAGTCTTATTTTCTAAAAACAACAAGTATTCCAAAGGTGCTAAACATATGGAATTGAAATACTTTGCTGTTAAAGAAAAAGTTCAGAAACATAGAGTGTTAATAGAGCACATTAGCACCAATATTATGGTCGTTGATCCTTTGACCAAAGGGTTACCGCCTAAAACATTTATTAGCCATGTTGAAAGGATGGGCATTACGGTTTGTCAGGATTAGTATACGTGATGATGGAATTTGTGTTTATGTAGATTGACATTTTGAGCTCAAATATATGAATGTTTTTGTATTACTTGTTTTTCCAAACTTGTATACATGATGGAATCAGAATAATGCTAACAGGTATTGTCTTATAATAAAGACATTATTGTTGGACTAATTGTGTTATATACTTCCCAATTATAGATCATGTTGAGGATGTGACTGACTTTGTAGTACATGGAAGGGACTACGTCGATAAATTGACATACAACCGTCATGACTCATGTTAGTTCTATTTTTATCATGATAGATTAAGTTATGAATGTAATTACATGATGCGTATTATGATAAATGTATTTGCTAAACCATGAAGTGAAGTAATGACACACATGAGTCAAGTGGGAGAATGTAAGAAATTATATTATGTCTCATGTGTAGTGTGTCTTATTTTATAGGTTTAATAAATATATTCATAATAATTAAGGGAAGTTGGTTGGTAGTTATTTCTAGAAAATAACTAACTTGATGGAAGTTGGTTTTAAAAGGGAGAAAATGACTAAAAGAATTCCAATATCTTTTCCTGCCTATGAATGTTGTAAAGGATAGAACATAAGAAGTGAGGTTGAATTGTGTTACAAAAAAAATTATTCCTTTCGTTTGTGAGTTTAAATATGTTCAGATGAAATAATGTTAATCTTCAAAGGTTGATTTTAATGAACAGACGTTATAGTTTGATATCCCCGTTAGTCAAACAGTTAATAAAACAAATACACAAGTATTTTTATACTGGTTTGTCTATGTAAGACTACATCTAGTTACCCAGTAACAACTGAGTTTTCACTACAAACCGTGAAAGAGTTACAAGTATTATTTGTGTCCAGCCACTTCTGGCTATAACACGATATTCTTTGAACACAGCATTCGCAGGCTAAACAATAAGGGTATTCTTTGAACAACCACCTCCTCCAGGCTAAAACACCACACAAGTGGATTTGAAGAGTTCTTTAAAAAGAAAGTTTCCTTTTCGCAGAGAGGGTTTTACAATGAAGAACAAAAGTAACAAAGAGTGAATTCACAATAAGATAGATTATTGAAGCATGTTCGCCAACTGAACTTTGAAGAAGCGAAGTCTTTAAATAGGCAAAATCTTCAAATATCCGTTAGACACAGAAGAAAGCCGTTGAAAGTTTTCCAAGCGAAGTCCAAAAAGGTGTCAGAGAGTACTTGAGTGATTGATGGCGTGTGCAGTAGATTTAGATAGTGTGCGCAGTCTGACTTGTACAGAGATTTTGACAAAAAGGTGAGGACCTTTTCGAGTTGCATATGTAAGCGTGAATCCCCATACTGATCTTGGATGCTTCTAATGAGTACTTCTTAAGATGTGACTCATACTTTGCTTCACTTCTTTGGCAGACGATGAACTTCTTCAGTCTTAAGAGTTTTCATCTTAGCCTATCGTCTGATGCCTTAACTTGAGACAGACGAATAACTTCAACTTTGAGGGGTCATCTTTCGTCTGTGCTCGTTGTGACTGACTTGATGTTCCGTCTGTAGATGTTCTGTTTGTCTTGTAATAATCAAAACTTTAGAGATGTTAATCATCTTGATCTAACAAATGTTCTTCTTCTCCACTCACACCATCAATAAAGTCTTAAAGATAAAATAGAGAAAGTCAAAGGAATAGACGTGAATTCTTGAAGAATAACTTTCATCAATGGATCAAAGTTAGTAACTCTATCTATGCCTAATGTGAAAATTATGAATTTCAAGATTCTTATGAAATCAATGTTAGTATCAAATCACTATATTGAAATTAAAGTTAAACTTACATTATTAAAATCATGCAAATAATAAAAAACCAGAAAAAAAACACTAATCAATTACTGCTGCAATTGAAGGCATATCTCCACCAGGTGGGCCGTGACATACATCCATGCCAATGATGAGAGTCGGTTCACTCCAAACAACAGGTAAGGTGCGGCGAATCTCATCAGGTAACAGTGAATTCAACTCACCAAGCTACACATAATAGTAAGTTTCAATACACTGCACACAAAAAAATTACAGCATTTTGCATTATAAAAAGAAGGAAACAGACCACTGGAAAAGCATACCTTAGCATTCAATTTCATCACTACACTTGCCAGACATCTCTTATCCATACGTGTTGGAACTATACATTGAGTAACAACTCCAACCTTTGCGAGGCCAGCTTTCTTTATGGGGCCTTACCATGGTAAATTAATTTTCGATAATATTGACACTTAAACAATTGAATGAAATAAAAGCTGAAAAAAAAAATAAAGCAAAAACTCAAAAATATCAAATAATTAACATAAAGATCAGAATTTTTCCTCTTGGGAAGCAGACAAAGAAGAAAATGAGGAGTCCTAATAAGTTCTGACAAATCACGGTTAACCAACTTCTCTACCCTAACAACAGGATCTGCCTTAAGATCATCATTTTCTTCAGAAAATATACCACCAGGTTCCCCAAGATTCTGTCAAATAAAACAATTATAATCAGCAACTCTTTTACACTTCCTAGCCATTTGCAGTTTTGGAACTTACAATTCCTTTCTTATTTGCAATCTCTTTGAGATCCTTCAGAAGAGCATTAGTACTAGTATGACAAATCCAGAGAAGTTAACCACGGCCCAATCTCGTACTACTGTTGGCTCATAAAATCTCTGGATAAAAAACAAGTTAATTGCACTGTATTTGAATAACAAGTTATCGTAAGATTCATGATCATGATAACATTTGACAGCAGAGAAAATAAACGACCAAATTAAAATAAACATTTTATAGCATGTTTGAGATTAATAAGGTAATTTAGACATAAAATAATGACAGCTACAAACGAAAACAAAAGTGACTGTAAGTGCACATAGTCAACAAATCATAAAACGGTAGTTATTACTCTTTCTATTCCAAAATAGAGTCACTAAAATAACATAATACAAAATATACAATCATCTGCTTTCATATGAAGTCTTGCTGGTGGGACACTTTCACACCAGATAATATCCACCTCATTCTTAACCATTCTTCAATAAACAACCAAAAAAATAAAACTACCCACGCCTTTGATGAGTAGGAACCAGCAAAGAAGAACCTTCGACGGAGACGGAAGGAGGGAGACGAACAGGAGAGATGACAAACGGAGAGAAAAAGACGAACGGAGAAAAGAAGAAATAGAGAGAAGAAGAACGACAGAGAGACAAAATCACAACTTCGAGGGAGGGAGAAGAAATAATTTATTTTAAGGTTTCTTAAAGCCGGGTCAACATAATTTTGTTTAGGGTTTTATTACTTTTAATCTTTGTATCCTTTGAAAAAGGGTTCTGAAATCGGCTGAAGAAAGGGCTTCACGGAAAGAGTAGAAGGAAACATATTTGATAGTGTTCTTACGGGATTTTTGGTGGGTCCGAGCTCTACTCGGTCCACTGTATTTTCTACTCGGCCCTCTGTATTTTGAGTGGCGGAGGGGTGGGTTCCCTCGTTGTAGATGTATGTAGTGTGTAGGATTGAATATCAGAGTCTTTACTGTTGGTTCAATGTCCTATTTTATAAGCATTTTGGGGGAAAATCTTATGATTACGTTAGGTCCGTAAATCTCGGTGGTCATGCTGTCATACGCATAAATCCCAGAATATCAGGGAATGGATATTGTTGATGGGACAGGTAGGTTGAGTCATGTCAGTTGTCCCATCATGACCGGGGTTAGTGGAATGAGCCCGGCATTTACTGGGATGAGCTCGGCAACTCACCCCAGCCCGGCACCTCTTCATGCCAGCCCGGTACATCAGCCCCCCGAGCTCATGTCCAAGTCATTGGTCATGAGTTGTATTTGGTGGGTCGAGGTTCATGAATAGAAGTCCCGTGATGGTTGATATTCTTTGATTAAAGTTTATTTAAATTTTTTCGTTTCAATTAAATGTAATGAATGGGCCTCGAGTTTAGGTAATGGGCCGTTGCAATGATGGGCTTGACCGTTACTCTTCTGGTAACGGTTTTTCCCCTTTTCAAATGACTTGCCCCTTCAGTTCTCATTTCACTTTCCTTTGCATTTTCTCTTTCTCAAAACTCTCTCGAAGTTTCCTTTGCATTTCTCCCTCGTTCTCAGAGTTATCTCTTGCTGCCATTTTTGTTTACTTCAAAGTTCCTCCTTCATTCTTCGTAGTTTCGTGCTCGTCTCTATTTGTCCGTCATCCTCTGCTTCTCAACTCGTTAGGTATGTCTTCCTCAAACTCGTCTGCTACTCATAGTATTGAGAGCAATATTCCTTCTTCTGCGTTGGGTTCTGAGCCCGTATCAGTGGGAACTTCCTCCATTGAAGTTTCCACGGAGGATTCCGATCTCAGATCGGGACCTCCTTCGGCTATCGGAGCTCCCCCAGATGGAGCCGAGATGCAATCCGTTCATATCGCCGAGATCTCTTCTGTCGAGACTCAGGTGAGAGAGGTCGATGCCGCTATAAATGTAGCCGACACGGGGAACACCTCTCCCGGTAATGCTACAGAGGGAACAGCGAGACCGAACAGGGGGGTCGATCTCATCGTTCCCATTCCTGATGAAGAGCCCGACTTTTCGTGGCTCTTGGCAGAAGTATCTAATCGGGCTTCTTGCTTAGACACAAGGGAGAGTGTTCAAGCCTTAGTGGATAGGTATGCCATTGTAGGTGAGGATTTTGAGGATGGGGTTATGTGTCGGGTATGTAAACCTCATCAGAGGGTTCATAGTCGGTTTCTTATAAACGGTCGGTATGCCATCTCGGTGTACGAGTACATGTTCAAAGAATTTGACATAGCCTTTCCCCTAAACCGTTGCGAAACTGAGGTGCTTTCTTTTTTGAACGTAGCCCCTAGTCAGCTTCACCCTAATAGTTGGGGTTTTCTTTGTGCTTTTCAAATTTTGTGTAAGTTGCTTGGCCTTAGGCCGAGCTCCCGTGTTTTTCTTTACTATTATCAATTGAGGTGTGGCCGTAAGGTAGGCTGGGTCTCTCTGAGAAGTGCCCGTGCTAAAGGGTTACTTATTCCATACACCGAGTCGTATAAGAACTTTAAGGAGAGGTTCTTCAAACTAGCCCCAGTAAATAATCATGTCGTCAAGGCTCTCTTCTTGAAGGAAGACTTGTCGCCGAGGTATCCACTATATTGGTGTATTCCTCGTAAGTACACGAAATTTCCCGAGGAGGACTTGTCCTCGGCAGATAGGAACATTATTCAAGTTTTAGATAGCCTTCCCCTGCCCCTGAGCAGCCGAGCTCTGATTCACTCGGCTCGGCAAGCGAATCCTTACCAGCACTTCTTAGGTAATGACATCAATCAAGTCTTTGATATTATTATTGATAGGCTTTTTAACATGGCGTGTCCTTTCTTTTGTTTGCAGGATTAATGGCGGATAATACCGAGCTCACTCGCATCCTTCAAGCTCGTCGTTTACGAGCAGGCGCAAGAATCCGGGGCGGTCCTACTCAATCAGGGGGGACTCTCAAACTGGCTCCTCCGGTTGAAGAGACAAGCCCGGCCGTTGATCCTTCTTCTGCTCCTATCCCGGCTAAAAGACCAAGGGAGGAGGACCCTTCTAAGACTACCAAAAGGGGAAGAGTTGAGGTGACCGAGAACACTTCTACTCTCGCCGTCATTCCTCATGTTGAAGACACACCGGCTCCTTCAGCTGTAACCACCCCAACTCCCATTTCAACCACCCCAGCTCCTATGGCCATCTCGGCTATGGCAGAGGCGGAGGTCTCCCTTCCTTCACTTTCCCCGGCTCCATCCGTAAAGACCTCTGCTAAACTCCCTCTAGGGGCTTCATGGTGCAGCAAGGAGGGCACCGAGCCGCGTATTGAGCAAATAATGGCTGATGTCCTTCCCGGGCAATCGCTGTGGGACTCGTCCGTTCGGGGAGACCACATAAAGCTTGAGGATCCTTTCCCCAGCTCATATGACAGCTCCCTTTTAGATGCGGTAGGAGTTAGGGAAAGTTTGGATGGGGCCGAGGTGCTCTTAGCTCGGCTGTTGGCTATCACTCGCCATGCTAAGAAGTATGCTGATCGTGCAGCCGAGCTTCAAGGTCGGGTAGCGGAGCTGGAAAATGCCTCGCTTTGTGCGAATACGAGTTCGCTACCCGATTAGTTTCTTGGGGGTGGAGGCGACAAGGCGAGGTCGGAGAAGGAAAGGGCCGAGAAGGAAAGGGAACAGGCAGAGCAGAATCTTGCCGCTGCCTTAACAGCCAAAGATGAGCTAGTGCAGGAGCTCGTTACTAGCAAGGCTGTTCAGGAAGAACTAGAAGGGAAGGTATCTTCAGCCGGGGACCGGGCTACATCTGCCGAGCTAAAGGTCATCCAATTACAAGAAGAGCTCGGGGTCATCACGGGTAAGCTTGAGAAAGCTGAGAAGTCGAATGAAGACCTCAAAGCTACAGTGGAGAGAATGGAAGATGCCGTGGTGACAACCTTCAACACGGGCTTCGACCGAGCTGTCCGCCAAGCATGCCTCAGGGCTCCCGCTCTTGATCCCGACTCTTTTGATGAGCTCAAGGATGTAGTTGACGGGAAGCTAATAGACTTAGTATAAATATTTTATTTTTACGGCCGGCCTCTGAGGTCGGTCTTGAATTGTAATGAAGGTCCTTGGGCCGAATACTCTTTACCTTAATGCAGTTATTTATTTTACCTTCTTCTCACTGCTCGTCTTGCTTTTACTTGAGTCATTTTATCGTATTAATATTTCCTTAGTCGACCTCCAACGGGTCTTAGGATTGAACTCAGCGAATCATGTGACCGACTTCCAACGGGTCGTCACCTTTTAACTCAGAAACCGCCAAGTGAAATAAAATAAAGGGACTGGTCGTCTCCTTTAGCTCGGTAGACGCCGAGTACGGTAAAGAATGATAAAGGGACGCGATGTCTCCTTTAACTCGGTAGCCGCCGAGCACGGTATATGTAATGGATGGGTGCAATTCCCTTTTGTGAATTAAGCGACCGACCTCCACGGGTCTCAGATGAACTCTAAGCCGACGAGACAAACTAATAGCAAGTTTCTTGTGTCTTGGGTATCGTCTGCATGAATTTGTTGTATCGTCTGGCTTGGTATCGTCTGTCTTGGCATCGTCCGTGTTGGTATCGTCTATATGAACTTGTTGTATCGTCTGGCTTGGTATCGTCTGTCTTGGCATCGTTCGTGTTGGTATCGTCTGTATGAACTTGTTGTATCGTCTGTCTTCTCTATAGATGGAAGCATCAATTTGGAGATTCAGACGAACAAGTATAGACGGAACAAACCTCAGATGTCGTAAGTACAAACGGAACACTCATTCTCGGCGTTAGACGAAACTAATCCATCAGATGGAGAAAGCACAGACGGAATACTCACTCTAGGTTAAACTACTCCATCAGACGGAACAAGAGTTCTTACGTCTTGATTCCTTCATTTGAGCTTTCATAAGGCATGTAAAGGGACTGGTCGTCTCCTTTAGCTCGGTATCTGCCGAGTATGGTAAAGAATAGTAAAGGGACGCGATGTCTCCTTTAACTCGGTAGCCGCCGAGTACGGTAAAGTGATAAAGGGACGCGATGTCTCCTTTAACTCGGTAGCCGCCGAGTACGGTAAGGTGATAAAGGGGACGCGATGTCTCCTTTAACTCGGTAGCCGCCGAGTACGGTAAAGAATGATAAAGGGACGCGATGTCTCCTTTAACTCGGTAGCCGCCGAGTACGGTATAAAAACGATTGATAGCTGAAACTTCCTTTCATTGAAAGCTAATCCGAGTACATCAAAATGAAACTTAACAATATGCAAGCCGACAATAAATTTAAGTAAAGGAAGTTAACTAAAATACGGTTTTAAATGGCTAGTGTTCCAAGTTCTAGGAATTAGGCGTCCTCCCATCTCTTGCAATTTATAGGCTCCATTTTGATGGGCCTCAAGGATGCGGAAGGGGCCATCCCAATTGGCCGCCAACTTGCCATGAGCTCGGGCTCGTCGGCGTCCCCCGGTTTTCCTCCATACGAGGTCGCCTGGAACAAATGACCGCTCTCTAACCCGGGAATTATAGCGACGGGCTGCTCTCAACTTCGTGGCTAACTCCTTTACTTTAGCTTCTTCCCGTACTTCTTCAATAAAGTCGAGCTCCTCCCTGAGGGCGGTCTCATTATCTGAGGGGGTAAAGGTCAACCTCCTCCATGAGGTTCACCCACCTGCGGGATCATAGCGTCAAATCCATAAGTGAGACGAAATGGTGATTCATTGGTGGAAGATTGGGGAGTGCAATGGTACCCCCACAACACACTTGGTATTTCTTCTGCCCAGTCTTTCTTTATGAGGTCGAGCTTTTTCTTCAACCCACTGAGGATGACTTTATTGGCTGCTTCGGCCTGTCCATTGGTTTGGGGATGTTCTACTGACGAGGCTCGGTGTTGAATGCCGAGCTGAGATAGGAAGGTCTCGAATGTGGAATCTGTGAACTGTCTTCCATTATCAGTAACCAACCCATAAGGTATACCATGCCGGCAAACAATTTGCCTCCATACGAACTTTTGGACTTGTCTTGCTGAAATGGTTGCTACAGGTTCGGCCTCAATCCACTTGGTGAAGTAGTCGATGGCAATGAGCAAAAACTTAATCTGTCTTTGTGCAGGTGGGAATGGTCCGAGAATATCCATCCCCCACAGGGCAAAGGGCCAAGGTGAAGAGACGAGGTGAAGCTCGGTCGGTGGAGCTGCTGGCAAGGGAGCATGTTCTTGGCACTTTTTACAACGCTTAACATATTCCTTGGCGTCTTTTTTCATGGTCGGCCAGTAGTATCCGGCTCGAATCAACCGGGCTTCCATGTTCCTAGCTCTAGAGTGCATGCTGCATATACCTATATGGAGCTCGTCCATCACATATTGAGCCTGCTCCGGAGTTAAACATTTGAGCAAAGGTGTTGAGAAGCCTCTACGGAACAACTCTTGGTCCCTCATGATGTAGTAGGAGGCTTGCCGGCGTAGCTTTTGAGCCTCATTTTTGTCTTCGGGTACAACATTATTTTGGAGGTAAGATATGATAGGGGTCATCCACGAACCCGGCTCTGTACTGACCGAGTATACCTCGTCCTTATCCCAGCTCGGAGAGACAAGTATCTCTTGAATGATAGAGTGGTGTTGTCCTCCTTGACGAGAACTAGCCAGCTTGGACAAGATGTCAGCTCTATCATTTTGTTCGCGTGGGACATGGATAATCTCGAATTTGGCAAAATTGGAGAGCATACCTTTCACCCTGTGATAATACTGCTGCAAGAGAGGCTCGTTTACTTGGTACTCTTCCTTAACCTGAGAGGTGACCAGCTGAGAGTCACTTAGGCATTTCAGGTGCCGCACACCCATATCCCGGGCTAGCCTAAGACTGGCGAGCAGGGCCTCATACTCGGCTTGATTATTGGAAGTCGCGAAGGAGAAGCGTATCGCTTGCTCCAGTATGATATTGTCCGGTCCTTCAAGAATGACTCCAGCTCCGCTCCCTTTTTTGTTAGAAGAGCCATCAACTCTCAGAGTCCAAGTGGGATCACCGTTGCCGATTTCGGGTAACTCAGTGAGGAACTCGGCCAAGAACTGAGCCTTCATGGGACCTCGGGGTTCGAACTTCAGGCCGAACTCGGACAACTCCACGGCCCAAGCCGTCATGCGACCAGCGAGATCAGGTCGTTGCAATATTTGCCTGATAGGGTAGTCCGTCCTTATGATCACATCATGGCTGCGAAAATAATGCCTCAAACGACGAGCGGTGAAGACCAGGGCTAGTACCAACCTCTCTACCGTTTGGTATCTGGTTTCAGCCGGTTGGAGTGTTCGACTCACGAAGTAAACTGGGGTTTGTACCCTATCAATCTCCTTGACTAGGACCGAGCTGATGGCCACTTCCGAAACTGCCAAGTATACATATAAAGGCAACTCGGGCGAAGGACTAGTCAAAGTTGGCAGTGAGGCTATTTGAGCCTTTAGCTTGTCAAACGCGGACGCACATTCTTCGTTCCATTCAAAGCGGGCTGCTCGTTTTAATAATGCGAAGAGGGGCTTGCTTTGCTCGGCTAGGTTGGGCAGAAACCGAGATAGGGCGGCTAGGCGGCCATTCAGTTTCTACAAGTCCTTTAGACACGTCGGACTCGGCATGTTGGTGATGGCCGTGCACTTGTCAGGATTGGCCTCTATTCCTCTTTGTGAGATCATGAAACCAAGGAACTTCCCCCCTCCAACACCAAAAGCGCATTTTTCCGGGTTCAATCTGATTTGATGTCGGCGTATCTCAGAGAATATTTCCCTAAGATCGGAGGCGTGTTGAGTATGGGTTTTGGACTTTACTACCATGTCGTCCACATAAACCTCCATGTTACGACCGATCTGAGCGCTAAAGACCTTATCCATTAATCTCTGATAGGTAGCTCCTGCATTCTTAAGACCGAAAGGCATAACCTTGTAACAATAATTAGCAGTGTCGAACATGAATGCAGTACTCGGCTCATCAGGGGGATACATTGGTATCTGATTGTACCCGGAATACGCATCTATGAAACTGAATGTCTCGTACCCGGCTGTGCTGTCTACCAAACGGTCAATGCTAGGTAACGGATAAGTATCCTTGGGGCATGCCTTATTCAGGTCGGTGTAATCAGTGCACATCCTCCACTTGCCATTAGACTTTTTAACCATCACCACGTTGGCTAGCCAAGTGGTGTATATAATTTCCTGGATGAAACCCGCCTCCAAGAGTTTTCTGACCTCTTTCTGAACCACTAGGCGGCGCTCCTCGCCTAGCTTTCTTTTTCGTTGTGCTACAGGCCTAGCATGGGGAAGCAAAGAAAGTTTATGACACATCAAGTTTGGATCAATACCTGGCATGTCGGCCGGCTTCCACGCAAAGAGATCGGCGTTTTCCCTTGAGTGGTTATCACATCCCGAGAAGAGAAGAGGTCGGCATAGAAGTACCGACCTTGGTCATTTGACCGGTCTCTTTGCCGAGTTGTAACGGTTCCAGTGGCTCGGCGAACGAGGGGCGCTCCTCTTCAAACTCGGCTCTGGGATCCATATCCAACAGTTCATCGGTACCGTTGTGAACAGAGCAAATGTTCGAAGTCGGTCTTCTCTCCTCCCTCTTGATGGAATAAGGTGCGACCTTTAAACTTCGAGCGTAGCATACTCGAGCTGTCTTCGGGTCGGCCTTGATAGTAATTACCTTACTCTTGTCGTCAGGGAACTTCATGGCCATGTGTGGGGTGGAGACAATGGCACCGAGCTGATTTAGGGTTCTCCTTCCAACGATGACGTTATAGGAGGTATCAGCGTCAATCAATATATATCTTACCTCCAACGTTTTATAAGCATCACTTCCACCAAATGTGGTAAGAAGGTCAATATATTCCCGGGAGTGGACTCGTTCTCCAGCAAATCCGAGCAGGGGCTCGGGGTATGGCTTGATCATGGACTCAGGAATCTCGAGCTGTTTGAACACCGACCAATATAGCACATCGGCCGAGCTGCCCTGATCTATCAACACTTTGCGCACTCGCCAGTTGTCTATGGTACACGAGATGACCATGGGATCAGTCTAGTCAGGGTCATCTATGTTGAAGTCGGCGTCAGAAAAAGTGATGGGGGGCAACATTCTTTTCTTGGGAGTCCCTATATGATTAACGCTTCTCACGTATCTTTTCCGGGATGATGAGGTCGCTCCTCCCCCTGCAAATCCTCCAGCTATTGTATTGATGGTCCCCTTCACCTTATCAGGGTTCTGGTCGGCTTCTTTTCCCCAACCTCTGTTTCTACGCTTATTCTGGCCATCCCGGGGATCACGCTCTGAGTCCCAGGGTCTTGTCTTGTAACTCGGTCCAGCATACTTTTCTGGGTGCCTCTGCTCCTCTTGAACGAACCTCCTTAACTCACCCGATCTTATAAGTCGCTCTATCAAGTCTCGCACTTGACGACAATCTTCTGTGGTGTGCCCTGTGTTTTGGTGGTAGGCACACTGCTTAGTCGGATCAGCGTTATTGGGAGACTGCGAAGCCTTAGGGCGTTGGACCAGTTCAAGTGCACAGGCTTCCCTAAAGATTCTTTCTCGAGACGCGTTCAAAGGGGTGTATGAGGTGTAAGTACTGACACGTCGCTCCTTCTTTGACTCTGGCCGACGAGAAGAAGAGGGCTCCCTTTGTTTGGGTGGGAGACCCTGCTCTCGGGCTCTACGTTTAGCAGCCGAGTTTTCCTCTATACTCATGAAACGAGCAGCTCGGGAACGAAGGTCGTTCATGTCAATCGGCGGTTCAGCGAAAAGTGAATCCGAGAAGGGGCCGGGGTTGAGCCCGGCCTGTATAGAATGTAGTGCTACAGCGGGATGAAGGTTAGGGATATTCCGGCATGCCAAGGCGAAGCGGGACATGTAGTCCCTAAGGGATTCCTTTTCTCCTTGCACAAGATGGTGAAGGGACAAAGATGTGGTCGGTGTTGGCTTGGCATCAGCAAAACGAGCCTGGAAATGATGGTACAGAGAATCAAATGAGTCTATTGACAAAGGAGGGAGTGAGAAGTACCAATCCAGTGCTATCCCCTTCAAAGTAGAGGGAAACATCCGACAAAGCACGTAGTCATCCTCTACTGTCATGGAAGCTTGGGTGAGGAAAGCCCGTACATGAGTTACTGGGTCTGTGGTCCCCTCATACTTATCCTGAGATGGCCATCTCCAAGGCTCAGGGACCCGGGCGGATAGAATAGCCGGGATGAATGGATGTAGATTTCATACATTACCCCATCCTGGTGCACGAGGGGGGCCTAAGTCTGTGAACGGTTGAGCTCGACTGTGGGGAACGTGTCCGGACGAACTCCCAATATTGGTGGGCGCACCTGGAGAGACATGCTGTCGAGCTCGGCCATGAGCGCTAGCCGGAGATGCATTTGGCCAAACTCGAATGCCAGAATCTGCATTCTGCGTTTCCGAACCTCTTTCATATCTATCTTCCTCGGCGTTTCGGGGTTGATTGGGGCCAGCGCGTGAATTAGATCTAGACTCCTCCCTATGTCTTGGTTCCTCATTCTGATTAAGACCAGGGGGAGCTCTACCATTTGTCTCTTGATTCTTCTGTCGTAAAGTTCTTAACTCCAAGAGATCCGCCTCTCTCTGTTGTTGAAGAACGGCTAGGCTCGCCTGTGTACTCTGCAAAGCCCTTTCAGTCTCTCGATTGTGGACTCGCAAAGCCTCCACGCGAGCCTCCATTTTTTCCTGTGCCTCAGCCAAGGCAGCATCTATACTTGATTGTATAAGGTCTGCCACGGCGGGATCCACCGTGGCGCTAGAGTGGTTGCGCGTATAAACCATCTTGTTCAAATTAAAGGAACTTGAGCGTGATCTGAAGGCTTTTAGAGATTGAGAATGAGATTGTGGTGGTGGGATAAAGGATTACCTTGCCCCACGGTGGGCGCCAAATGTTCTTACGGGATTTTTGGTGGGTCCGAGCTCTACTCGGTCCACTGTATTTTCTACTCGGCCCTCTGTATTTTGAGTGGCGGAGGGGTGGGTTCCCTCGTTGTAGATGTATGTAGTGTGTAGGATTGAATATCAGAGTCTTTACTGTTGGTTCAATGTCCTATTTTATAAGCATTTTGGGGGAAAATCTTATGATTACGTTAGGTCCGTAAATCCCGGTGGTCATGCTGTCATACGCATAAATCCCAGAATATCAGGGAATGGATATTGTTGATGGGACAGGTAGGTTGAGTCATGTCAGTTGTCCCATCATGACCGGGGTTAGTGGAATGAGCCTGGCATTTACTGGGATGAGCTCGGCAACTCACCCCAGCCCGGCACCTCTTCATGCCAGCCCGGTACAGATAGAATTTGAAAGAATCAATTCACCAGCAATACTCTTTCTATCTGTATGGTTAACCTTTTAATTCCTTATTGATGATATGCAACTTCTGATGTGATGAATCAACCGGCTTGCATTTGGTGTAGGTGTTATAGTTCGAAATATATCTTATTATTTCATTTTTTGATTGTTTGAGCTTAAGCATTTTTTGAATATTCAATTTGAATGTCCCATCTTCTTTGTCCTGGATTTCTCAGCTTGTTATGCCAAAATAAATTAAATGTGGCTCAGAGAATAAAATAACCCATTTGTTCAATGTGAGTTGTCTGGTTATTCTGCCAGCCTGGTGGAGAATTGGAAATCACCAAAATACATTATGCATTGCAGTTATTGATTGGATCGTCAAAATCTCTCTGAAGTTGCCACTGAGGTTATTATGGCATTGTGGTTTTCTGTGATTATCATGCAAAATTTAATGTAAGATTCTGAGTTTACTAAACTACCATTTGCAAGGAACCTATTTAACCAAGGCCTTTAAGATCTCTCAAATTTCCTACAGTTATTTCCGTTCACTCTATATAAATACCATCAAAAATATTGTTCTGTGGTTTAATCTGTCTTGAACAATTCAATTCAGATTTCTTCTAATAAAGGACAACATATTTAACCCGTTAACCTTTCTTTTCATTTTTTATTAAAAAGAAAATATAGCCTAAGCTGCTTATGCCAATGACTTCTGACAATTGGCACTATGGCCACGACCTCTTCCCATCTTTCTATTGCTTTCCTTATATAGTGTTACACATACACTTTTGATGTTGAAGTTTTCTGATCTTTGTATGTATGGTTAACCTTTTAATTCCTTAATGATGATATGCAGCTTCTGTTGGTATCTCAAGGCTGCATGTATATGCACATTTATGATTTTCTGTTTGTTATTTTTATGTAGTTTAGTCATGTCCTAATTTCTAGGAAAAATGGGTTGCAGTTTTTTATGGCTAAGTAGCGGTCTTAGTTGGTTCCTATTTTAAGGTTTAGTAGAGTTAAAAGTTGAGTGTTATTGAAGTCTTTATGATATGTATTTATATGCTGATTAGTGTTAATGATAAACACTCATTTACCTCCCCTTTTCTTTTTGAGGCGTACAAATGGTATCAGAGCTTCTATTCTTGAGGGACCTGTGAGAGAGAATTGAAAGATCTGAGAGTTCAACCTTTTCTCCATAAAGTTAGAGATATGGAAGTAGGATCTTTCTCCATGACTCCTCCTGTGTTAGATGGTGAAAATTATAAACCTGAGCAGTGAGAATGCAGGCTTCTCTTGAGGGCTGTGATTTATGGGAGGCTATGGAAGAAGAATACGAGGCTGCTCCTCTTCCAGATAACCTGACAATGAATCAAATCAAGCACCACCAGGAAAGAAACTACCAGGAAAACAAAGGTGAAATCTTGTCTGTTTAGGTGTTTCCTCTGCTAATTTCAATAGAATTATGCCTTGTGATTCAACCAAAGTCATCTGGGACTTCCTCAAGGATAAGTTTAAAGGAGACGAGAGGATCAAGAGCATGGAGGTGTTCGAAAGATTGCAAATTAAAAAGACTGAGACAATAAAGGAATATTAATAGGATGATTGAGATAGCTATCAAGATAAGGGTCTTTTGCACTGACCTCTCAGACAACAGGTTAGCGCAAAAAATTCTGGTCTCTCTGCCCAAGAGATTTGAGGCAATTATTGCCTTTTTGGAGAATACCAAGAACTTGTCTTAGATTAAGCTAGTAGAACTCCTTAGTCCTCTGCGAGCACAAGAGCAAAGTAGATTGATGAGGCAAGAAGAAAGCATAGAGGGTGCTCTGCAAGTCAAGACTCAATCTAATTTTGATGGAAAGGGCAGGAAGACAAAAGGAAAAAAATAAGGAATGACAATAACTCAGAGGCTAAGCATTTTTTGAATTTTAATTGTTCCCTACTCTCCATAGAAAAAATGGAGTTAGTGAGAGAAAAAATAGAACCATGATGGAAATGACCAGATGTTTGCTTCATGAGAATCATCATCTGTAGATGGAAGTGTACTAATCAGTTCAGGTCATGGAAATTGATAATTTAAATCCCATTACAAAACACAAAATTGATAACTAATAATTTGACTAAAATTTTTGGAAAAAGACAAATAGAAATTACTCAAAAGGATATTTCTAAACAATTTTAAAAAAGTATCACGTTCTTAACAAAAAAAAAGCTAATTGTAAAGTACAAAAACACACAAGAGGGGGATTGAATTGTGTAGACTGTTTTTAAAACTTTTTCTCTAATACGATGCGTTTGCGTCTATTGTTTTCAAAGCTTGATCAGATGCAAGATTGTTTTCTTATTTAAGATTGATTTTATTATCAAACTGTTCAAGTTATTATCCCCTGTTAGTTAACAGATAAATCAATAGAGAAGACAACAATATTTTTATACTGGTTCGTTTGATCAAGACTACATCCAGTCCCCACTAAGGTGGTTCCACTATGAGTATTCTTTGAACTCAGCCACTCCTGGCTACAGCCTTCTCATGCTAAACAGGTATTCTTTGAACCCAACATCCACAGGCTAAACAGGGTATTCTTTGAACACAGCCTCCACAGGCTAATACAAAGGTATTCTTTGAAACACAACCTCCTCAGGCTAAGAGCACCACAACAGTAGATTTAGGAAGATAAAAGAATAAGTTTATCCTCTACGCAGAGAGAGATTTTACAGTGAGATCTATTCTAAGTTCAAGGCGAGTGAACTTTCTTGAGAGCTTGAAGCTTGGATATAATTTCTTTGTTATGCAGTTCGCTAACCTTCTCTTGAAGTAATGAAGTCCTTTTATAGAAAGCTTCTTGAAGTATCCATTAGACTGAAGATTTGAACGTTAGTCCTCTGTCTTGGGGTCTTCAAACGTGTGACAGAGATCAATCAGAATAATTAATGTTTTTGCACAGGCTTTTTCTGACTTGATCAGAGATATCAACAAAAAGCATGATTGTTTTTTGTGTTGCAGGGGTTTTGCACAGATCTCTATTTTGTCTTCGGAAGCTTCTATGAGTAACGGTTAGATTTGAATTGGGGTGTGAGTTACTCCTTCTAAACTTCATTAAACGAGATAGACGAATGAATAAAAAAATGGGTTGTGTGTTGAATTCATTCGTCTGTCTCCTTCCGTCTGTTCCTTCAGTCTGTGCTCTTTTGTCTGATGCTTCAGTTTGTTCCTTCGGTCTGTGCTCTTTCGTCTGATTCTTCAGTCTGTTCCTTCCGTCTGATGCTTTCAGTCTGATGCTTCAGTCTGAGTCTGCTATTCAGTCTGATCATTCAGTCTGCTATTTCTTCCGTTTACAAGCACAACAGACTGTTCTGTAATTATCAAAATTAAGATGCTAAATCATCTTGACTTAACAATCTCCCCCTTTTTGATGATTACAGACCATACTAGCAAATCCTTGATCTTCTATTTGAGACTGAGCAAAAGGATGTATCAGAGCTAGATAGATGATCTTTGTCAGACTGAACTTGAAAGAGTAACAGATCAAAATTTGTTCTTCATCCTCTTTCTTCTTTTGCATCTGAACTTCCTTTCAGACTGAGCACTTGTATTATGCTCCCCCTCAGCTTCTGATCTTTTCTTTTCATTTTTTTATTTTTTATTTTGCCCCCCTCAACTTTTGCATCTTTCTTTTTCTCCATCCCCTTAGGTTGTACACATTTTTTTTTATTTCTTCAATCCTTTTCTCTTCCATTCTTATTTCTCTCTGATCCTTATTTCTCATTTCTCATTTCTCTCCCCCTTGGGCTGCAATCATCAAAAACATCTTTTCTTAAATCTTTTGCATCCTCTGGGTTTTCCACGGAGGCTTCCAAGGCCTTCTTATCTCTCATTTACTTCTTCCGTCTAATGAGGTGTATCTAAGGATATCGTGTCTCTTGCTTTAAAAAGCTAGACATATGTAAAGCATTAAAGAGCTTTGTCTTGTACACTCAACAGAGATGTTAGAAGATCAGATGACGTTGCGTCTGTTGAAGAGTCAGATAGACTATTTCAACTAATGATCAGATGCAACGTTTTGTCTATAGACGATAAGGATAGACGATAGAAATTTAAACAAATGAGAAAACTTATTCAGATAAAACAATTATTTCTAAGTTTTCAACATTGATTTATTTAAATTCTTTGTAAAAGAGTATTGAATCATTAAAAAACATTTTGAATAAATTAATATCAAAGATCTTCTTTTTTTTGTTGGATGTACAAATGAGCAACTCACCTTGCTTAAAACATTATTTCCAGCTCCATTCAATTGATGTTTGAATGCACTTCTTCAATGCACTTGGGTTCAATTTTTCTTGACACCAAAGCACATTCAGAAAGGTCTCTAAAATTCGACATGTTTGCATTCTTTGAAAATTTCGCTTCTTCCGTCTAAATTGGTGAATCTGTCTTCTCAAGACACATGAATGGTAGATCTCTTACATGATCTATTGTTTTGGAACAAGGATATGTTGATGAATACATGTTGCATGGATCCATTGTCTAGATTGTACCATCTTCATACATTCTCTCTTTCTATCTGCAACAAAAATCATTTTTGATCTTGGTACCCAAATTTTCTTGGGTCCAATTTTGTTAGATGTAAGGTTCCGTCTATCATAGGTTCTTGAATGACCTTCAGTCTGTTTCAGAGACCTTAAATAAAAATCATGTATGCTTCTATATACAGACAAATTAAATTTGTGATTTTCTTTCATCTGTCACAAGATTATAACCAAGTTCACTCTTGTTAAGAGGAGATCTTCCATATTTTAAAGTATTTTCAAGCTTGGAAGAACTCTAGGTGAACTTGTTTAAATCTTTCTTTAAGAGTTCATTTTCTTCTTATAAAAATCAAGTCTAAGAAGAAGATGACTCTTTTTTATTTTGACGAAGAAGATGATTCATCTAATATGTTTTTCTCAGGTAATTGGACATTTATAACTTTTAGATTTTCAATTTCTTCTAAAGCCTTTTTGAGCTTAGATTTGCAAGTTATATATTCTTGAGCTATAAAATGTGAGTTAGCAAGAAGAAAATCATATGACATGTCCTCATAGTCTGAATCTGAATCTGAATAAGATGAGGATGAACTAGATATATTTAAAGGATTTACCTCAAATGATAGAATGTCTCTTGCCATGAGACAAATATTTGCATTCTTTTCTTCAGATGATTCGTCTGAGTTTTCATCATTAAGATCATCCCAAGTGGCTTATTTCTTCTCTCTTCTAATCTCTTTGGGATCCCTTTTCTTCATCAATCTTTTGAATCTTCTTGCCATCAAGGAGATTTCTTCTTCAGAGGAATATTCTGAGTCTGTTATTCTGCTTTCTTCATACTTGACTCTTCTCCATCAAGCTCATCAATGTTGGATAGAGCAATAAGTTCTTGAATTTTCAGCTTCCCCCTTTTATACAAATGAACTTCATGCACTCTCAGTGCTCCAATGAGTTCATCCAGAGTAAGGGTCTTCATATTTCTCCCAACAGAAATAACAGTGGACATAGCTTCCCATGGTGCAGGTAAGCTGTCCAAAATCTTCATGTTGTTTTGGGCTCTTGAAAAAGTAATTTCCAATGCAGCTAGCCCATTCAGAATAGTTTAGAATCTTCCAAACATTCCGTCTATAGATTCTTTTTCTTTCCATGGAGAACATTTCGTACTCTCTTTGAAGGGTGACAGCTTTCCTAAGTTTGACATCTTCAGTTCCTTCATAAGAGATCTTCAACGCATCCCAAAGCTCTTTGGCAGTTTTGTAGGTACAGAGTCTGTTATATTCTGTCCTAGAAAGAGCACACGTTATGGCATAACTTGCCTTGTTGTTGAGCTCTGTGATTGTATATTCTTCATTTCCCCACTCTGATTCAGGCTTGGTCAGGGGAATGTCTCCTTCTGTTATGATCTTCCAAAGTCTATATTTTGTAGACTTAATATACATCTCCATCCGGTCTACCCAGTAAGGGTAATCATTTCCAGAGAAAGTTAGAGGAGTGTTCATGGAGGAGCCTTTTGCAATAAGCATCGGGAGTTCGTCATCCCGGATCTTTTCCTCTAGCAGCTGTTAAGCGCTCAACCCTTAGAGGTTGAGCTCTGATACCAAACTGTAAAGTACAAAAACACACAAGAAGGGGGGGTTGAATTGTGTAGACTGTTTTTAAAACTTTTTCTCTAAGACGATGCATTTGCATATGTTGTTCTCAAAGTTTGATCAGACGCAAGATTGTTTTCTTCTTTAAGATTGATTTTATTATCAAACAGTTAACAGATAAATCAATAGAGAAAGACAACAATATTTTTATACTGGTTCCATTGATCAAGACTACATCCAGTTCCTCAGCAACATGCTAAGGTTCCACTATGAGTATTCTTTGAACTCAGTCTAGCTAAATACCAGATATTATTTGGGCACAACCTTCTCAGGCTAAACAGGTATTCTTTGAACCCAGCCTCCACAGGCTAAACAGGGTATTCTTTGAACACAGCCTCCAGGCTAATACAAATGTATTCTTTGAAACATAGCCTCCTCAGGCTAAGAGCGCCACAACAGTGGATTTAGGAAGATGAAAGAATAAGTTTATCCTCTACGCGAGAGGGGTTTTTACAATGATATCTATTCTAAGTTCAAGGCGAGTGAAGAGCTTGAAGCTTGGATATAATTTCTTTGTTATGCAGTTCGCCAACATTCTCTTGAAGTAATAAAGTCCTTTTATAGAGACCTTCTTGAAGTATCCGTTAGACTGAATATTTGAACGTTAGTTCTTTGTCTTGGGGTCTTCAAACGTGTGACAGAGATCAATTAGAATAATTAATGTTTGCACAGGCTTTTTCTGACTTGATCAGAGGTATCAACAAAAAGCATGATTGCTTTTTGTGTTGTAGGGGTTTTGCACAAATCTGTCTTTGGAAGCTTCTATGAGTAACGGTTAGATTTGAATTGGGGCGCGAGTTACTCCGTCTAAATTTCATTAAACGAGATAGACGAATGAATAAATAAATGGGTTGTGTGTTGAATTCATTCGTCTGTCTCCTTCCGTTTGTTCCTTCAGTCTGTGCTCGCTCTTCCGTCTGATGCTTCAATCTGATGTCTCTTCAATCTGTTCCTTCAGTCTGATGTTTCAGTCTGATCATTCAATCTGCTCTTTCTTCCGTCTACAAACACAACAAACTGTTCTGTAATTATCAAAACTAAAATGTTAAATCATCTTGACTTAACACTAATCATAACAACAAAATTAGTATTTAGTTCACTTGATGTCTAACTTAGAAAAAAAAAAAACACCAATGAACTGCACTTATATTAGTTAAACGAAAAATATACAAACCAATATAGCTCGTGGAAAGATATTAGTAATTAATTATTTAAGTGTAAAAATAATCAATATTTATATAATGAAAATAAATAAGGAAAACTTTATGATAATATATAGTAAAAATCAGTAAATACATAATGAAAATGAATAAAAAAAGTTTTATGATAATGGTTAAAAATTTACCTATAGTGATCGTAATATTCGACTCTTAATTTAGTTAAATCCAAGCTTATATTAACCCTAGAATTTCTTAACATATGATCACCAACATAATTGTAAGTTCTGAGAGTTCTGTAATAATTAAAGTATTAAATATTAATAAATAAGTCAGACAAATACATAAGAATTCATTTAGTGAAAAATTGGTAAAGAACCTTACCTTAGGGAAGAAATCCATTTTTATTACAAGATTATGGGCAAATTCCTCCATCAATAACTCCTTTTGACTTTCAGACAGTGCATCCTCTTTCTATACAGTTGCATATTTTCCAAAGAGCAAAGCTATACGTAAAATTAAAAAAGAAGATTGAAGAAAAAAATAATTAAAAAGTAATGAACAACAATCATTACATTTCTACTTGATTGATGTTAAACCAAAAGATAAAAATCTACCTTGACGGAGAAATAAGTTGGCTATCCTGGTTTACCAACATCAATGCATCGAAGATCCCAAGAATAACGAAGTCAATATTTTTTATAATTTTTATGATTAACAAAGTAATCATACACACTCGTATGGAAATTCCGACCACCTCTAAACGAAGTCAATTTTTTTATAATTTTTATGATTAACAAAGTAATCATACACGCTCGTATGGAAATTCCGACCACCTCTATCTTTAGCCTTGAACAGAAACCTATAATAACATCATCACCTATTTGATTAAGCACCTCACTAATGAAGGAAAAATAATTCAAAAACAAATATAAAAGGTAATATCAAAAAAAAAATAATCAAATACATTTGATTTATGCACGAAAGTTCACTGATTCCAGTGATTTGGAATTTTTATTAGATTTTCTTATTTTAATCTACGGTTTCTTAATGTGCTTTTAGCCTGTTTAATAAAATAAAGAAAGGATGAGATTCAACAACCAATCAAGTAATAAGATCAAAATGGTCAAAAACTTAGCTTACCTGGTCCCAGTCAAGGTCAGCGGGTCCCTTACATTTTGATTTGACAGTAGGAAGTCCAACACGGACCAAGGAGTAAATATGGTGGTGGTTGAGACATCTAAAAGAATTACACAAAATAATTAAGACACATTAAAGAAAAGAATGTAGAATACAACGGTATAAAGATCATATTTATGTTCAAACACAGGCCACTTTGAGTAGTTTTAAAGATCGAATGGAAATCCATACATCCGCTCACACCTCCTCCAATATCATAAAAATATCTTTTATCATCGTGTAAAAATGATTGTCAGACCACTAAACACTCTCTACAAATGCACATTATTTTTATATTATAAATTAAAAATAGAATGAAAACTTTTACAATCATAATATTATCAGTTATAATAATATTGAAAAAATTTAAGAATTAAAAAAATCCACGCACTATTTAATAGCTTGCTGCCTCAAAATTAAATCAAGCACCCTTATTGCTTTCCAAAGATTATGAGATTTCTGCCCACGCAGATCCTCGGTAATAGCCTGGAATGGAATCTTCGAAACATAGCTAAGCTTAACTTTGTATGTCCTAGCATTATTCCTATACATACAAATGAAAAACAAAAAGTTACATAGCCGAAACATCAACATGTAGTCAATTCAGAGGATTAACTACACACTCATTTCAACCTGTTAGAATAGACATCGTCCAGAACCAAGGGAAATTCATTCTCGTCACGAGCAAGAGTGAGTGTAAAAAGAGTCTCCTCGCCATTATAGGCAAAATCATTCCCTTCCAGCACAGAATTAGGAGTTTCCTGCATTTTTTGAAGGAGCTCCCTTCGAACATCCTGACTCTTCACAAGTCTTCGGCTACCATGTCCGTGAGAAAAAGACACCTGCTCAAATATAAAAGAGTATATAGTTCTAGCTTAAACAGAGAAATGCAGGTAATAAAGCATGAGCAAATGAAACCCATGAGCAAATGAAACCCATACCATATACTCGTAAAAGTATCCGTCAATATTTCGGATATTCACTTTGAAGTAATTAGTAAGAAGTTGCATCCTGGTGCCGTTACTACCAAAGCCTTTCCTTGCCATTGGAACCCTCCGAACCTTTTTCTTCTCAGGTTCACCTTTAATAGGAACAACATATGATGCTAATGAATCTTTTATTTCATTATTTGTTCTTTTAGTTCCAAAAGAATCCATCTCCTGCATAGATCATGCAATTAAATCACCAAATCCAAAACACAAACAGTATCACCAATATTAGAAACAAAATTTAATAAAAACCTCCAGAAAAATAAATAGTTCCAATGATCTTCTAAACAACAATATACAAGATGTTCAAAAACAACTAAATCTATCTATCTTCAACTCTAAAATGCATTATCACAGTAAAATACATGTAAATCTAAGCATTCGTTGTGAATAGATAATACATATCAAATTAAAACAGATAATATTGAATTCATCTCCTGCATAGATCATGCAATTAAATCACCAAATCCAAAACACAAACAGTATCACCAATATTAGAAAAAAAAAATTAGTAAAAACCTCCAGAAAAATAAATAATTCCAATGATCTTCTAAACAACAATATACAAGATGTTCAAAAACAACTAAATCTATCTATCTTCAACTCTGAACATGCATCATCACATTAAAATACATGTAAATCTAAGTATTCGTTGTTAAGAGATAATACATATCAAATTAAAACAGATAATATTGAAGCATAATATTGAAGAAGGCGAAAATAGATAATAGTGAAGAGAAAAAAGATTACCAGATAAACAGTGAAAGAAACACGCAGCAAGCACGGAACGAAACCCTGAGGCGCAGAGAAACAGAGAGAAAATTGAAGCAAAAATTTGAATAGAAAATTTGAAGAGAAAATATGTTATACACACTGGGTTCACTGTTTTATATTGGCGGGAGAGAGTGAGTGAGTGAAACGACACCGATTTGCTTTTTTTTATAATACTCTAAGAAAAAATTAATTTCCTATTTTTAAAAATTTATACATTATTGCATATAATCTTAAAAAAATTTAAAAAATCCTGTTTTTAAAAATTAGAACTACCATACCAAAATTAGTACTTTATTGCATACCAATATTATTGCATACCAAAATTAGTCATTATATAATCCTATTATTTAAAAATTTTAAATTTGTATATGACATAATTATGACTATATTAAACAATATATTTTAACTAATTTCTAATGTTTATAAATCACTAACATTACACCCCTTTAAACATACTATTTGTTATTATTAAAATTTGGTAAAATCAAATATTTCTTTTGGTAATTAATTGTATGTAACTATCTCCTAAATTATATTGATTATAAGAAGATTGTATAATTATAAAAATGGTCTAATCGTAAATTGTTTATAAATTATGGAATATTTATATTAATTATAAATCATAAAAAAATAAATCAAACTATTTAAAGTTAAACGTATTGCATTAATGAATCATAAAAAAAAAATCTATTATCTTTTCGAGGAAAAGGTTCATAAAATCCATGATAAAATAATAATGAAAAATTTTACAATATTAATGTGTAATATTTAAACACTGTTTTTTAGAGTCTGTATTCTAAGGATATTAGCCAAGAAATTAAAAAGGAAAAATTTAATATGCAACATTGAATATCATAATTTCATGCATCGCAGTAACTTCTTCTTTTTTTAATTCTTAATCGGTGTCCTAAATACTGGTTAGCATTTGTCCCAATTTTTATTATATAATGAATGTAATTTCCTCCTAAATTGTATTAATTACAAGAATATTGTATTATTATAAAATTGAACTAAATTTACTTAAAAAATATAAAATATTTACAATATTTATAAATAATAAAAATAAACCTTTTAAGTTTAAGGATATTAAATTAACGGTTCATAAAAAATTAATAATTTATTATCTTCTAAGGAAAAAATTTATGTAATGACATATAAAATATTTTATACGATCAGCTCATCATAACCACTTATGTAGAAGTGTTGATTTTAATAACAAATTATTTGGGTTATACGACTAAGATCATAATCTAAAATTATTTTAAAACGTTAATATTTTATCTTTTAAAATTTTATTATAATTGATTTAGTCATCTACTTAGACAAGTTATTGGGTAATTAGGTTAGTAAAATTAATTATAAACATTACGTAAAAAAAATAAATTATTAATAAGAAATAGGACTTGTAGTAGGAAAAAAATAAGAAAAAAAAATTATTTCTTCAAAAGTTAAAATTAATATATTATTAGATAATATGAAGGAAATCTCTAGTCTTTTAAAAAAGTTAAAAGAATAAACTGTTACAGATTAGTTAATGAAAATTTAATTTTAACTTTTGAAAAAATAAATTTTATTTGTTTTTCTTATTTTCTTCTCCTAAAAGTCTTTCTAGAGAAGCGCATTCAAACCGGCCCTTAATCCATTATATGTTGCCTATGGTTCGTGCTTCAACATGTAGTTCCCTACTCATATTATAGATTTCTGATAATGTATAACTGTGTATATCTATTTATTCTTTGCTCACCGTAATTCCCTTTCAAAAGTAAGTTCCCAAACTTTATTTTAAGCCTATATCACTATTTGCATATGGTGTACTCATACTTGCTTGGATAAGAAGAAAATAACTCGCTAGTTATTGTTGGTTAATGTGTATTTTGTTAAGGAATTTCACTCTTATGTTGTATTTATTTACCAGATGATGAGTTTTTTTTACTGCACCACAATCAATTTGCCTCACCTTCAAATTATTTGTCTTAATAAACTATATCTTTGATCGATGAAATGTTCCTTAATATGGGATTACCGTGATTCATTTTGATCAACCTATATGATCCTTGTTTTCAAAAGTTAATCCTGCTAATTCATGGCCTTTCTTCCAAATTAGCCTACTCACTTTGACGTCAACCTGCTAATACGAACCACTGGTATTAAATGTGATAAAAAAAATAGAGGAAGCCTGTATAATTTACTCTGTAAAATTAGATTCATTCTCATTGTAAATATAATTTATAACCAACTTAATTAAGCTATACTTTCCAATTGCATTTTTTAATCTGGTACTTGATCTTAAAACATTAAGAAATCCAAACTCAATTTCACTAGATCCATGTAATGTCATGTTGGTAGCCATTCAGTTCATATATTTAAATAACTTATAAATTTGCTTGACTGAAATAAAAGTGTTTAGTAAATGACTATTTTGTCTTTTATAACATTTTGTTTTCATATTCAGCTTAAAGTAACATTTATAAACTTTCGACTAATTTACTATCTATTTTCACTAAACAATCTTAAATTTCCTCATCTTAATGAACTTTCAAACATATCATGTCCGGAAAGATTAGAAACAAAATGCTTATAGACGCGAATGCAGCATAGTGGCGAAGTGTTTTATTTCACTTTCAGTATTCCGCAAAGCTTTGGCACGCGTAACTGCACGCGCATTCATGATGCTAGCCCAAAAACCTCAAATTTCAAAACCTCTAAAGTTTTATGTACAATATTTTAAGCATTTTGTTCAACCTGCAGGCAAAACGAACAATTATCAGCTCTGTAGCTAAAACGGTTATATTTGTCACTGAGTAAGCAGTATGGTAGGTTCTGCATGACTTGATCCTTAACAATAGAAGTTAAGAGCACCCCCCCGAAAGTTTGATGGCTAAATGGAATCAACTATTCACTCCCAAAGTCTTCATAACTTAAGCCTTCTGATATGGAGTCCAGCCTATTATTGTCTATTTTAAAACCAAGAGAATGATATCGGCATTGAGGCACAAAAAAACAAATTACAAGTGAGTGAGATTGCTTCTCACCTTGTTCTCCTCTGTCAAGGAAGTGCTCATTATCCGCAGCTAGGAAGGGTGACCTATAGTAGGTCTCCAGTATATCTGTCAAACAAGAAGCTAAACTATTAGTGCTAACGATTTATCCAATCTAAGCTTTGTTACATGACGATACACTTGTATGTAGTAGCATGGAAAATAGCTTGAAACTAAGAAAACTCAACATGAAACAAAGTTTGACCAGCACTATGGAGATGTACACAAACACAAGAAAGAACATACCAGAACTCTGAGAAAAATCAGCAGTCAGATCTGAAAGGCTGAAATTTCTGGGAATCTGCCCCAGAAATCCAAATGAAGAGGTGTCTGGATCTAGGACTGCTTCGTTCAGAGAATGTGAGTTGGAGTCAACATTAGTGAATGATGTAACTGAAGCACCGCCAATAGTTGGGCGTGCTTCGAGGACATTTCCATGGTACCAAATATGTAAGGAGAACAACAAGAATATTCAGGTTCAGATTTGATCATCCCACCATTGATTCCTTGCATCAGACCCATGTTTGCACTTTGAGCAGAAAGCATGCTCGGAGGACCATTAATCCTATTGCCATGAGCAGACATATTAACCGCAGCATGCATACTTGTATGTAGTGATGACCCACCATTATTGAAAACATTAGATAATCTGGAATCAACAGGATGTTGCATGTTTTCTGGCTTCAAACTTGTCTGGGATCGGTCAGCGGTATAACATGCTGGATTCTCAGCTACTGTAACATAAAGTGACATTTGATGTCAAATTGCATATAAGGTTAGAATCAAACATTCAATAACAAGAGTAGAATTCTAAACAGGTAATTTAACCCATTTCATCTGTTTATTTCATAAATCGCCATACAACAGTAAAATCTGTATTTTGAATATTGAGAATGACTGGTAAAAAATATAAGCAGAAACAGTCATAAAATTATTTTATGGAAGTCTCTTCCATATTCCAGGAAATTCATTTCTTCTGTAGAAAGACAAAATTATTAACAATATCATCAGAAAACCATCACAACTATCTAGTCTACGCACCTGAATACATAATCCACCTTCAGTCCTAACTAAAAAGACTAAACTCCAGAGAACTCAGTCCCTGTTCTTCACTCACAACAAAGAATTTGACCCTTAAATTCCCTAAACTAACACCAAACCCAGAACTGGTGGTTCTTTCCTTAGTCAAGTTCTACATCAGGTAAATTCTACCGTAATTATCTTACTTTCCTATATTCTTAGTACCTAAGAAAATTTGTTACCATTAAACCAATATAAATGAATGGAAATGCTAACAAGACAAAAATAACTAGAATACCTTTGACTAGCAAACTAACTTTTAAACATATTCAACTTTTACTCATTCAAGTTTGAACCAATTAGTAACTGGTGAAATCCAACGATTTTTCTTTTCAAATACAACCTCATATTTAACAAGCTTTAAAAGCAACCAGGACATTACAAATTGGTAAAATAAAAGGGTTTGGACCTAAGTGCAGGAAAGAGACCATATGAGCCAATGAAATACCCAGTGAGAAAAAATGACTTCAACTGCACAAAACAACCTCTAGCGAAAAAGGGATGGTAATGACATTCGGAGAGCTAATAAACTCACTTAGAGGGATATGTGACCCATTAGAGTTAGGTAGCGATGAAACAGAAGGGATATGTGACCCATTAGACGTAGGTAGTGATGCAACGGCACTTGAGTGTAACTGCATTAATTGCACTTGCTGATCTAGCAATTTGTTGATTTGCAATATTTGCTGCTTCAAAACCAATCTTGCATAATAAGCCTTGAAGAACTCTTCATTTTCTTCTTCAAGTTTTTGCCAAACTGAAAAATGAGGGGGGAAGAAAGGAAACATCAAATGAAAAACACTAAATGATGGATGCATGGGAATACTGAACAAACAATCAAAAACAACAGTGATACCCAATAAAAACATGGGCCATTTATCAATTCAATCTATCAAGTCTTTTGACATATTGTGCACAACAGTGAAACCAATACATACAAAAATCTCAAGAACTGCCAATTGAACCAAATGATTCATAACACCAGCATCATCATCAATGTCCCTGAGTACTAAGAAAATTATCCAAAGGGGAAACATTTTGGTTGTTCGTTACACTTCTTGCCATTAACCCACTATTCTATTATTAAATGCAAGCAATGTGCCAACTATGAGAATTTTAGAAAACTTAAGAGAACCTGAATGTCTTCATTTTTTAAGAAATATAAGAGTACACATTTCAATGGAGAGAAAGAGAAAAATACAACTGAACGAACTGAGGATAAGATCTCCAGCATATGAGAAAGGGTGTTCCCTTTTAAAGTACAACATCCAATGAAATGAAAAATACTACAAAAGTAAATCCATGTGTTTCCACAAATGAAGAAAAAACGTCAGTGGAAGAGAATAAAAGTTTTCTTCACCTAATTCAGTGAAACCAGGCTCTATTTTTGCTTGAGCTAGTAGTGTTTCCACAACTTCTTTCTGGCTCATATATAGTTGTAGACATCGTTCTATGAGATTTTGCACCTGTAATGAGACAAGCAAACCAAGAAAGTATAAGATGAACTAAACAGTACAGGGAATAGTGAAGTAATTTGGAAGACGAGAATGGGGAAGATTTGAAGATGGCGCTAACAGAACACCTCAGAAGTGGTGACTTCAATTTGTAAAGAGTCAAAACCAATGGCCTAGTGAGGATAAATCCTCAATCCACAGGTACAAATGGCATATCTCCATTTTCCAAAACCCTAAACTAATAACACCTTAATATAACAAGAAAGCATGAAAAATAATTACCTTGATTGTTCCCGGACTCAGCAAAAAATCACAAGCTAAAGCAACAACAACAGAGAAAACATGAAGAAAGAATTCATCACATATTCACATACAAGCAGCTTGCATCAGACGTTTATAATCAGTGAACAAGTTTGGCCTAGACAACAAGGTATTCATGCAAACATCATTTAATCCTCAGAATCCCAACTTACCAGCTGAATATCTTGATGGGAAACCGTCTCACGGATCCACTTGACATATCGAAACTTGCCAAAACACTCTGTTAACAACTATCTGAAAACATAACAACACATGAAAACAAATTAGCAACAGTTCACTGTTTCAACGCAAAACTACCAAAACAGAAAATTAGTCAAATTCTCACGAAACGGAGCCATAATTTGAAAAGCAAAAAGAAACAAACAAAGGGATACACGCAGTGAGAGAGAGTCGAAGTGATTCTCTAAAGAAACTAACAAGTAGACTAAAGAAGAAGAAAGTTTATTTACATTTCAAATCAGTCAAAATAAATTATCTAAACAAACTTTCTCAACACCCATTGAAATCAGTCAAAGATGATGCTGGCGCTGATTCCACATCCATCTCTCTATTATCAACCAAGCAATTCAGCTTGAACCCCTCACCACACAACACTCTCTTGGTGGTGAAATTTTCGGACTTGCTAAACCCCAAGTACTCCCACCTGGTTGCAGAAATTGTGCTCTAAAACAAACCGTGTCAAGAACAACATAAGAAGCATTATACAAACAAAAATGGGTTATCATCATTGAGTGAAAATATGATTTTGAAGCATGTTTTGAGCTATTGAAGCAAAAGGGTCCTGAAATCAAGCTTCCAACCATCATAGGAGGGAGGGAGCAAAGTTCGCACTTCTCGTATCTACAGGAGAGCTTTATTTTTGGTTGTTTTTGCATTTTACCCCTTTTTTCTTTCGAATTGGTTGAAAAAGTGTATTTTTCTTGTACTCTCTCAGGAAATGAAACACATTGCTGATATACATAGGAAATAAAGAGAACAAGAGAAGAACAAGGGAAATGGTTTTCTTTACCTGAGTGTAACAGACGAGGGGCTGAAGAAAGGGCTTCACGGAGATCGTAGAAGAAAACATATTTGACAGAATTTGAAAGAATCAATTCACCAGCAATACTCTTTCTATCTGTACACGCAAGACATTATGGTGAGGTGTCATAAAATTAGTATCATGGCTAAAAAATGTCTTCACATTCATTTTTTTGATACTTGCATTTCAAAATTGATCTTTAATCTAGGAATTTTTGAAAAGTTATGAATGCAACATGTTTCACAAATTCCCGTAGAAATATGGCAGATCATGATAACGAACTTGTCAAAAACTGCGACAGTTACTGAGGAAACATAGAAAAAGACAGGTGTTTTTATTACTAAACTCAGAAAGTACTTTCGCAGAATGGTTTTAATCTGCAAAATTGGAACCTATCAAAGCAAGTTTCAGAACCAAAGGATAATAAAAAATCCTCAACAACACCAGGATAAATAACAACAGTTCCTCATCGAAATTTTTGTTATAAGAGATAAATTTATATACAAAGGCGTGATGCATATGACCAGTCAGCAGTCCATTCTTTGATTAATAATTAAAAAAAAATCTTGAAAAATAATTAGAAAAAAAAATTTGCGATTCTAAAAGGACACAATAAACATTTCATCTTTGGTTAAGGCACTAATGAAACAAAGTTTTCAACTAGATGTTTTAAAAACTGAATGCTAAATTAGACTAATAAAATATTAGTTACATTATATAATTTAAAATTGATTTACTCAATTGCATTAATAATAATTAAATAAATACATATTTAAATCTTTTATAACATTAAATTATGTTATATATATATATATTATATATATATTATATATATATATATATATAAACAAATTATGTCATTGAAGATTAAAGATAAAAACTACTAGTAAATAGTTAATTACAAATTCAACCTTGAATATTATATAATAAATTAAAATCTCATTTTCTAAGATACAAAGAAATATTTAAGTCAATATTTTAATATTCTCATTATATGATTATCTTGAAAGTAAATAACATAAATCACAATGTCAGTCTCTCCATACAATTATTCATAAGCACGCATTAAATTGTGTAAGAAAATGTTCTAGAAAACTAAATTAAAAGAGGGTTAACCTTTTATAAGAAAAAAAATGTATTGGTCCAAATTTTACACACCTGAGTGTTTTTAGTTCAAGAATCCAGATATGAAGTGGGTATACATTTTGATCTACCATTTCTAAAAGTTTCGCTTAATTTAAATTTATTTAAAAATTTACTTTGTTATAAGTAAAAGGAGATACAAGTTGTAACATTAAAGACAATAGTAAAAAAAATACCAATAACAAAGTCAAAGCAACACATTTCATCCATCATATACTAATTTATTTGCTGCCTTAATCGGAGTAATTATAGGTAAGTTGCTTTGATTTTTTTATCAGGCTTTGTTTGATTTCTATTTTCAATTTTTTTTAAAAAAAATTGAAAATGAAGATAACATGACCTTTTGTTGGAAATTGAGGGCTTAGGCTAGGAACACATTTCATGAAAAAAGAGACCGCAAAGAAAGAAAAAATGGTAAAAAAAAAAGAAAGGAAAAGAAAAAGAAAACTATCTTTTAATTGTTTTTTATTTTTTGGTTTTAAAATGTTTGTTATTAGAGAAGTTTTTAAAATTAATTATTGAACAGTTAATGATTGCTTTATAAAACCGTTTTTAAAACAAAAATTAATAAGTGAATCAAACATTTGCTATCCCCTTTTTACTGATATCGTTTGATAAACACATTTCTGTTGATGCATTGCATTTGGTAAATAGTATATCAATTTTTAAATTTATGTAGTCAAATTTGAAAAACAAAATTATAAAAAAAAATAAAAATCAAATAAGAAAAATTATACGATTTAACTAAAATGAAATAATTCATAAAAATATTTCCATTTATAGATTAGAATTTATCTTTATAATATAATACTAGATAATATATTTATTTATATTTTTTAATAAGTTCACTTATTAAAACTTGTTTTTTCTTGTGCATCTTAAAGCTTCACTTATGCAATTAAATCACTTAAAAAAATATTTAATTAATTTATCCTAACAATATAAAAAAAATTAAAAATTACACCATCAACGCATATAAGCAAATATTTACACGAAAATAATAAGTTACGACTATACACTGAGTAGTCGGTCCCACATCGAAACAGTTAGGTACCAGATATATGTTTATACACAGTTTGACTACCAAAATTGGAAGTGATTAGGGTTTGTTATGAATGTTACTACAGTTTGGAGTGGAGTCGAGTGGAGTTAAGAGTGGGGAATGTTACTACAGTTTGGAGTGGAGTCGAGTGGAGTTAAGAGTGGGATGTGATTGTTGTGTGAGATAGGGTGGCTTCTCTTTATTGAGTTAAGAGGGAGATGTGATTGTAGTGGGAGATAGGGTTTCGACCATTTAGTGTTAATATTTTATAAGGTGATGGTAGAGTTGTATGATATCAATTAAATTGGCTATTTAGATTCATCCATAGTTATTTTGTTACTATTGGAGTGTTGTTTTGATTTGCTTAGTTTTTGTTCATTTGATGGCAGGGGTTGAGAAACACTTTCTAATAGTATTTGACTATTTCTAGTACATTCCTCGTGTACTATTGATTAAGCTATTTCTAGTACATTCCTCGTGTACTATTGATTATATGGTTAGGGATGGATGCTACAACTAGCCAAAGGAACACTGCATTTGAGATCCTTACAGAATTGTTTTTCTTTTTTTTTATTATTAAAGGATCCAATCAATTAAAAAGGATCCAATCAATGAGTTTCTGACCTTTGCAAAGTCCCTAAGGAAAACCAAAGTGAATAAATTGAAAATTTAAGAGTGCTACTTTTGATTGTATGCGAGGTTATGTGAATACATGGAATTCTTACCCTAATTTAAGTTAGTTAATGCTTAGAAAATTCCAGGTATATATATATTCATACCACACTTGCATATGTTTTTATTTTTGTGTTTGCCATGGATTATTGTTTACTGCTTTTTTTGGCTGGACTCCGTATACTCTCTTTTGATGATCTCGAACTTGGTTGTATATCATCAATTTTGCATTCATATATTGCACGAGGAATGTGGGGAGCTCACTTAATTTGTCATCTTGGTTTGCTCTATTAACAAGTGAAATTTCAGGTTGGCTCATTAAATAGCTAGGGCACATTCTCTACTTATGGGTTCAATCAATGTAGGATTTTATCCAATTATGGAAAAAAATGTTAAAGGGTTTGTTGGCACCATTTATGTATTACATATTGCATCTATCTATGATAGATAAAAGTGATTTTCTTTGTCAATAAATAAAATTTGAATTGGCTAAATCATACCCCTTAAATGATAAAGCTCGTCTTAAATTTTCAAAGCTAATGGGTGAAAGACTAGGAAATTAAGATGATATTTTAATTTGCTCCAACAGTATAGGCGATTGAGTTAAAGAAGTCCTTTAAGGCCAAAGGATCAGTTGAGTTTGTGCATTGTGTTCATTGTTTTTCAGATTCTCATGTCCTCCTGGGTTTTGTCATTGACTAGTTTTGGAGTCAAACATTTAATATTGGTGACAGAATTCTGAGAATTTAACGTTGTATAATCGTAAATATAATCGAAGTTGATTGTCAACTCATAAATTTAAACATCAGTTATATGTTACATGATGATTCGTTGGACCATGAACAAATGGCAGTTCAGACTAAGAAATTTTCTTATAGATTTGTCAAATGTCCCCGTAATCAATGAATAAGTAAATTATCAATTTGAATTCTGATTTTGTGGAGTGTTATCATATTAATCTTTAATAATAAAAAAAATTATAAATACATCCTTTATTTTTTTAAGTTTGCATTTAATTTTATTTTATTTTTGGTGGAAACCACATTCAGTGAGACTTTTTCACTTTCTAAGAGAATAAAGTAGATGTAACTCTTTTGTTGCTTTAGAATATAAATTAGTTACATACAACATAATTATTTTCTAAACACATTAATTTCATTAGTCATTTGGTCTTGAAAATAATTATCATCAAAATAAAATGAAAATAATTTCTAAAACTTAAAAAGTATAATAACAGTACATTTATATATATGAAGAATTAAAATAATAATAAATTCCAAAATTAATGCCTATACTGAAACTAAATAATTTTTTTAATAATTTTTTAAACATAAACTATTATAATTTTACTCAAAAAAGTAAAAAATCAAATCAGCATATATTTGTTCAAGAATGGTAATTATTGAAGGGGCATGTTATGAACCGGGTTTGTTTGTATTTACCTTGAGAACTCTTATTGTCCTGTAAGTTAACTCTTATGTTGAATATTTTATTAAATTGTGAATGTATTACATAAGGTTCAAGCTATCCTCACCTTGAGTTATATTAGATCATAGAACAATGCAATTAGTAGAAAGGAGTGTTTCATCCCAAAATGTCCCTTTCTGAAATGTCTTGACAATCATTAAACCTGTTGATTATCTACTCACCCAATAACTAGGTCATAGCAAGTGTCTAACACATAAAACCCATAAAAGGTTAACTCATATAACAACAATAATAATAGTATCCAACAAACATTAACATAATGAAACATAGTTAAATCCATTTCCGCAACAAATAATGCAATTTCCAATATAATGCACGAGTCCTTACTACACTCACATACCATGTGGTACCATCCAAAACTAAAAGTGATGCCTATAAGTACATGTCGTTGCGGGTACTCTCACTAGAAAACATTATACAATAAATGTTGTAACCACCTGTATTACAACGGTACTTACTATCCCAACTCATGGTGATTGACCATAGTTAAAGCTTTTCCCATTATGTGGCAAACCCCCAAGTCCTAAGGTTTTGTCTCTCAAGAGCTCAATCAGGGACCAACTATGATAGTTCCATTCGTCCTCATTTTCAAAACATTTAATCACATGAAATAATTATGATGATTTTACAACACATATTCAAACACCACTATGTTCCATGACATAGACTAAATTGAGCACCAAACCATGTCTTGGTAGTTGATATGCACCTCTACAAGTTTCAAAAAACTGTATCATCATAATCATCTAGAATTTCTTTATGCACATATGTCCCATAATATATATCATAAACACAACAAACCATAAAATCTATTCACCCACATCCAAAGATATGTCAAGAAACATCAAATAACAAAAGCATAACTAGAAATAGAACTCAAGAAACATTTAAATCACACAAATTAATTATGATGATTCTCGAGATATGTCCATAAAAAACACCACTATGTTCTACAAATATAGTTTTAATTAGGCAATCAAATCACACCTCAATAGTTGGCATACACCTTGTGACATTAGAAAATTTAATCATTATTGTTAGATTAAGGATATTAACATCTCTAAGTTTTGATTAATTACAAGACAGACGGAACATCTCAAACAAAACGTTACAAGCAAAGTCAGATGGAACAAGTACAGACGGAAGATGACCCCTCAAAATTGAAGTCATCTGTCTGTCTCAAAGTCAAGTCTTCAGACGAAAGGATAGACGAATCTCTTCAGACGGAACTTACAAGTCAATCTTAATATTGAAGATTTACATCGTCTGTCATAAGAGTGAAGTGCAGTCTGAGTAATTCGCGCCAATTTCAAATCTGCTAAAGTACTCATCAGAGCTTCCAAGATCAATATGGGGATTCAAGCTTACCTATGCTACACGAAAAGGGTTCTCTTTTTCCAAGAAAATCTCTGAGCAAGTCAGAAAAAGGATTGAGCATGTCATCAAATCTGTTGTGCACGCTATTTATCACTTGATTGCACTCTGACACCTTTTTGGGTTGCACTTGGAGAAAGTTCAACGACATTCTTCTGTCTCTAACGGATATCTGAAAACCCTGCCTATATAAGGACCTCACTCTTCCAAGTTTCAGTTGGCGAACACGCTTATATTGCTAAGACTTTGTGCTTTCGCTCACTACTACTATTGAACTTCATTGTATACACCTCTCTGCGAAGAGGAACTTTTCTTTCTTAAGAAAAATTTGTAAATCCACTTGTGTGGTGCTTTAGCCTGAGGAGGCTGTGTGTTCAAAAAATATGTGGTTGTTTAGCCTGAGAAGGCTGTGCTCAAAGAATATCTTGTATTAGTCAGAAGTGGTTGGGTTCAAACAATACTTGTAACCATTTCATGGTTTGTAGTGAAAACTCAGTAGTTGTTGGGTAACTGGACGTAGTCTTGAATAGACGAACCAGTATAAAAATATCTGTTGGACTTGAAAGTGAAGAAGTCGTCTCTTGTTTTTAGTTTTGATTTACTTGTAATCTTAAATTTAGTGATAGATTGTAAATAGGAGCTTAATTGTATTGATTTTTTTAGAATAGGCTTTGAGTGTGGTTTTTATTCAATCTCACTTCACAAAGAAGTTGAATCTACTCTGAGAATCAAGCTAGAGCAAGTTTTGGAACCCTATTTTGATTTGACAAGTTAAAAACTGTTGTTTAAAATGTTTTTAAGTTGAAGTAATCGATTACCATATATCAGTAATCGACTACCAACAGTTTGAAAAATCAGGGAAGCCCAATTAGAGAGATATGTTTTTAGGAGAAGAACATATGTTTTGGTTATTTTGATTTTGTTTGTGTTTGTGCAGTGTGTTTGTATTAGACACAAGAAATCATTATAGTGGAAAAGCGATCGCAACAGTTGTTGGGTTAAGGATGGACGTAGGCCGAACGCCGAACCAGGATAAATCTCTGTCCAAACTTTCTCTCTACCTTATCTCTTATCTTTCTCTGAATTTCTCGCTTTACAATTTCTTTCTATGACCGCTGCTATATCTCTGAACTGTTATTCGTAACATAGATAAAATTGAATCGGGAAAGAAAGTGAGAAAAGATAAAATTGAACATAGGGAACTAGAATCTATTCACCCCCCCTCTAGATTCAACATAGGGACCAACAATATCTGTGTTTACTCTTACTAAACTTGTGACTAACGGGGATAATCAAATTATAACGTCTATTCATTAAAACTAACATTTGAAGATAAGAATTATTTCGTCTGACTACATTAAACCAACCAGACGAAAGGAGTTAAATACTTTTATTAACACAATTCAACCCCCCTTCTTGTGTTTTATCTTTTACAGTTTGGTATCAGAGCTCAGCCTCTAAAGGTCGAGCGCTTAACAGCTGCTAGAGGAAAAGATCCGAGATAGAGTCGCAAGGACCCTCGTTCTTGTCTGGTGGGTCATCCATGAACAAGCCGTCGGCGTTCTCTGGTGATGACTATCCTTATTGGGCTGACAAGATGGAGATGTACATCAAGTCTACCCAGTACAGATTGTGGAACATCATTACCCAAGGAGATATCCCTATTGTTAAACCTGAAGTTGAATGGGGAAGTGAAGAATATTCACTTATGGAGCTCAATAACAAAGCCAGATATGCTCTTATGTGTGCTCTTTCAAGGACAGAATACAACAGATTCTTTGCCTACAAAACTGCAAAGGAGCTCTGGGACGCCCTCAAGATTTCCTATGAAGGAACTGAGGATGTCAGAATCAGGAAAGCTGCCACTCTTCAAAGAGAATATGAGATGTTCTCTATGAAGAAAAGAGAATCTATTGATATGATGTTTGGAAGATTCCAAACCATATTAAATGGACTTACTGCGTTGGGAATCACTTTCACCAAAGCCCAGAACAACATGAAGATTCTGGACAGTCTTCCTCCCCCATGGGAAGCTCTGTCCACTGCTATTTCAGTTGGGCGTGATATGAAGACATTAACTCTTGATGAGTTAATCAGTGCCTTAAGAGTACATGAGATACTTCTTTGTAAAAGAGACAAAATCAAGGTTCAAGAGCCCATAGTTCTTCCATCTGTCAACATAGTTCCAAAGGAGGAGTCTACTAAGAAAGAAAGAAAGAAGAAACATAAAGTTTTGAAAGCTGACACCACTGAGTATGATTTGTCTGATGGATCGTTTGACGATGAAATTTCACTCATGGCTAAACGCTTCAAGAGGATAATGATGAAGAAGGGAAGAGGTCAACGCTTCTTTAAGAAGAAGGAAAAGAAGTTCCCTGAGAAGCCCTCAAGCAAGGAGGAAAGCTCAGAGATTGTCTGCTATGAATGCAGAAAACCTGGACACATGAGATCTGAATGTCCAAGGTTGAAGAAGAGATGGAACCCTCGAAAAGACAAGGGTAAGAAGAGCTTGCTGACTTGGGAAGACCTTGACAGTGAAAGTTCAGAGGAATCCACAGAAGAAGAAGAAACAACAAACATTTGCCTCATGGCCGAAGATGTTGTTTCATCT